>CM076569.1:511437504-511795199 GCA_034641835.2 Pinus albicaulis
AAAAGAAATGACGTACCATTGCAACAATTGACTCATAAACTATACACATTCCTTCAAAACCATGTAACATGCCATCTTTCAAAATTTCATTTGTTGGTATAGCACATATTTCGTCGTTTTATATTCATAAATCAGGATGAATATAAAGACGATTTTCTATTAATTATAGATAAAGATAAGTAAAACAAGATTGATAGATGCTTACAAATTCCACAATTAAGTTATGATATGCCAACATATACTCACAACCCATATTTAACCCAATTTCAATCAATTCCTCTGATGGTTCTTCTTTGTATGTTAGCACCTGTTTGAAGATATTCAATGATGATTTTTGTAAAACAACTTAAAAAATACAAAAATTAAATCTAGTTGCTGTTGTTAGTAAATAATGCATCATCACAAATCAAGATATCTAATCATTTCTTCCTATTAACCCCGCTATGCGTTGAATGTAATTATTTTTTTTTTTTTTTTTTCTGAAAACAAAAATACTTCGAAAATTATAATAATATTAAAGGCCGCGAAATTGTTTATTTAATTTAGCTAATGATCAAAAATCCAAAAGAGTTGGAAAGTTGGATATTACATTTGAAGCATGTTGTTGTTGAGATGGCTCCTCATGCGATGAATTTTTTTCCATTTCTTTGACCATCTTCTTGTACACCTTTTTGGACATTCCTACTGGCATATTTCTGATATCAGCTCGTTCATCTTTTGAGATTTTCATAATCTTCCTGAAAATGTAACATCACAATAAACTACTTAATTTTTATATTGATATATAAAAGTAAGTATAACAAAAGTGATATTTATAAATAATTCTACACAAACATCTAAATGAATATTACTTTTTCATTCATTTTTTTTTGTACGTTTTTGCTATTAAAAGTCTGACATATCTCATTGGCCAATTTTCTGGAAACACTTCATGTAGTTTACATAAAATCTGGTATTTGGAATTGTTGGATTGGTTTTTGTATTATAAGTGGAAAAAACATCTATACATTCGTTCCACTAGATCCCTCAAACATTTGTAAAAGTTTTTCCCTCTTTCGTTAACCTCCAACACCACTCCAGATGAGCTAAGGAGCAATTAATTTTCATTTGCATGTTTTATTGTTTTTATTTTCTTAGAACAACATTCATTTTCTGAGTTGTTGGTCCCTGTAGAACATTAAACAAAGGTGAATTAATAGATTTTTTCACACATGTTATTTAATAATTTTAATTATATTATTAATGAAAACTAAAAAAAGAAACTCATATTGGATCGAAAGTATTTTTTTCATTCACCTGATTCATCCTTTTGTAATTTTTTCATCAATCTTATACGTTATTCTGGTCCTAAATCAGAAATAATCTTATCAAGCTTCGTCATTTGTGGCTCTGCATGATACACATTAAACAATACATATTATTTAAACTTACATATAGTTCAAAAATATTTTTTTGGTAAAAAATTTACAAAGAACTTGTCTTTTTTGCTTTTCTTGATGTGTTATTAGTATTTTTGTTACTTGATTTCTTGTCAGTCATTTCTTTAACAATATCAAATCTGTATCATATCAGTCAATAATATATTTTTAAATAAACTATCAACTTCTGAATAAAAATAAAAATAAAAAATCTCAAAAAACCGGTGTGCCATTCATGGTGAACGCACCGACGTCAGTGCGTGTATGTCTTTCCCACGCACCGCAAAAACAGTATAATACACTGTACGGTGCTCTATGTAAACAAGAAGTCTCAGTGCGTTACATGTCAATGACCGCACCGATTAACCATCATAAAAATAATAAAAATCGTCGAGGGTTATTTTTTTTAGCATAAATCAGTGCTATATTTTACATATGGCACACCGTTAAAAAAATCTTATTTTTTCACATTACTTATCCGATGCTCTATTGTTTTACAGAGCATCGGTGCGCTACCTTACATAGGGCGCACATGTAAAAAAATCTGTATTTTTTTAAAATCATTCAAAGGCCCACATGGATTAGGATACGGCTATTCTAATTGTCTCGTCGGTTGCATGTCTTAGGTCTATATTTAGCAATACAAACCCTATAAATCTAAATTGAAAAATCCTTTAAAAAAAAAAAAAAAAAAAGAAGAAGAAGAAAGAAAGAAAGAAAGAAAAAAAAGAAAAAGAAAAGAAAAGAAAGAAAGAAAAAAGAAGAAGAAGAAGAAGAAGAGAAAAAGAAAAATTAAAATTTCTATTTTTTTTTTCTTTTTTTCGAGAAATGTTCGTGGTGCGTCATAATGAAATAGCGCACCGACTGCATACTTTTCTAATTTTTTATGACAATAATTTTGCGGTGTGCTATGATAATAGAGCGCCCCAGTGCACTATTTCTGTCAGGGCGCACTGAATTTTTATTTATTTATTTTTTAATTTACGCAAAGGCCGACATGGATTAGGATCCGACTATGTAGGTCAACCCGTTCGTTGGATGTCTTAGGTTTATATTTAGTAATATAAACCCTATAAATATAAATTGAAAAGCCCTAATTCTGAAATCACAGTAGGTGGGAGAAGACAGGGCATAAACAAAAATAATGTAGGGTATGTTTGTAATTATATATATATATATATTATGGCGCACTGATAAAAACATAATTTGTTTTTTAAATTTTTTTATCACTTTACTTGTACGGTGCGTTTGTATAACAGAGCGCATCAGTGCGCTATGTTACGAAGGGGGCACCGACGAAAAAAAAAAATGTCTTTTTTTAAGGTTGAAGCAAGGGCGGACATGGATTGAGATTTGACTATGCAGATCCTCCCATTGGTTGCATTTCTTAAGCTTATATTTAGCAATACAAACCCTATAAATATAAATTGAAAAACTATAATTTTGAAATCACAGCAAGTGCGAGAAGAAAGGACAAAAACATTTTTTTTTCGTTGTACTTCAGCGGTGCGCAACGTTACGCAGAGCGCACTGGCGGAGCCCAAAAAAAAAAAAAATTTTTTTTTTAAGATTGACGCAAGCGCTAACATGGATTGGGATCCGACTATGCAAGTCGTCCCGTGGGTTGGATTTCTTATGAGTACAGAAACTCTATAAATATAAATTGAAAAAAAAGAGGGAGAAAAAATGGAAGAAACAAAAAGAACCTAGGGTTTTGTTTCTAAAAATTGATTTTTATTTTTATTTTTATTTTATTTTATTTTTTTTCTCTCTGAAAACTGCAGAAAAAAGGTAAAAAACTGCAGGGGAAAAAAAAAAGGGAAAAAGAAGAAGAAGGAAGAGGGGTTAAAAAAACAAGAAGATTTGATTTTGTATTTTACTTCATAACAAACTAGAGAAAAAATAAAATAAAATAATAGACTTTGATTTCTTATTTCACTACCAAAAAAAAAAAACACTTTACTCACGTCGTTTAAAATTCTATTGTACAGGGTTTGAACTACCAGAGGTTTGGAATTCAGATTGTCTGAATACTTCTGTTCAAACGTATTTCCCTGCTCCACAGTGCTCTCGTGCTCTATTTGCTCCAGGTATGTATCCTGCAAATCTCTGGCTGATTTTTTTTTGTTGCAAAAATAGTGAAATAATGAAAAGTGTTTAGTATTTAAAGAAATGTTTTATGAAATTAGATTTTCGAAAATATTTTTTCGCCCAATTTTCAATATTATTATTATTATTATTATTTTTAAATTGCAGTTATTCGTATACCGATGCGTCGTTTAATTGAACTGCACCGGTGCTACTTGTTACAAAAGCGCACTGGTGCGCAAAATAAAGATCTGACCTATGCGGTTATCTAAACAGTACGCACCGGAATTACATTTAGGTTTGTGCACCAAAATTTATTGTTGTTTTGCTCAAATGCAGGGAGAAAATATCATATATTATATGAAATGGACAATTCTTAAAAATCCAGCTCGTTGCATAATATTTCTCAAAGTCCATTGCGGAGTTCTCCCTATCCATGTGGAGACGTAATATTTACTTCAGATTTGTTTTAATTTTTCACTATTTAATTGAATTTATGTATGTTTTTTATCCATTAGTCAATCATGCACAACTTAATTAAATTTATAATGTATACAAATTTGCAGGTTCATGCAGATTCATCATTGAGTTCAGATGCACAAATGTATATTTAAAGTATTGCTCCAAAACATCAAAAGTTCTTATCAAGAGTTGCATACTGCAAGACGCATTTGGTAGATGAAAATGGACAACCGCTTCACCCTGCCAATTATAAAAATATTGCATCTTCTAGTCACAATCCCGGGACAATGATGGTAATTATAATTATAATTGTTTGGTATATATATTGATTAATATGTAATTATTTCAATGTTAAACCAATTTATAATCATGCAATATTGTCAACGTGGTTATTAATTTATATCATAATATTTTGTACTAATCATGTTCAATTATTTATTTATTTATTTATTTTAAGGATTCTAGTGATGATGAACGACCTACCTACCATCTTCCGTTGCATCCCATGACAATGTCAAATCGAGAGAAGACTGAATTAAGAGAAAAAATAGGAGAGAAATGATACCAAGAATGGTTGAATCAACCACCAATTCAATTCTCGCTACGTCCAGATTCACCAATTATGAATGACTACAACAATAGTAGTTCTTCACAAGCTGGCAATGGAGACAATCAAATAGAGGTTGGTATGGATTATTACTTAAGGGATGTGATTGCCATGGAGACAATGTTGTTAGATGCATTCCAAAATGATGATCAGTTAGGGGATGATGCTCATATTGCTGACACCTTTTTCGAAAGCCTTAAATTTTCTTCCGCCACCCCTCTCTTTGGACTCGGCGGTTAGTCAAAGTCTACCCAGTTGGGTACAAGGATCTTCATGATATTCTTTAACATGCCATGCATATTAATTAATGTATACAAATATAATCTCGTAGGTCTTGTAACAAAAGAGTATTTTGGATGTAAATGTTGTGGACCTTCTCTAAAAGCTAGATGGTCCAAGGACCTACGAAAGCTAATGTATGATTTCTCTAGGATATTCCTACCAGAACAACACCCTTACAGAAGAGCAGCATCCACTTTCAATGGTAAATGAGAAAGAACCCAAAGGTCTCCAATAATGACACCAGCTGAATGGCTTAGAGCATATGAGAGAGAGAAGGAGAAGGAGTTCACAGAAATGTTCGATTCAAAAGGGGAGCCTAAGTTCGATGATACAGATTTCTTCAACACCTATGTTGAAAAATTTCCCATTGGGATGAAAAGGAAATCTATCTTTTATGACCTCCCATATTAGGAGAATCTTAAGATTGCCCACTTATTAGATCTCATGCATATATTTAAAAATGTTTCATCTTCTTTATGGAGGCACATATCATCGAAACAAAGTGACACATTGGCGGTTAGGAAAGATCTTATTACTTCAAAAACTAAAAATAAATATTGGCCAAGACGATTAGAAAGTACGGGATCAGAGGCAGGCGCTGGTCCCTCTAATTCATGGTTTTTCAAAAAGGTGATGCCCCATGGATTTTAAAAAAGATGATATATTTTTGGCAAAGGAAGTTATAATGGATGTGAGGGTGCCAACTCCATATGGGTCTTCACTACGGCACTGCTTCACCGTGGATGACCATTTATCGGGGTTGAAATCACATGACCATTTGAATCTTCTAAGAGTATGTATAATGTCAAAAGAATGATTTTATTATTTGTTATATTAATAAATTTTATCCCATGCGGTGATCATAAAGCATAACTAATTTTGTATATTATTACACATTTTTATAAATTTGCAGTGTCATTATCCTTTGTTTGTGCGTGGGTGTGTGAAACATGAATTCCCTCAAGACCTAGGACGTGCCATATCTAAATTATTTGCATTTGTACGTTGGATCATGTCAAAGGAGATTCATGTGGCTAGCATTCCACGGTGGCATCAAGAGATAGTTGGGATTGTTTGTATGTTTGAGAAGGAACTAATGATGAGTTTCATGGACTTATAGGTTCATCTTCTAATCCACCTAGTAGATGAGGTTGAATTAGTTGGGGTTGTTTCTTATCGTTGGATGTTCTTCTTAGAGAGGTACATGAAGAAATTGAAAGGTTTTGTTCAACAAACGGCAAAAACCGAGGGGTCTATGGCATAGGGGTACATATCATATGAGTCTTTCTACTATGCCAGTGAGTACTTCAAGCAGATCGACAACAGACCAGATGCGGTGATTCGGGGCGATGAATTGGATGAAGACAAAAGAGAAGGAGAGTTGCTCCAAACAAGTGGAAAAAAACGCTTGATAAAGAGTAAGCGACTTATAATTTTTCAAATTTACAAAAAGTAATTAATATTCATGTTGAACTTCGATAAAATGTATATTTTGATCTCTAAGTACTATATAATGTTGGTTTGATTTCGTCAGTGAATGCAGAAATTGAAGCAATCAATAGATTCATTCTTTACAATTCTGAAGCGACACAACTGTGGGTCACATTGTACGAACAAAAAAGAATGAAATGGGATAGTGACAGGAAAGAATTCAGATGGTTGAATGGTAGAAGTGTGCCTTGTCCCGATCATTTAAAAGAAAATATGCCAAAAATATGCCTCAACAGTTGGGTTGCTGACCAAGTCAGAGAGAAATACAGTGCTATCGGTCGTTACCCGCGTGCTGAAGAGAATGCGCGAAACGTAGGGATTGGGTGCAGCAACTCGGTAAAAATTTATATGTAAATTTGAAACTTATATCAAGACATCTACATTTCATATTTTAACCGTTGGATTATTATTTATAAGACACATGACACTTATATGATTTTTTTAACTTTTTTATAATAGGTGCATTTGTTCCCATCTATGTGGGCATATGGACACCATTTTCGCACAAAAAATGTCGATGTTGGAAACATCACACAATACTATGGAGTGGAAGTTAAGTTCGATCAATCTAGTTGATCTAGCCACCGTGATCAACAACTAGTAAGAGGGATGTTAGGTTATGTCGGAAAGATACAAGAGATCATTGAAGTGGATTTTTCTTCTTTTCAATGTGTTATTTTTAGGTGCAAGTGGTGGGACACCTTTGATCGGAATAATGTAAAGGAAGATCGCGATAGTAGGTTGATATGTATCAACTCTAGAAAGATGTGGGATGAAGCTAAGGAGCCCTATGTTTTCCCTAAACACTACAACCAAGTGTTTTTCTACCCAGATGTGTTGGATAGGGATTGGTGGTTCGTATTGACACATGACCCTAGATCAAAACATATTTTTGAGAACAATAGTGTTATCATGTCATGCGAGCTAGAAGATAATGAGGGTGATCATGAGAACCGAGAATGATATGGTACAATATGTGTTATTTCATCAATATTTATACTTTTTAAGATGAGTTTTTTGAAATTTTAATGTAATATGTATTTTGAATTAATTGGTAATTTGCATTGTGTTAATGTTAAAATCAATAATTCACTTAATAATTTGGTATTATGTACTTGATCTAAAAAACAATGGCGTACTATATAAATTAATTCTTTTTTTGTATCTAAGTATAAAATAATGATAATTCTAATTAAGTACACGAATTTATTTGCATTATTTTCTAAATTTCTTTATGTTACAATAAATCATATTATTCTATATTTATTATTTTACAATTATTTAAAATTTACAAATTTACAAATTTTAATAAATTCATTTCACATCAACTCAATTAAAATTGTACAAATATTTTACATACAATTACAATTACAATTATAATTATAATTATTATAATTACAATTACAATTATTATAATTAGAATTACAATTTTACAATTTCACGTACAATAACAATTTTAGAATTTTACATTACAATTACAATTTTAGAATTTTAAATACAATTAGAAATACAAATATTACAAATTTGCAATATCATGATCATTTGGTATTTATAAATTAATTAATAAACATCACGTTCATAATAAGCATCGTACAAACATCATATTTGACTAAAAAACACATTCAAAATCGCTAACTGTATAATTGTGATCATGATCATCTAACAAAACAAAATTAACATTATATATTAACATCATTAGTACAACACAAACATCAAATATACATCTCATGCTATCACATACACATCTATCTGCAAGCTGCACATTAAATGAATATATCTAACATGACCTAACAACATACACATAATGATGATCATAAACATGTAAATTAAGTACAACTGCAAAATGAACATAAAATACATGGACCATATATATATATATATATATATATATATATATATATATATATATATATATATAATGTTAAAATTATACAACTGTAATATAAATGTCATGGATCAGTCGATGATTGAGCCTCATCTTCATAATGACTGCTAGTAGATGCTACTAGAGGCTCATGCAAATCTGGCGTGGCGCGAGGCCATGAACGATCATGAGATGTCGATGGTACGATGTGCCTCGCAGATTGTCCATCTTGTGCTGCGGCTCGCTTGTAATGTGCTACAGTCCTCGTCAGTCGCGTAAAAGCTGTCATAATTCCTACGACATACCGCATCAGGCTGTACATGTCATGTGGCATGCCTCTCCACGTCTGTAAGAGCCTGTCATCGGCCTCTATAGCTCTGAAATCAGCGAGGTTGATGCCCGCCTCAACAAACAATGCAATGAGTTGGTTGCCCAACTCCATCCTCTATCTATCATCACTCAAACGTCGACCGTGGGCCGGCGCACCAGCAGGAGCAGGTCTCTGATCTGCACCGACCTCCTACTGATCCTTGGCAATATTTGGCATCATGCCCTCTGCATCCTCATCAAGATCCAAAACTAGATCGGGTGGTGGTGGCGGCATCTCCTCGCCATCATAAGAGCCAATGTCTGCAAAATATATACAAGTACACAACAATAATTAGACAATTTCATTACACAATTTAAGAAAAACAAGTTAAAGAAAATGTTAGAATAAATTTAAATAAAACAGTAATATTATCTCTATCATCTGGCAGCTCATCATCTGTGAAGAGGATGTTGGCACACCCTCGCCAATCCAACCCCGCATAAGGATAGGGGACCATAATGAAGGGATGCTCAAAAACACTGGCTAGCAACCCCAGTGCATCATATAATATCCTCGCTAGAAACAGAGTCTCCTCCCTCTTGGGCATCATCTGCCCCCACATATGCATACGTGCCTCAGTAATCGGCTTACAAGGCTGTCGAAGAAAAGAAGGTCTCGTCTCTGGAAACCTCTCAAAAAATAAACAAAAAAGCTCTGAATCAAAAGGGAAGTTGACCCTCCCTAGTGCACGAGCACGACATCTATCTAATGTTGTACAAAACTGCTATAAAAAAATGGCAGACCGCCTGACAAGTTGTGGCTGTTGTAGTAAAAAATCAACATAATATAAAAGTTGGAAACTAATGTGTTGCCCATCACTGGTGTTGTGCAAAATGGTCGAAATGATAAGTGAGAGACACTGGACCTCCTCACGACCAAACGCACCAATACGTAACTGTCCTCCGGAGACCTAAAAATCTAAAGGAGACAATCTATCTGCTCCAATGTATCTCTGGGAGTAAACTAACTGAATCCTTGCCACACAGCCAGCTGGAACCTTGGGGAACAAGGGAAAACCCACCCCTCTCCTCAAAAGCCCTGTAATAAAATATACATCCTCCTCAGTGGGCGTGTACCACTGGTCGATACCAACTCGGAAAACCTGTTGCTGGGCATTCCACCTTTGGATAAGATGTCTCAAAAAACCACTATGGGACTTTAGGGAACTAGCCTCCTCATAGAACCTGAAGAGGCCTACCTGCCTTAGGAGCCCCTGCGTCGCTACTGTAATAGGGCGAGGTTACGCATCTCTCTCCCTCTCTCTTGCCTCCCACAGGCGAACCATGTTATATTGTTCTGCTTGTTGTTCTTGTTGTTGCTCCTCTTCTCTCATTTCACGTCTCTGAATGATTGACATATTAAACACAATTTTTAAATTAAATGACACATGTATTTATAGATATACGTATATAAATATTTTTTTGAAAAATAAATAAAACAAGAGTTGGTGCGCCAAAAACATAGTCATGCACCGATAACGGTGTGTCCCTCCACAGAGACGCACCGGCAACGGTGCACATAATGATATAAAAAGCACCGGGAGCGGTGCTCCAGAAAATATTTTTAACGCACCGTTCACTAAGTGCAGTGTCAGGAGGCCAATGCGCTGACTTCACTATACGCCCCCGGGGCTTATATCTAAGTCAGCACACCGCCCTCCTACCACCGTACATAGTCGTACGGTGCGGCCAGGTATCCAAGCGCACAACTCTTTGTCGTAAAATTTACAATTACATGGTGTGCCTTTGGAATCCACCCCTGAACCGGTGCGGATACACTTAGCACCAGTTTACCAACCCGAACTGTTGACAATGTTGATTTGTGGTTTCAGTGCGCCGAAAAACTTATGTGCCTCGGGGCGGATAATTTGGTCAACGCACCGGGTGGCCACAATTCAACATTGTCAATGGTGCGGCCTGGTAAATGACCGCATCGCACTATAAAAAAAAAATTAAAATAACACTGTGCGCCTCGCGGTACTGCCCCGAAACCGGTTCGGACTCCTTCAGCACCGGGTGCGGTGCGACCTGTAAATTTACAGGCAGCATCACAAACCGGTGCGAGCCGAACGGCTCGAGTGAACCGCGCAACATTTATTTTTTTATTATTTATTTATTTATTTTTTAATATTTTTTATTTTTTAATGGTTAATTTTAAGGTTTTTTCAAATTCTAATCTGCTAAAAGGTTTAATTATGGAAAAACAAGAAAAATACCTGTACATTTACCCGTCAAGGAGGCATATTGGCTGTATGATTTAAAAAATAAAATTTGCCCACTGTTTTATAAAATTCAAGCTAGAGATTGGTGGCAATGTACAGTAGCAGTGCGTGCAATAAGTGCAATCGGAACACAGATGTCAGTGCGGCTCAAGCAAAGATAACTTGCACCGGTGCTTGAGAGCTTTGTAGCACTGACAAAAGTGAAATATGCGGTTTTTTGCCCGTATTATTATTATTATTATTATTATTATTATTATTATTATATATATATATATATATATATATATATATATATATATATTTGAAACCCTGTACTGGTGCGCCGGGTTTTTACTATAATACTGATGCATTGTCTTAATGCCACACTGGGCTTTTTCTATTTTTGTGCGCTTTTAGGAGACACCGGGGCGGCGTAACTGTACCGCATCGGTGTGCTACAATAATGCGACACACCGGTAACGGTGTCCGGTGAACCAATGTTTTTTGCAGTTTTTTGGCCGTAATTTTTTTTATTTAACCCTATTCTAGTGCACAGGCTTTTTACTGCAGTACTGGTGTGTTTCCTGTATGCTGTGCTGGGCTCTTTCTATTTTCGCATGCTTTTAGGAGGCACCAGGGCGACGTAATGTTATCGCACCGGTGCTCTACAGTAACATCACGCACCGATAACGGTGTCCGGTGAACCAATGATTTCTGCGGTTTTTTGGCCGTATTTTATTTTTTTTTAACCCTATTCCGATGCGCGGGGTTTTTACTAGAGTACCGGTGCGTTTCCTGTATGCCGCGCTGGCCTGTTTATGTTTTCGTGCGCTTTTACGAGGCACTGGGGCGGCGTATTTTTAAAACACCGGTGCTCTATAGTAATATGACGCACCGGTAACAGTGTCCGGTGAAACAATGATTTCTGTGGTTTTTTGGTCGTAAATTTTTATTTATTTAACCCTATTCCAGTGCGCGGGGTTTTTGCTAGAGTACCGGTGCGTCGTCTAAATGCCGCACCAAGCTCTTTCTTTTTTCACGCTCTTTTAGGAGGCACCGGGGCGACGTAGTTTTAAAGCACCGGTGCTCTACAGTATCACGACGCACTGGTAACAGTGTTCGGTGAACCAATGATTTCTGCGGTTTTTTAGCCGTAACTTTTTTTATTTAACCATATTCCAGTGCACGGCATTTTATGGGGACCCCGGTGCATTTCCATCATTCCGCCCTGGGAAGTTTATGTTTCGCTCGCTTTTATGACGCACCGGGGCGTGGGGATGTGATGCACCGGGCTGTACAGTAACCTGACGCACCGGTAACGGTGCCCAGTGAACCAATGATTTCTGTGGTTTTTTGGCCGTAATTTTGTTTGTTTTAAACCATTTTCTAGTGTGCGGCATTTACGGGGATCCTGGTGCATTTCAGTCATTCGACACTTGGAAGTTTATGTTTCGCGTGCTTTTTATGAGCCACCGAGGCTGAAGATATGACACGCATCGATGTGGTTACTAAATTAAAAGCACTGGGAGGGTGTGTACGGAGCACATTGTTTCCGGTGTGCTAATGTTTTATGCGGTTTTTTTGCCGTAAGTTTTTTAATTTAACCATCCACCGGTGCGCACGTTTTGTGGGTGCCCCAGTGCGTTTCATTTATTCCACACCGGATGGTATTTGTGCAGTCAACATGTAAAGCATTGGTGCTATATAGAAATAAAATGCACCGGGCGTGTGTGTACGGAGCGCACGGTATCTGGTGTGCCAATTTTTGTAATGCACCGATGCTTTGTCACATTGAACGCACTGGTGCCTTTTAGGTTGATAAGAGCACCGGAAGAAATACATCCGCAAAAACTTCCACCCGCCAACCTCCTCTAGGATCCTCCGCTAGAAACGGACGTCTGGGGTATTTTTCTATGGGGTTCCTCAAAAACATCTGCTAGAGGTTCTTTTCCTTGTAGTGCTGTGTCCCCTAACCTTTCAAAAATTTGTAGGTCTGATTTATATGTCATATTCCAACAAGTTAGATATCCACTTCCCTTTCTTGCCATCAAGATAATCTTGAGTCAATATGTCTTTCACTACAACATTAGGCACAAATGCTATGACATGAGAATGCAGAATATAAATTCTGAAATCTTTGATGGATTTGACCAAAGAATATGCACGTTTCTCTACGATATTGTACTTCAGCTTTGAATTAGCTAGGGTCCTACTAAAAAATGAAATGGGTTGCTCTATACCTTGCTGTCCTTTCTACAGCAAAACTCCAACAATTGTGTTTTTTGATGAAAATGTAAAAACCAGAAATTCCTTCGAAAAACCCGGACTAATCAACACTGGGGCCTGAGTGAGTGCCTTCTTGATTTCCTCAAATGACTTATTTTCTTCAACTGTCCATTTAATGTCATCTCCTTTCTTCAGCATCTTGGTTATGTCTTTGACAATCTCAGCAAAGTTGGGAATAAATCTTCTCACAAAATTCACTCTTCCAAGGAAAGACTGAATTTCCTTCCTGATTCTAGGAAGATCTACTTTCTGAATGGAATTGACTCTATTTGGATCAATATTTATCCCATCTCTAGATATAATGTGCCCAAACAACTTTCCATAAGTTAAAGCAAAAATACTCTTAGTGGGATTAAGAGAAATACCAAACCTTCTACACTTTAGCAGAACTTTCTCCAGATGCTTCAAATGGTCTTCCTCTCTTCTTGAGAAAACTGTTATGTCATCCAGATAGACAACCACCAACTTATCCTTCTCCTCAGCAAAGGAAATGTCCATTGCTCTTTGAAAGGTCGCTCCTACATTCATAAAACCAAAGGGCATCTTGGCATACATGAATGTCCCCCATGGTGTGGTAAAGGAAGTTTTCTCTTGGTCTTCTGGGTGTACTAAAATCTGATTGTATCTAAGAAACCATCCAGCATAGACATCCTTTGGGAACCAACAATGTTCTACAGAATTTGATCCATCTTAGGGAGAGGGTAATTGTCCTTCAGAGAAGCTTTGCTCAAGTTTATGAAGTCAATGCAGATTCTGATCTCTCCACTCTTTTTCTTGACTGGTACCAAGTTAGCAAGCCATTTTGAGAATATAATTGGGACAATGATTTTTGCATCAAAGAGCTTCCTAATTTCCTTCTCAATTAGAGGCATGAGCAGTGGATTAATCCTCCTCAACATATGTTTGAAATGCTTCTCATTTTCCTTAATAGGAATGGTATGCTGAATAATAGTAGGATCATATTTCTTCAAATTGGCATAAATCCATGCAAAAACATCAATGAACCTTTTCATCATCTCAATATATTTTTGTTTCATCTCTACAAAAATAAAATTTGAAAGCTTAATCATTTTTGGCATTGACACTGTACCAAGGTTACAACTCTCTACCTCTTCATCATTAGCTTGTATCCTAGGAGATTTGAACACATAATTTTGGTCAAAAAGCTTTTCAAGTGGGATAATACCTGTGTATAGAATTATTCTTCAGCTGCAACACTTCAAAATTACCCTTAGTTTCAGCAAGCATGTTTTGTTGATCTACTTGTGTGATTTCAAAATCCTTTTTCAATTCTATGAAGTTTTTGACTTGCTAGTCATCTTCAAAAAATTTCCAGTGGATAATTTTGTCTGGGATAGCAGGCCTATGACGAACTTCAACCTCATACCTTTCAGTGGAATGTGCATGGATAACAAACAAACTTGCAGAAACAACTAGGGAATCAACTACTAAGTTTTGGTCCCTAGTATTCACAATAAATGAATATTCTTGAAATTTTTCTAACATCTCCATGATCAAATTTCTGTATGCTTTCATTTTCACATCCTTAGTTTGATATACACCCTCAACTTGTTTAATAACTAATTCAGAATCTCCACAAACTGAAATTTTTTGGGCACACAATATTTTCAAAATTTCTAAACCCAAAAACAGAGATTCATACTCAGCCATGTTATTTGTGCAATCAAAGTTCAGTTTGAAAGAATAGAACTTAATTTCATCCTCTGGAGTTGTGATCCAAATGCCTGCTCCAACCCCCTCTCTTCCAGTTGATCCATCAAAGTGTAACAACCACCAACCCTCTTCCTTTTCTTCAACGATTTCCTGATTTTCAACCTTCTGAATTTTTTTTCTTCTGCTCATCTTCTGCTTCATTAGTTAGCTCATTGAAAAGAATAGTTGGTCCTAGTTCAGTTTCAACAACATAAATTGGGAAATTCCTAGGTTTGTCCTTACTATTTACCATATAATCCATCTTTGTCTCTTTGTAAAACCTTATTTTCTCACCAAAAAACGGGAATGGTGGCATATGTTAGGTCCATCTGCATGGTTCCTTTGATCTTTGCTGCCCAAGACCTGGATAGAAGCATGCCAAACTTGGGTGGAATGTCTGCTACTACAATTTCCATTACCACTATCTTGGTAGGGACTTGTGTGACACCAACAACAACATATTTTATCAATCCAATGCATTGAACTCTTTTTGAATCAAAGGAAAACAAATCCTTATATGGCCTAGTGATTTCTAATCCCATCCTTTCCATAATCACTTTAGTCATGAGGTTATGAGAGGCTCCTGAATCCAACATGGCATTATGTAATTTCATGTCATGAATACTAAGACTGACATAGAAAGGAGGTACCTCTTCATTTTTCTCATCTTCCAATCTTGGTCCCAAATAAATAGTAGGATGGTCCTCTTGTACATTAAGGATGTTTGCATCTCCAAGTTTGGAATTCAACATTTTTACAATTTTACTTTTGTATTCATTCACCTTAAGAATTTCTCTAAAAGGGACTGGAATCTTGATTTTGGAAATCTCATTATGCAAACTGAAAACGGAAGTAATTTTTTCAATCTCTTTGATAGGAGGAGGATGTGGTGGATATTTTCTAACCTCAGCTGTTTTAGGGGCATATTTCTTAGGTTGTGTTTTGTTTGCATTAATAGGAACATTTTTGTTTCTAAGGTTGTATTGTTTATGCATCTCAAAGATTGCATGTTGATAACCATTAAGGTAATCAGATGGTTCCTCACCCTTGTTTACATCATGATCAGACTCATCATGTTCTTCTTTAGTCAAAAACATTCATGAGATGTTTTCATCTACGCAATTAATGGATTCTTCTGGTATCTCAAGCTAATCTTCTTCATCAACTAAATTTTGCTGAAAAGGAGGCCTTACTTGAGGGTCAGGCTGATTTATGTTTTCCCTTGGTCTCTACTGGTTTTGAGGTCTTCTGAACTAAGTATTTCTAAATTGTGGTTCATGTTGTGCAGGAGGAGCATAAGTGCTTTCAAGGGCAAGCCTATCCATCCGTTTTTCCATTGTTTTCATCATGGAGTAAAATTTATCATTTGATATGAAAGGCTTATCTTCTTCTTTCAATTTTGTTTTTCCCATCTTGAACTTTTTAGCTGCTATAATATTGACCTACACCTTCACAACATCATTTTTCATTTCTGCTAGTGAAGGGGATTCTCTTTCTCTTAGCATGATAGAAAAGTCATAATAAAAGGCCTCATCATATCTCAGTTGATCTGATCCTGGTGGAGGTTTTAGATGGGAAGGAATGGAATCATAGAATTTATTAAATCTCTTGGAGAAATTTTGGACAGTTTCATCTACAACTCTTTTCAAACTATTGTACTCAGTGAGGGATTGCACAGGGTTTGTTCTATTTCTCCACTTTCTCAAGAAACTATCTTCAAATTCATTCCAATTATGAAAACTCCCATGAGCAAGGGCCTTGAACCACTTTCTGACCTCACCAGTAAAGCTCTGAGAAAATAGTCTCATTTTGACATCCTCATGGTCAACCTCCTCGTCTATGAAGTCATTAAACTAGTCTACATTCTCTTCAATTGTAATCTCTTCATCACTTACCCAAGTTTTGATTCTAGAAGAATATTTTCTAGGAAGGGCATTAAGGAAAAATGGGAGAACAAGAGGGTCATACCTAGTAGGTGCAGCAGCAGGTGGAGGTGGAACATTTCCAGCCATGATGATAGGAACTGTGGTATTTTTAGGGACAACAGTAGTAGAGGAAGAGGAACTGTTAGGAGGTGGGCTGGTTGGTCTTTGTAGTCCAGTTACAATTAAACTCCAGTCAGGTAAAGGGAAACCAGATTTTCTTCTTAGCAAGATTTCAAATGGGTCTAGTTCCTTCAACCTATCTGAAGATTCCCTCTCTAACAATAACTCTGATGTGATTGCTCCCCAGAATTCTTATTTATCTTTTTGGGCCACTAAGGCCAAGGTATCAATACCTCTTATATGTAGGTATAAAACAATATTAGTCAATTCTTTTTCATTTTCAGACCTAAAAAATACTTTCTGAATTTTATCATCAAAATTTTTATCTTCAGGACTTCTTAAAACTTTAGAGGACAAGGATTTTGTGTGTAATGGAGTACCTGATTGTGTAGAACTGCCTTGAATGCCTCTGGAAATTGTGTTTGAATTATCCACAATTGTAGCTGGATTTGGGTCAGAATTACTCCTCGTATATCTCCTTATCGAAGCCACCTTTGAACATGAGAATTTTGAATGGAGTCACCAAGGTAGTTGCAGCCTCGAACAGATTTTGAGTTCCTGCTACCTTCAGGAGTTCAGCTTCAAAATTTTTGGGAAAATTATATCTTCAGACTCCTGACAGACGCACCAAAATGTTATAAAAAAATTGTACTTGATTGGCTGCTTATCAAACAACTCAGTGTAACTATTTCAAACCACTTCTAACTGAAGCTTAGCCTCTTCAATTTGAGAGGGATCTCTCAAGGGGGTTTTATGATATTGAATATGTTGAGAATTTGTAGGGGCTAGTGATTAACTCAAATTCTCGTCTTGATAATTACTTGTGAGCTTGCTTATGTATTCTCTTATTTCACTTATTTAATCTTTCATCCAGTCAATTATCAAAGTACTTAGTCAAATGTAGAGACAGAATAATTTTCACTTGTAACTGAACATCTTGAAATGTAGTTAGGAAGGTAAATCTCTGATTTACCTTCCTCACTTTCTACCACCTTTAGATCATTGTCTCGACTTTGAAAAATTCTTTCCTCAGATACTTTAAAACCATAGATGTTCTTACTGTACCCTTCCTGCACATTCAGTCATTGTACCTTTAGTCGTCTTACCTTCAGTAATTTCTGTTTCAGATTAATCCACATTTTCTTATCCTTCTTCAACACTTTCCAACCTCAGAATAATCCGCAAATTCTTCTCCTTTTTCAACGTTGTTCCATCTCAAACTAATCCACAAATATTTTCACCAAATGAGCCGCAGTATAGAAATATATATATAGGAGACAGATCAGCTATTAGGTCGACCATTCATCTTGATACTTAGGCCGATATTATAACTTCAATTTAGGCCAACTTGAATTTTATCTTTTCTGACTTTTTATGAGGTATTACTTCTCATATATTCCAAGACTGTTTGAAGGTTTTTTTCGCCATATTTTTAGCTTGTCTTCCAACACATTTGGAGGGTTGTTGTGAGCTTCTTTATAAGGTATGGATCCTTCATGACTTTGACACTTAATCCTATACTTAGAAGACATGAACCTAATAGACATCAAGAAGAAGTCTATCTACATAAAATATTGCTCATGAAACCCATAAGACAAAAATACATTTTTATTATCATTGTCTTCTTCTTTTCATAATTACATATTCATCATGAAGACTGACCTAGTTACATTTTACAACACTCCCTCTTAACTAGGGAGGTATTCATATAGTTACATGATCATTTTCAAACTAAATAATTTCCTAAGAAAAATAGGATTGGTAATCGCATTTGCATAGCATCATTTCAACCAGAATTGTACTAGTGTAAGGCCTTGACTAACAGCCCCATCTCTTCAATGAGACAATGAGCTTCAATGCTGGCGAGACACATGAATTATAGACACCTTCATCATTGTCTCTCCAAGGTACATACTCCACCCAGGTGTTCCCAAAGTATGACCTTCCTGGACTATTCTTCTCTTGGGTAGCTAACCCTCAAAGAATATCAGTCCCCGACTACTCTTATCTTGAATGCGCTATCACATTCTCAAAGAGTATCAAATTCCAAATGATTACCCAATCCTCCATCCTGTCTTCCCAAGACCAGAATGATGTGTCTATCTCTCCCTCCCACAGAGGACCTTATTCCACAAGGGAATGTACTCATTCTTATACAAAGAATGTACCTAATCTCATCCTTAGGAAATACCAAGTTTCTTCCAAGTAAGAAACTTACCATCAGGCTCCCTCTTAATCAGGGACCTCCAGCAGCAATCGTGAGACACCCAGCTACTCATGAAGAATTCTTTTTCTCGATGCCATGGATTTCGATATTGAGGAATCTCCAACTTTTAGCTTCATAGGGCACAAATCATCCATCACTTCCATCCCGAGTCATGTCAGCTATCAGAGTGATTCATAAGAATTCCTTTATCTGGTCCATTGTTATGTCATGATGCTTTCCTTAGTGATGATATTTCACCATGACATCTTCTTGTAGGCATCGACTTCCTTCATACAGATTGACACATCTCCTAATGATATGATTTTTTCCAAAGGTCTTCTTCTTTACCAGAATTCTGTCAGAGTCTACATATCTTTCCAGGAGATCTCTTAGTCACATCTTGACATGGTTGCATTTCATGATCTCTTCCTCTCTGCACATTCGAGGGACTTATAGCCTTTCTAGTTTCTTGTTCATATACAACCACCTCATATTTCATGAGGACATATTATGTTGATTTCATCTGTCCGTGTACTGAGAGATACTCCTCCATAGATCATACTTCTAAATACAGAAGTTCATTACCTGCAACCATATGACATGACTTCACAGCATCCAATGTTAGTATATAAATATATACATACCTCTTTACCCTTTTTCCCTTGAGTCATCCTATAGCAATTTTTAGGAATGAATAGGTTCATTCCCTTGGCATGTTTCATCAATATGTCATCACATCCCAGAAGTATGTTTCTATGATGACCCTTGCTCTTTGATGACTACTTTCTTAAAGTTTGTCAAAGAGGTTTTCGTGGAGCTGATTCACCAGGAGTTCCTGCCAAGCTTAGATCAGGATGCTACATTGCTTCATATCATATATCCAACATAAATCAATTCCTTATTCATAAGTTTGCGTGATTTTTCTTGAACTTCTTATCTTCAGCTTCCTCCATTCTTTTCGATGATATGGGCTTCCTTTCTTTCTCCTATTGGGATTGTCCCTTTAGGACCATCTTTCTTGTAATGTCCATAAGTCTTTCCACATTTCCTCAACAAATGTTTGAGTCTTGTATCCTACAACATTTTTGCCCTAGATTTGTCTTTTTCCATCTAGCATAGAGACCACAAGTTGAATGAGGTAATTTTCTTGTCTATCATCTTTTCTAGATCTCACAGCTGAGATCTTATGAAGATATCCCTTCATTCTTTGATACCTTAATTTTGTGAAAATCGGGTCTAAGTGACATAACCTTATTTATTGCATAGAATAGTTCTTTCAGCTTATCATGTATTCTCTTGATGTCTCCAATTCTTCATAGACAGAGGGATGTAAGGACTTTGACTGATTCCATAAGAATCCTTTGAGCCCTTCTATCCCTTTCCATGTATTCAGATAAATCTTGACCTTTATAGACTATCCATGACTTTACTTTCTTCGAGGACTATGACTATCCTCCTTATGCAAGGATTCTTGATAGCCCAACCAGCTCATAGATCTCCCTGCAAAAAGAAAGTCATTTAACCAAATTTGATTATAGAATGAAAAATACTTACTTGATAAGTGAAGATAAAGTCCTCAGCTTGATTTCTTTGATGGCGGTCGAAAAGAGATGTGTTAGTGCTTTCTCTTTTGATGATCTTCTTTGAGGACAAGGGGAGGATCCTTGTTTTAATGAGAGGTAATCTTGCCTTAATGGCAATTCCCTTTAGTCTTCTAGCCTTTTTCCTTTATGACGTAACTAAGATTGTATCAAGATTTTATTTGTCGTTAGACCTCCTTGCAGTTATATTGCCAAGACCTTATTTTGTGAGAGCACTGAGATCACTTTTTACTTCTTGTCATAATACCGAGGTATTATTATGTCACTGAAATCTTTCCTTTAAGATAGCACCGATGCTATATGTGACAACACCAACATATAACATCAAAACGTGTGACTGTTATGGAATGTTACTGTGGTAGCATCGTTATTCTTTCACTGTTGATTGGACCTAAAGTAGCATAGAACCAAGCTGTAACATATCACCGAAATCCTGTTTAGTATTTTCACTGTGATCTGCACTAGGTATGCCGAGAGCATTGTTGTGATTCCACCGATCTGCAAACACTTCTGAAATTAGCCCGAGATTTTTCTAAGGATGATCTGAATTGTAAACTGTGATATTCGGATTGCAATTGTCTCTCGAAATATCAGAGAATTAGATGCCCTTCCTTAACTGTCACCTTAGCTCTGATACCATGTTGAGAATTTGTAGGGCTAGTGATTAACTCAAATTCTCTTCTTGATAATTACTTGTGAGCTTGCTTATGTACTCTCTTATTTCACTTAGTTAATCTTTCATCAAGTCAATTATCAAAGTACTTAGTCACGAATAATTTTCTTGTATTGAACACAGCAATGTGAAGGTACTGGTTAGGAAGGTAAATCTGGGATTTACCTTCCTCAATTTCTACCACCTTTGAATCCTTTGTCTTGATGTAATTGTCTTTATGTTGACTAACAGGTGATGAATTTTCTTAAACATTATTTAGACCTAAGACCCTAAGACCTGCACTCTATTTTTGAGGACCTGGTAAGGATCTGGACACATGACTCTATTATTAGTGGATGTGATGATCACATTAACATTTATGGATATGCATGTTCTTTATTGATATGATTGTAGGATTAATGGATACGCAGGTTCTCTATTGATATCATGATGATGATAGATTTTATGGATAGATATGTTTTCTATTGATGTTACGATGATAATGCCTTTGATGGATATGTTAATTTACCATTGATGTTATGATTATGATAAACATGATGGATGTGTCCCATATGTAGCTACTTACATTAGTTCTGATTCAAAATAAACAATGATGTGAATGACTAGGTCATGATGATGTTTCTATTATGATAATTAATAACACTGAGAACTTTGTTACTGATGATTATTGAGTATGACAGGAAACCACCAGAGGCACTCGCATATGATGAGTGGATAACATCTGGTTTGATAGAAATTAATATTTTGTCTTTGAAATTCTAAGTTCAGTTTGGAACTTGTTATATATATTACATATACTCTGACGATATGTCAGTGGTTGCAGGAACATGTTAGTTGCTTGGCTGAATGACTCACATATGGGTGATGGGGTTGTACAATTGGATGGAACAACATGGGAGGGGTGGAACAGTGTTCCTGATCTCACCTGCTAGCACTCCCGCCGTGACTTAGGTTGGAAAGGTCGAAATACCTTTGCCTTGAAGATCACAATGTCGTGAGGGCAGGTCCCAAATTTGGTTCGCTCATGAGGATTTTCTGGGGGGCGCGCATCAAGGTGGATTCCTTGATCCCCAACACCATTAGTCTCACTATAGCAGGAAACATACGAGATGATAGGGGTCTTTGACATTGCACATATAATTTCCCCTCATAACCTGTATGGTCTCACTTTGGAAACTAGGAAACTACCATGCCTTTGTAACTAAACGATGTATTCTTCAGTTGATTAATGAGTTCTTATTTAGTGAATTAATTAACTAATTAATTCACACCACTCTCACTAGTGTATCAATCAGTTAGACTAGATACAACTAGCTCAACTGAGTCTAACTGAGTTAAACTGAATACAACTCCACCAACTATTTCTCTAACTCCACCAAACTCTGTCACATGAGTTCTAACTGAAGTCCTCATGCAGCTATCCGATGAAACCATCAAAATAACGTAAATCCTTATGTTGGCCTATTGCCCAGGAAGCCACTTAACTGAAGTGCTCGAAGAGAATAAGATAATGTTTAGAGTCCAAATATTATTAAGAGCTAATAATATTTGACATATCTATTTTTAGACTGGCAATCTAAAAATAGATTCCGCCCAATATGTCTAAAAAATAGAATTCCATCTATTTTTCCAACTTGACCAACCATCCACAAATAGCATCCTGCAACTCATAGTGTTAAGTCCCTATATTAATATTATAGCCCCTTATTATGTTAGTGTAGCCCCCTTTATTGTTATTATTGTACCCCTGTAACCCCCATATTGTTATTATTGTGCCCTTAAATTATTATTGTTAGGTCGGCAAGTTACATTGTGGCCCACTAGGACCACATTATGGCCCCATGGACTCCTATATATAGAAATGAGGTTTTGTAAATTGTATCATCCAAGAATTGTTTATTTATGTAATGTATTGGAGGTTGCCCCCTCGAAGTGGCTTATTTCTAAGGCGTTGATATCTCTTTTATTTTATTTTTGAAGCTGGTTACACAACATTTGGTATCAGAGCTTTGAATTTTAGGGTTTCGCTGCTCCAAACAGGTTATCGTGGCATTTTCGCTATAATTTTTTTTTCTACGAAGTTTCAGACACTGAAATTTTTAGGGTGCGAAGCTGAAATTCTGAGAAACATCGTCAAAAAATTTCAGAGCTTGGTTCACAATATTTTTGGAGATATGATCTGTGGAAGTTAAGTCTTTTTTTAGGCTCCTAAACAGGGCATCGTGAAATTTGCGCTATAATTTTTTTTCTACGAAGTTTTAGATGCTGAAATTTTTAGGGTGCGAAGCCGAAATCCTAAGGAAAATCGTCAAAAATTTCAGAGCTTGGTTCGCAATATTTTCGGAGATATGATCTGTGGAAGGTAGTGTTTTTTCAGGCTCCTGAATTTCATCTCAAAGAGGTGATCGTGGGAAAATTTCAATAACTCTCTCTCTGGGCAGTGGATTTGAGTGCCGTAAAAAGTGGTCACAAGTACACGGACTATAGTTTCTTGGCTATCAATTTCAGAGACAAAGGATGAAACAGTGACACGTGGCAAGTCCTACAAGTTTTCTCTACTGAACCAGTCCAGAATTAGGTCATTGTGGGAGATTGGACACAACTTTGTCTTGGGGAATCCAAATTAGATCAGAACTATGGCATTAAAAAGATAATTCAGAGGGCTACTTCGGTGCTAGGTGTAAATATTTAAGGGCTTCAATCACAAAAATAATCCAATTTCAATATCGAGCTCCTCCAAAGCAAGAAAAAGGTGTGTATTGTTTTTTCCGAATTGCATAAGTCTTGTTTGAAGAATCAAGTTGAATTGATTCCAAGGGCATATTGAAGAATTTTTGTCAGTAATGGGTTCTATTATGCCTCCAAAAAATAATTCCATACCCATTAAGCCCTTAGAAAGCTATACTATGATGCATGAGGAGGAAGAATTGCAATATGAGATATCAAAATTACGGTACCAAGTGCAACAAATTTCGATCTTACGAAGAGCAACCGAAGATGACATAGATGGTTTAAAAGAAAAAATGGAGGCTAAGTTGGATGGTTTGAAGGATCAAATAATAGCAAATATGGATGATAAATTAGTGCAAGATCACATCGAGCATCAACAACAAGTTCTCCAACTCTCAAAGGATAACCCAACTTTGGTGCAGAATCTAATGAAACAACAGGAAGATCAACATGACATCGAAAGAAGTTATGAAGCAGTCATAGAAACAAGAAATAGACAAGTACAATCAATTTCAAATTATCTCAGCAAGTGGAAGAACTTTCCTGTAGAAGATTCCACGTGGGAGGATGAGAATTTTATACAAAAGCATCAAGAAATAATCAAGCGTTGAGGACAACACTTGTTTGAAGGAGAGGGGCATGTTAAGTCCCTATATTAATAGTGTAGTCCCTTATTATGTTAGTGTATCCCCACTTATTGTTATTGTTGTTGTACCCCTTGTAACCCCCATTTTGTTATTATTGTGCCCTTAAATTATTATTGTTAGGTTGGCTAGGATTACATTGTGGCCCACCTAGGATTACATTATGGCCCCATGGACTCCTATATATAGAAAGGAGGTTTTGTAAATTGTATCATCCAAGAAATTGTGCATTTATGTAATGTATTGGAGGTTGCCCCCTCGAAGTGGCTTATTTATAAGGCGTTGATATCTTTTCTTCTATTTTGAAGGCGGTTACACAACACATAGAACATGATCGACATGTCTAAAAATAGACATGTCTAAAAATAGACTTTGCGCCAAAAATAGCCTGCGGGCCCACTTAGTGAAGGCAAATATTTTCACTAAGCTCATCATCTTGTTGAATCTCAACACTCCCTCTCAACAAGATAGGGATTATCTGCCACCCCGATCCTGTCTCTATGGTATTCGAATTTTCTCCTGGTGAGCGCCTTCGTCAAAATATCTGCATCCTGATCCTCCGTAGGAATGTAAGAAAGTAACATGATCTTCCGCTGCACACAATCTCTAATATGATGGTACCGGATGTCAATATGTTTAGATCTATCATGAAATACTGGATTAACCGAGAGTTTAATGCAACTCTGATTATCACAATATATCACAGTAGGATCTAAGTGAGAACCGAACAACCCGACCAGGATCTTCCTCATCCATATAGCCTCGCATGCAGCCAAACTTGCTGCCATGTACTCAGTCTTCGCTGAACTGAGTGCCACGGATCTTTGTTTCCTGCTGTACCAAGAAACTACTGTAGATCCGATACTGAAAATCCCTCCAGATGTGCTCTTTCTGTCCGTTGGGCTTCCTGCCCAATCTGCATGTCTGTACCACAATCCATACCCATATGTGCCTCTGAGATACCTCAGGACATGCTTGCCTGCCTTCCAAAAGAGCTTGGTAGGCTTCACCATCGCTTGTGAAAGCTGGTTCATAGCATAGCATATGTCCGATCGTGTATTGACTAAATACATGAGCGAATTAACCAACTGTCGATAAACAGTGGCATCCACTACCTCTGTCGATGTAGCATCCTCTTTCCTCCAACCACCAGGAAGAGGAGTGTCGGTAGGCTTGCAGCCTTGCATGTGAAACTTCTCCAATATCTCCCGGGCATACTTGCCTTGAGACACAAACAGTTCACCTTTCCGCTGCCAAATTTCCAATCCCAGGAAATAATGAAGGAGGCCCAAGTCCTTCATCTCGAACTCCTTTGCAAGATCTGCCTTGCATGAGTGTATCAACAGTTCATCACCCGTTAGTATTAAATCATCTACATAAAGCACAATGATCAAAAGCTTACCCTCCACCACAATCTGGTATAGGTTTGGATCCACCTCACTCTTGGCGAAACCAAGTCCGGTGAAATAACTGTCTATCCATGTGTACCAAGCACGAGGTGCTTGTTTCAGCCCATACAACGCTCTTTTGAGCCTGCACACATGCGACTCGCTGCTGAAGATTTCGAATCCTTCAGGCTGCTCAATGTACACCTCCTCCTCAATGAATCTGTTGAGGAATGCAGTCTTCACATCCATCTGATGAATGTGCCAACCCATCTGCGCTGAGAGAGAAAGGATGGTCCGTATGGAAGAATACCTTGCGACGGGTGCAAAGGTTTCTTCATAGTCGATCCCCTCGATCTGTGAGAAGCCACGGGCAACAACTCTTCCCTTTTTCTTCTCGATGCTCCCATCAGCAGCGTGCCTCACTTTGTAGATCCATCTCAAACCTACCACTGATTTCCTTTCCGGCCTTGGGAGTCTGATGCAGGAACATTAGATTCGGGAAAATACTTTGTATTTTATTTAAACTAGGGGGTCTTATGTTTGTGAGGAAATATTAATTTTATGTAAATATTAATGGGATTTTTTAGAGTTTTTAATTAATTATATGTGAGGATTTGTTAATGTTTCCAAATAATTGGAAAACATGAGGGAAATTAGATTTGAGGTATCTAAGAATTAATTATGAAGCCTAAGATAGATTTAGTTTCAAGATTTTAGGGATAAATCTAGATTGTAGGATTTGTTGAGATATTTGAGGACTTTGTTGAGTGATCAAAGGGATTTGAACCTAAATTGGTTCAATTAAATTTGTATAAATTAATAAGCCTCAAAGGCAAAATAGATCAGGAAGAATAGAGAGAGGTAGGAGACGGGTTTTTACTAGACAATTGTATAAGGACGATGATTGAAAATCGAGCCGGGGAACAGACTTACGCGTAAGTAATTTGTTTATATGGAAGTGTGTTTTCAGAATTATGTGTATTGATTTGTTGAGAAGGGTTGTCTTGCATCAATCTCCCATGGCTTTGTTTCTAACAATCGAATCATACTCGTCCACCATGGCATCTAACCATGTGGGATCCTCCACAGCTTCCTCGAAAGAGGATGGCTCCGTCACGATACACTTGCTCTGCATATTGAGCCAGTCGCTCAGTTTCTGTAGTGCGCTTCTTCCCTCTGATGGTTGGCGCTGCATGAGTGGTTTATTCCACTCCATGAACCTCCTCTTGTGGCTAATCCACATCCTGAGGCTCATATTTAGGAACAAGTAGCTCCTCATCTGCATGCAAGTGTAGCTCCCTCTCAAGCGACAACTTCATGGCTTTCTCCTCATGAAATTTGATATCTCGTCGCACAACAGTCATCCGACTGTCTGGAAAATACACACGATAATTGTGGGGTGTTTCTATGTACCCCAAAAATATCCCAACCTCTGCAGTCGGCTCCAGCTTCTTCCTGGCATCCTTCGTCACATGAATGTAAACAGGTGAGCCAAAAATCTTCAAATGAGAAATATCAGGCTTCTTACCAGAAAATGCCTCTTCGGGTGTACTCATGCCAAGTACTCTATGAGGACAATGGTTTTGCACATAAACTGCAGTGTTGCATGCCTCAGCCCACAAGTGTATGGGAAGGCCCTGATCATGCAACATCGCCCATGCAGCACCCACGATCATTTTGTTCTTCCTCTCCGCGACCCCATTTTTCTGTGGGTTATGAGGCACTATGAGTTCTCTTCGAATTCCTTCTTTGCTACAGAAGTCTTTGAATTCGCTAGAGATGTATTCACCACCATTATCGCTCCGGAGAGCTTTCACTTGCTTCCCCGACTCTTTCTCAACTAGCGCCTTGAACTCACAGAACTTTGAGTATGTCTCGCTCTTCTTCTGCATGAAGAAGATCCAACACTTATGAGAAAAGTCATCAACAAATATCACATAATACCTGTGCTTTGCTGTTGAAGCAACCGAGAAAGGTCCACACACGTCTGTGTGAATTATCTCAAGGATCGTCGAAGCACGACTATCCTTCTCATGAAAAGTGGTCTTCACAAATTTTCCCAAAGTACATCCCTTGCACTGATCTGACTGTGCAAGTGTACCTTTGGGAAGCCCGGTAGAAATCTGCTGCAAAATTTTCAAAGCGCCATGGTGAAGATGGCCCAATCTCCTGTGCCACAATTCGCCCTCATCTCGGCTCACCACTCCTTCTACTTTGCCTGCCATTGCAGCGCAGCCATCTACCTGCAATTGATAAAGATTCTTAACTCGAATCCCTATCCTCCTGGTTTGACCAGTTGTTTTATGGCGCAGGAAAGCTTTTCCCTCGCTAAAAACAACATCATAACCCTTGTCTTCCAGCATCGCCACGGAGATCAGATTCTTCTTCAATCCTGGAACATGCATGACATCCTTCAAGATGAAAGGTTTACCGGACTCCCTCTCAAAGGAAATGGTCCCGATACCAGTCGCACTGTATCTACCATCATCGCCCATCTCGATGTGCACTCCAAGATCCTTTTCCTCCAGATCACTAAACAAATATTTGTCTCTGGTCATATGGAAAGACGCACCACTGTCAAGAAACCACACCGATCCCATCACACTTGAAACCAAGCATGCGATCAAAGAAAAATCCAGCTCAAATTGCAAGGCTAAGGCCTCTCCAGCTGTAGATCCAGCAGCCTACTTATTCTTCTTCTTCTGTGGGCAATCAGTGGCGAAATGCCCGTGCTGGTGACAGTGAAAACACTTCACCTTGGACAAATCCTGCTTCTTGCCTTTAGCTTCGGATTTGGAAGATTTCTTCCCTTTTCCTTTCTGAGCTTTGGCAGCCAAAGCACAATTTTCTTCATATTCTTTCTTCGATGAAGATCCATCCCTGGTACCCTGCCTTATCTCCTCCTACACAAGATCCGACCAAAGTCGCTCCCATCCTGGTAGTTTCTCCCATCCATTGACAGAGTCTTCGTAGCTATGCCAACTCTTCGAAAGCCCAAGGAGAGCCAAGCTCACCAAGTCTTCTTCATCAACAGTAACCCCCACACTTCCCAGCTCATCCTTGCAGTGGACAAACTTCGTGAGGTATTTTTGAATACTGTCGCCTTTCTCCATTTTTATTTTTCTGAGCTTGTCTTTAAGCGCCAACTTCCTCTGGTCACTTCTGCTTTGGAACAAGTCTGTCAAAGCCTTCCACATTAAGAATGGAGTGGCTTTACCGTGAAGGTTGGACACAATGTGGTCCTTCACACCTTCCAACAGAATCCTTCGACACTTTGCTACCTTCTTTTGCCATGCGTCAAGTGCGGCTGCATCGCTAGAAGCAGGCTTCGGAATATCAGCATCTATGAACTCCTTTAACCCATTATCATCCAGCACCGCCTCCATCCTGTCCTTCCATGCTATGTAATTCGAGCTCCCATCAAGGGCATACTCCAATCGCAATCCGTTGAAAGACATTTCAATGAATGCTCAACTTTGACACCAAGAAAACACTGCAGCAAATTCGAATTCCACCAGCACAAAACTCAACCGCTTCAATAATTGCAATCTCCTCCAATGATCAATACTGCTCTGATACCATGTAGAAATTATATAAATTATGTGTTATATGTCCAAGATTCTCCTGATCTCACACTATTTTAACTTCATGAAAAATAAAGAATCTATTCCACCATTGATCATTTGCGGAAATTAAATCAAGATTGCAATGCACACATGAAACAATAAAAATTCACACACATTAACACAGTTGTTTAACGGGAAAGCCTGAAGCTGAAAACCCCAACTATTTGTATATAATATATGTCATAGAGATCATGTAACAATCCTCATACAAATCTGATCATATCAAGCTCTCAGTACAATACAATCGCTACACACTAATCAAGCCCGATCTTGCAAATCCATGCACCGATCTTTGCCACCTGCTAGCCTGCCTCTACTGCGCAATCCCTGCTGAAGAATGGCTCTGAATGAGTTTGAATTACTCTAGAATTGACTACACAATCCTCATTTGCATCTCCACTGAGTGTTGGATGCAATCAATGCATCACTATAGTCACAACTGATAGTCACACTTGCTCTTTCACCTATCTCTCCACTGGTCTCCACTGAAACTGCCATGCACTGTAGTTAACTGATGTATTCTTCAGTTGATTAATGAGTTATTATTTAGTGAATTAATTAACTAATTAATTCAATCCACTCTCACTAGTGTATCAATCAGATAGACTAGATACAACTAGCTCAACTGTGTCTAACTGAGTTAAACTGAACACAACTCCACCAACTACTTCTACAACTCCACCAAACTCTGTCACATGAGTTCTAACTGAAGTCCTCCATGCAATAGCTCCGGTAAACCCTCAGGAATAGCGTAATTCCTTCTGTCAACTGTTGTGCCACATCTGTGCACTTAACTGAAGTGCTCCAAGAGAATAAGATAATGTTTAGAGTCCAAATATTATTAAGAGCTAATAATATTCGACATATCTATTTTTAGACTGGAAATCTAAAAATAGACTCCACCCAATATGTCTAAAAATAGAAGTCCATCTATTTTTCCAACTTGACCAACCATCCACAAATAGCATCCTGCAACTCATAGAATATGATCCACATGTCTAAAAATAGACATAGTCTAAAAATAGACTTTGCGCCAAAAATAGCCTACGGGCCCACTTAGTGAAGGCGACTTCTTCCCACTAATCTCATCATCTTGTTGCAATCTCAACATAACATACTTTCTAGGAATGCATGACCCTTATCTTCAAAACTTCTTTGGCTGATGACCTGTATTCATAGCACTCTATTCGTGTCATAAGTATCTGATGATAAGCTCCCTTGACATGCTGAAGGACTCCAGTTGGCCAAAAAATGCTTTTAGGATGCTCAAAACCTCCAAAAATTTCTCGCTACGAAAACATGACAGTTTCGTAGCGAGTTTTGGTAGCGTGGAAAAAGTGACTTATGCATCTATATGCTTCACTCCTTTGTTGTTCCATGATTTTAATCAAGTCATGACACATCATCACCATGAATCTCCCTCCTTGTATCAAGAAAAAACCTACTTTAGAAGAAAAAAGGCTGCTACAGGTTTTTTCGTAGCGTTTTCCTAGCTTTAAGCCTGAGGAACGAACTATGTAAAAACCTAGAAATCTCCCCTTTCAAAATAGCCTTCAAAAACTGACTTTCAGCTGCAAAATCTTGATTCTTTGCATGTAATGAACTTTCTAAGGCATATTTAATCTCAACTTATTCCTCCTGTGGTGTTTCCTCCTCATTTATGGTCAGTTGACTTATAGGTTCTTCCACCACAGTCATTTTCAAACCTTTCTTTTCCAGCTCTTCATGGATCAACTCCAATTGCTGCTCCAGGTCTTTCACGTGATCTTTCAGTGCCCTGTTCTTAGATTTCAATTGTAGATTTACCTTTTTGATGTGCTTGACCTCTCCTCTTAGTGGCTGAGTCCACTTTATCAAATTTTCTTAATTGTCCAAGGTCTTTGAGACACTTCTGACTTGATCCTCCCAAATATTCCTCATTTGTTAAAACTGGATCCTTTAATCTCTATGGTTCTTTGCCTCTTTCTTCAAGAATGATATCTCTTCCTTTTCCTCTTTCAAATGCTCCTTAAGAGTTTCAACTTTTGATTTTTCAATGATATTCTCTTTTCCTTTCTTTTGTTTTATGACCAGATCTTCTTCTACATGTGAGGAGATGTCTATGATGCTTGGTGGTGGCTGAGAAGTTTCACTGACCTTCTGAATCTATTTTCTTCTTTCCATGAACTTTCTTGCATGGTTGGTCATTGGTTTTCTAGGTTGAAACATGAATCCAGCATCATCACCTGCAAACTCCAATTTTGTTGTTGTTTTTCCTTTCTTAAGCTTTCTTCCTCCCTCTTCAACATCTTCAACTTGGAAAATGGGAGTTTCTTCAATATCAATTACATGCAAGATGCCTTCTAAATTACCCTTAACCACTGTTTGGATCCTTGTAACTCTCTTGCTACCATGTTTTCTAACTATTGGCTTCTGTTTTGCAGGTGTAGTTTTAGGTGTTTGAATCTTCTGCAAAGGCTCTGTCTCCATGTTCACTGGTTCTAAATGCTCTGCCACTGTAGGTGATAAAAAATCTCTAGGTTTTGGAACTCTTTTAGGAGTGACAACATCTACTTCAAAACCACTTATGTACAGAAAGGATGTCCAATCTCTACCTAATATCTTCAACTCCTCTAACACCAACAACTTAATCAAACCATGATGAAAGAGAGAGGTTTCATTTCCTTCTGTTTTAACTTGGACCTTATCTGACATTTTACCTAGACTTATGTATAAGTAAAAGGGAAAATCAAGAGACCTCTTACCCACAAAATGTAGCAGAAGCCTAAGGTGGTAGGAGTAGACCATGTGAAACCTTCCTTCACATGTGAAGTACTTTTGAATGATCATCAACAGCTTTGAAAATTTGTCCTTCATGTAACTCCTTGGGATAGCATTTGTGAGATCAATTTCACTATGCTCTGGCTTGATGAATTCTTTGCAGTCTTACATGGTGAATTTGATGCCTTTAAACCATTGTTCCCCTCCTTCAGGGATTCCTTTTGCTGTTGAAATGTGTTTGGTGTCACTATGAGGCTTAGCATTCCACCTTTGAAGTTGTCCCAGTAAAACTGTTAGCAAACTCCTTTGAAACCTACAAATGGCACCCTTGCAGCCTTTGGCAGAATTGAAAAAAACATTTTCTTCTGAACACTTCCAAGGCAGTTGGGTTTTCATTTAAAAAATTCACGTCCATGGGCTCATACCTGAGGCAGTGGCCACCTTTGTTAGTCTTCTTCCTTGCAGCCATGGTGAATTTATATCTTCTCAGCCTCGCTTGATTAATGACACCTGCAACCTTTGACAATGCCAGCAAATTGCTTGGCTCTGTGAAGCAGCTCTCTAAAAGCTCAATAAAATGTAAGGATAAATCAGAGAATAAAAAAAAACTCAATTGGGTAATGTTTTATGGTTTCGATGAAAACTCATGCCCTAATCATGACACGTACATGCTAAAAACAGTAATTATGACCTCAGACATGACCTTGTACTTTTAAATTAACCCTAACTAACTCGAATGACATCCACCATAACTCCCCTAATCATAAACTGACACTTTGCATTGGATCTGATATGATTTACAGAGAAAATATTTTTCATAGCGTAGCTAGTTCATTTCCTGGCAGTTTTGCTACAAAAATATTAGGTAGTTTCGTAGCAAAAACTGTTATTTTACAGTGTAAAATGCTACGAAAAAAGGTAAAACTGGCTAAAGTGTCCTTTTTCAAATTTAAACGCTCGGGAAATGAAATCTGACACCTAATTATGACTGATGGGACATGACATGACCTAAATGAGGGTGGGTTTGAACCTTAGGATAGGTTAAACATGTAAAAATTGAAATTTTCCTAAACCAACTTGAAAGGCTTAAGGAAACCTTTGAAAAATGAAATCTATGACCATGTAAAATAATGTTTCACATTTTACTAAGTGATAACACAGATTATGGAAAATAATTTATGCTTTATACATTTTCTTCAGATTCGTCAAATGGGACCATGCTGACTAAAAAATATAGTGAAGGAAATGCACGATCTATCTCTTTTATGAGCACTAGTCTACAAGGGCCCAAATTAAATTATCCAGCCATTGATAAACAAGCATATGTCGTTGTTTTCGCCGCGACAACGACCCTCCAAAATTTTTACTTATGTCGATTTTGGAGCTTACACTAACTATCGTTTCAATCCCCCTTGTGTTGTCACGTGGTTTGATTTGTTATTCATGTGATTTCTCCTAGTGTCTAGCCCTCCTAAAACAATGTTTCTCAAGTGTCGTCACTTAACCATTAGAAGAATTTGAGTTAATAAGTGTATGGTTAAGTGAACTCATTGTCTGTCTTAGCTTAGAAACTTTCCTTCTTGCCACATACACATCAAAATCACACAAAAGGAGAAAAACAAACAAAAAAAGAAAGAAAAACACTCATAAAAGCTAAAAACACACTTTAAGTTGATTAAGACATGCTCTTGAGGTGAGCGCACTCCTTCGTGCTAAAGAAGTGCACCCCACTTGAGCGCATTCATTCAGGCTAAGTAAGTGCGCCATACCTTAGCACACTCCTTCGTGTCTAAGACATGCGCCCTGTCCAACTGCATGCATGAGGCAACTTGTTGCATGAGGGTGCACTCCTAGAAAATAAGAGCCCCTTTAACTCCTGTTAACTAACCCTTCCATGGACGACAAGTGGAACTCATGCATGATTCAATTTTGCATGTTAATTTCTTTAAATAAAATCAGTTAATCATTCTTTTCGTAATCATTTCGTTTGAGTTGAGCGCACAACTTGGGAATCAAGAAGTTCTTTATCAACAAGTGCAACAAGTAAGTTTTCATGTTGAATATTTTCATTGTTTTCATCATTTCACCACTAAATCTTGCTTTTCTTGGCGTTTTTTGTGAATATTTCTTTTGTTGAATCTCCATCTTGAAGGTGTTAAATCATTGTTGCATGCAAGAAATTCTTCACATTCTTGAAACCCTTCATCTTCCACCATGTATGTGAAAATAACTATGAATCCTTGCATATCATTCTCCTCCTCATCATAGCATCAAATCCTATTGGTTGAACCTGTTTCTAAGCTTTTTACAGTAAAATCGAACTTCCTGAGCTCGAAGCTCCTTCAACCTTGAAAACTGTCCCTTGTGTGACCATGTTTTCTTCCTGAGCGCATGGGCGCATCACGAAGGCACAAAACCTTTCCCTTTGACCCTTCAGAGTGCAACAATGCACCATCTCTACCTTAGGGCGCATGAAAGGATCACAAAGTCATGAAGCATCACTCATTCATCCCTTCAGCATGCGACAATGCACCCTCCTTTGCCTTGAGTGCATAGGTAGACTTTGAAGACCCGAAGCATTATTTCTCTTATTCTTTGTCCCTTTAAAGTGCAACAGTGTGCCCTCATTTTCTCCTTGGGCGCATGCATGAATAAGGAAGAACTGAAGGCCAATTTTCCAATTCCTTCGACCCTTTAGGGTGTGACAGTCCATCTTGGTTGATTTTTTGCCTCTTTCTTGAGCACATGAGTGCACTACAAAGCCCCAAATAACCATGCATGTCCCATTCGTGCCTTGAAAGTGCACCCTCCTAGTTTTCATGTGTATTTTTGCTTGCATGCAAGTTATTTTTTGTTGTTGCTCAAGTTTTTTCATAATCTATCATCCGTGATGGCTCTTTGAACATGATTTACAAGGATTTTGCATAGTTAGTTGTTTTAAGCTGATCTTGTAGTTATTAGTGCGATTCCACAAACAAGTGTCTGTGCTACAAGTGTGTCCATTGTGTTGTCATCTTTAGGAGATATTCCACCTTGTAAAATAGCCTCGAAATAATTTTCAGGATGAAAAACTAATGAGCCCGTCGAAGCTACAATCAAAATATTCCTATATATGTAGACACTTAGTTTTTCATTGACAAGACTACAGAGGTCACTTAGAGCAAGATCTACAACACGTTCATGCAGGAGAAGTTTCCTGAGGACTTAGAAGATGTGCATGCATACATAAATATTAATAAGTCCAACATACACATGTTCACATGCAGATTCTTGGTCATGCCATGTGCATAAGCTATTGAATGGATCATCACACACATGGATGAATCTCACCTTGTGCTCCATAGTGAGGGTGGAAACCATTTGAACACCAACTATGGTGAGGAAATGAAGACGTACTATCAGATTCTCAAACCCAATGAATATGAAAACAACAAATTCTACACAAGATGGGCTACCCTCTACATGATTGATGTTATCAAACAATGGTGTTGAGAGCTTGCCAAGTTTCTCCATCTCCCATCAACAGTTTATCTGACAAAGATCTTAAGAGACGTATATCAGTATCCAATGGCTATGTATTTTCGGATGTATGGATGCAAGAACACTGAAGTGTTTCAAGAGAATTGGAAATATATGCTCAATTTGGTGGTGACACGTGGAAAATATTTGAATTGGGCAGGTATATTATCATACGAATTGCAGTGTCAAGTGGGGCAGGCCAAAGAATCTTTACAAGCGAACCAAGCACCAAAATTTTACATGTCTGCATTTCTTTTGGACGAAATATGTGAACAATATGTGTTCCAAAAAATATATTGGAACTGGAGTCCTAAAGATAATTTCCCAGTTTATTTCCATTGCAGGGTGCTATCAAAAGGAAGCTTCAGAGGGACATATGAAAAATTGTACGAACACTTATTTATAACCATTTTTCGCATGTTATTTGAGATCGATCCACCATGCATGATTGATCAAGTGAAGGAGTCACTTCAAGATATTGCAGACTAGTTTGCAGCTCCCGAGGGCACATACATCATATTCTTTGGATTTCAAATAACCCCTCATCTTATGCCACAATATGTGAAAAACAAGGTAGTCATGTAGGATGTGGTAAATCAACTGGACAAGGTTTTGTTAGGGACTCTTCACATGAGGAAGAAATCGCCTTAGCCTATCTTTCCATTGAGGATCATATTGTATTAATTAAAGAGTCACAAGGCGATATCAACCAAGCTAGAAAAGATGAAGCACCTACAATTCGCCATAAAATACTTCCATGCATATGGACCTAGGCGAATTGTCAAGAAAAATTTTCAAAGGATGGGTCATAACATAGGGTATTCATCAATATGCAGACCAAAATATGAAAAGATAAAGAAATGGTACAATTCTATAATGAAGACACATCCAACCATGAATACCAATTCACCACATGATCCATCAACCCAGGGATTGTAGGAGCAGGAGGAGGAGGAAACAACGCCTCAAGTAAAGAATATGGATCCCAAGAAAAGGATCAAGTATTCATTGAGCGAGAGAAACATGAAATTGAAGGCTGATCCTTTAAACACAATAGCTACACAAACATATCCAGAGAGTAGAGAAGGGGAAGAAGAAGAAGAGGAGGTGAACATGAAGTAGGATGAGTTGCTTGAAAAGAAACTGGAAGAAGAAGAAGAGAGGAGAAAAATAAAGGAAGAGCAACAGATCAAATCCCAAGAGGAGGAAGCAACACAGATACTAGAAGAAGAATAATTTACTCAAGAGTTGGAGGAGGAGAAGTTAGAGGAAGAATATACCATCCAACTCATGGATGATGAGCCTAGTACCCCCATATGAACAACCACTCACAGGAGGTCATCTTCGATTCAGAGAGATGGGGATTACACCTCCGCTGGTAGATAGAGTCACAAATGTTTGCAACGTAATGTTTAATCAACTAAAGAAGAGGATTGTACAACAAAGGCATAGGTACTTTCCCAATGATCTTCGGAACCTAGTTTTAGTAGTAACAAAAAAGGTGATCATCACCTCCAACGCTAGAATAAATCCGAGAAAATTATGGTGGAAAATGTTGCGTTTGCTAAAATGGCACATGATAACTCAAAGTAATTGTTGAATGATAATTCCAGGTTTAGAAGAGAATTAGATACAATGAAACAACATGTAGAACATATCTCAGCGGGAAACTAGCGGCTGCCATCACAGAACATCAATACTGCAAAATGGCAGTCAACCATGCTAGAAGAATTGTGACCAATGGAGGATACCATGGTGTGACTAAATGAAGAGATGATACTTATACAATAGGTCATGGATCCTCTCATTGGAATTCAAAAGAATGCACAGGAAGTGGTGAAACTCCTGAAGATAGAAAATAGAGTAGTTGATCAGATGCGGGAGTGGGCTACCAAATATATGGATGCTACACAACATTTGGAAAGGAAAGACAAGGTTTCCACCAAGATAGATAGAGTTCAATTAAGACTCCACCTATAGAATTACTCTCATCTTGGAGCACAATAGGCTATTACTATGGCTGGATGCAACCGACTACATAATGGGTTTAGGTCTCAAACACAGAAACATGAGATTCTCGCCACCATAACCCTTGAAGCAATCATAGGCAGGGAGGTCATCTTCCAGGAGATTAGGGATTACATTGAATAAATCAAGCAAGTAACAGAACAGGAGGGCTTGGAGGCAACTAAAGATATTATTCAGCAATATGCCTTTGCACCAGTCAAAGAACATATAAATCTTTCATGGTTGTGGAGTAATATGCAGTCAAGCTTCAAGAACATACTGAGAGAGGCATTGGAGGTGAATATGCGCTACAAAGGGGACTTGCAAGAGTTCAGGAGTTCAAGGCATGGCACACTTACATAAAAAATGAACTCCATGAAGAAGAAAATGATTTATCCATTTTATGATCCCTTGTCCTTTTAGCAATTTTTTCTTATTAGGCCACCATATCATTTGTAAATTGTCTTATGTAATAAATTTTATGTAATGAAGTCCAATGGACACATGTGTAATATTAAAATCCACACATTGGAATGTAAAGAGACATATAGTGAATATGAATAGTCACAAGAATTCAAGAGTCTTGAGGAAGCTCCAAGGTCATTGCACTTGTTATAAATAAATTCTCATAACTATAGCAAATGGTTTTTTGCGACCAAGCTCTTAGGATTTTTAGCCTTGGCTTCTCTTGCACTACATAGGAGATAGATTATTCATTGGAGAATCAAGTTGTGGCTTCGTCTTCCACTACTGGATACAATGTTTCATTCATGTAACAATGTACTTGGGATCTTCTGCTTATAATCAGAAGCTCAATGAGTCGACATTCCTTCATACATGTATCATAGATGTAGTTGGACTATTATGGTTATATGTATGGTATATGTTGCTTTACTCACATAATAAGTTAATGAATTATTCTGTTGCTTAGCTATGTCTATTATTGAATTAATTTTGTTATGTTTTAACGATTGTTGTTTACTATGTGGACTAATCTGCAGATACTCGACAAGTATTTCTCATTTCCTTGGGCCCCCTTTAGGATAGTACTATTAATTTTCTAACAGGTGTCTCATTTTTCTCACTAGCTGTGTAAGTCTTCCTATTGTACCTTACATTGGGTGTCTCACAAAGCTCACATTATTTCTGATCCAAAGAGCCATTGTGTTCTCTTATGTATGACTGTAACCAAGAAATATCTTAGAAAACCATTCAATGATGGTTGGGCCATATGACCAGATGGGACTCCTATACCAAATGGTGTGTGGTCCAATTGGGACTTCACATCGGGGATATCCCCTTACAATGTGAGCAGAATCCAACATCGTCAACATTCGTATACAAGACAATTAAGTATTTCAATCCCTACATATTGAAAGCTCACACAATTGTATTGTACCTCATCCAGCAGTAAGAACATTGTTTGTACAACAAGATTTGGGTGAGAAGAGGGATAATTGGATGATCTGTCTTCAAGAGTATGATCTGGAGTTCAAACCATTTCATACCATAAAGGTTCATGGCTTATGCAAGCTAATTTTTGAATAAAGAGATGCTCCAAAAAAAGATATTTTAGGATGGGATTAGGAGATCGAAATTTACAATATTGAATATGTTCCTCAATCCACATATATAGCGCCTTGGTATGCATATCTACAATAATTTCTGGAGCATGACACCTTATCCTCGCACTTATCGAACAAGCAGAAAAGGGAAATTTGATTAAAATATCTATCTTACTAATTGGTTCATGGATAAATTTTTCGGAAGCACCACAATGGTGTCCCGCTAAGGTGCCTTGAGCCACGGGATATAGAGAAGTCCTTGAAATATTTACATGATTGACTGATAGGTTGCCACTATGTGGGCGACACCACAACACATAAGGTTATGGAGGATGGTTATTATTGGTCTGCTATATTTAAGGATACTCACGTCTATGTTCAAAAGTGCCAAGCATGTCAGAGATGCGCCGAATGCAATAAGAGGTCAGCCGCCCCACTGCTACCAGTAGCAGTTGAAGAACCATTCCAACAGTGGGGAATTGATGTTATCAGAGAAATTTTTCCTTATTCGTCAAACCAATACCAATATATCCTAACAACGACAAATTACTTCACTTGGTGGTTAGAAGAAGTTCCTCTCAGATAAGTAAATGACCATGAGGTCATCCACTTCTTGAAACATAATATTATGACCAATTTTGGTGTTCCTAGATCACTTGTATTTGATAATGCGACATATTTTTCATCATTAAAAATTTATTAATTTGCGTTAGAAATCGAAATTGTATTGAAACATGCATCTAAATATTATCCACGGGGAAATTGTTTGGCTAAATCTACAAATAAGAATCTTATACGTATAATCAAGAAAGCCATCTTCTCTAAATAAAGGAACTGGCATAAAGCTTTGACCAATGCTCTTTGGGCTGACTGTGTTACCTCGAAACCTTCCTTGATAACCTCACTATGCTTCTTGGTTTATGGTATAGAAGCTATCTTGCCTCTGAAACTGTATCTTTTGGCCTTGCAACTCTCTCAAGAGTCACAATGTAAGCCTTGACTCCTGGTTCAAAGCAGGGAAGATACGCTACTTACACTTGAGGGAGAAAGGTACAAGGCCAAAAAATGATTTGTTGTACATCAAAAACATGTAAATTTCTAGTTTGATAAGAAGTATATAGGGGAAAAGAATTTTGATGTGGGTGACCTAGTCCTGAAGTGGGATAAACCCCATGAATAAAATGGGAAACACACAAAGTTCCAGCCTTTTTGGATTGGACCATTTGTTGTTGATGAAAATATTGACCATAATTCCTTCAAGCTGAAATAATTAGATGGGAGGATTGACCCAATCCCTTTAAATGACTGATATTTAAAGCATTGATTTCATTAGTAGCTACACACTGCACTTCATGTACAAATTGTTTTCTTGCTTTTTTTTCTCTGTATGTAACTCGTGTCTTGTCGCGTCTTGTTGGTTGGTCATTGTACATAAATAAGACCCTTGTGTAAAGTGCATATCTCAAAAGGATTTGTAGTGCAATAAAAGGTAAGTGTAACAACCACAACACTTGGATTTTTGTTTTTCTCCTTATTTTTTTTGGAAAATGCCATAGGTTGAGTTAAGTCTAGATGGAAAATAAAATTTTTCCAATAGGATAACCTTGAGGGAACCTATTAGATTCTTGTCTATGATGATATCTCAATTGATCAACTTAGTGTAAATATACTTGTCTGTTAATGTTTATCCAATCTAGTAGAGAAGGGATAAGGGGAAAATCGAAAGCAAGCAAACCAAAATCAGAGGTCTTAAAATACTTATATGGAAGGGAAACCTCATCTACTCTCAATAAGTCGATATCCCTCTTCCGCTCGTTGAAAATGATATGTGTCAATGCACATTTCTATTAAAATAAATAAATAAAGAGTGAGAGAAGAGAAAGGCTTCATACGTAGGGAGGTGAAGAAAGAAACTTCACCAGGGTATTGTCGAGGCTCACTGGCATCGAAGCAACATTTTTGCTCCTGAAGTGACTTCACTTGGAACTATGCAGGCCTGCTGGTAGCGAAACAACACCAGAGATTGAAAACTCATACACTGAATATGATAAAACTGTCAAGCACATTACCCTTTCCTCTATCGAATTTTTTTTGATATAGTGTATATTATGTATATGCTTCAGCTAAGTAGAGAAAAGTGAAAATGCTAGGTCGGAAACCGAGTCAAAAAGGGGAAATTGAGGCAATCAATACTTTTTAAAGGTCTAACCCTTAATCGAAAACTATTTCCTGTTGAGATTTTGGGGTATTAGGGTAGCATCGGATGTGCTCTAGCTCCCAAAATTTGTGGAGGAGATAGAGTACATGAGATATCCAAGACCCAGAAAGCATTTAGAAGAACTCCATCAGGTTTAAGTTTTAATCAAATAATTAATATTTTTAATTAAGGACACTAAGTCTAACTTAGGAAAATTAAAATAATTAAGTGAATTAAATTAAACATGTGATGAGAATGACTTAAGTGATGCGGATCAAGTAGGTTCTAATCTTAGTCGTCAATTAGAGATTAAATCATGATTGTTGATGTTTCAACGAGAAAAGTATAAGAGAAGGGCATGGGGTCAGTTGGAGTACACACACACTAGCAGAGCACTGAAGCTAAACTGAGATTCTAGGGCGTGCTTTGCTAAGAATTTCATAAATTTTTTAGATGCAGGAAGGGGTAGTATTGGTGAGGGGGATGTTCTAGCCCTAGGCTAAGAGTGCAATGAGGGCAAAGAAGGAGCATTCCAGAGTAGCGCAGAGGCAGCATCTATGCAGTCCAGCCAAGATCCCAACAGGGGAAACACAGAGGCAACATGAGCCAAGCAAGGGTGACGCAGGCCCAATTAGGACAGCGCAGGGGTAGCGTAACCCCTTCTAGGGTGACGCATCCCTTCTTGAGAAATGCAGAGGCTGACACAGGCCAGTCAGGCTGATGTAGAGGGCTTCAGAGCAATGCTAGGGTTTCTAGAGGCCAAAAAGGGGATGAGTTCTATAAATTCCGTTTGAGGGCATGAATAAGTCATATTTTTCTATTTCTGGGATAGAGGTATTGCTGCCATTTATATTTCTCCATCGGGTTAACCAGTTTTGGTGCCCAGGATTGTTGTACTTAGAATTTGCATAATAATAAAAACCCTCCATAAGCTAGCAACACCGGTTTTCCCGCTTTGGGTTTTTCTGGGGACATTTTTCCATAAAATCCTTGTGTGTCACTTTGTCTATGATCATGTTATTAGGTATTTGAACTGTATGTGTAGGCTGTTAACTGTATTTACTTTGATGTTAATTCTGAATATTCAATTTAATAACTTATGTAAGTAGGAGAAGTAAATCAAGATTTAACAGTATGGTTTCTTAAGTTTAAGAAATTTTCACATGGTATCAGAGCGATTGCAGATCAAGCTGGATCTCCAGAAATACGACTGAAGAAAGTTCTGTTGTAGAAAGAACCAACAGTAACATAGAAACTAGAGAGGGTACTACAGCACTCGAAGGACACAGAGGCAACAAGAACCACATAGGGGCCGACGCAATCCCAGCTGAGTGATGCAGAGACAACATAGTACCTTCCATAGGGACACAGGAGCAACCTGCGCTGAGCAGTCGCTACGTAGAGGCTACACTGAGTCAGTCTTCTCACACAGAGGCCAGCCAGGGTGACGCGGTCCAGTAATTGATTTCTATGCAGACTGACGTGAACCGGAAGCTGAGATGCAGATCTTTAGTAGTTACTGGTGGGCTGAAAATTTTTCCGGTGCAAAATTAAGCCTAAGATAAGTTGACAAAGAGCAGGAGGAGAACATATTCTCAACATATTTCATTACCAAAAGAAATCTGAGGATCGATCGTAGGGTGATCGAAGAAAGCGGATTCATTGTGTTTGGTAGATTTCCAAGGAGGAAATTAGTTTTCAGAGGGAGCAGAGGGTGCCTTTTCACCAAGGACCCTAGATCCGAGCTTCAGTTGAGAAGTGGGGAGAGGAATATCTGTTCCGAAAAAGTAGATATGAGCATATGACACCATACAAATTGCGTGATTAGGATAGGCTAGATGACCTGTCCAACTTTTCTATCTGGAAGTCCAGAATCCTGGTAATCCTAGAGGCATACGACTTGAGGGAGCATGTAGAGAGTGTCTTGGCTACACCAACCAATGCGGAACTCCTGGAAGAGAATAATGAAGCAACGACACATGCCAAGCACTTCATCATGGATGGGGTTAAAGATCATGTGGTACCACACATAGCAAAGAATAATACGACTCATGAGATGTGGAAAGCTTTAACCACTTTGTATGAATGGAAGTCCTTCTAGAGGAAGATTCTTTTGTAGAACCAAATGAGGCTATTCATGATGTCCAAGGGAGAGGAAATCAATCCTTTCCTATTCATACTACAGTTGATCTAGGATCATCTGGGGGTCAAGGTGGAGGATGATTTCATGGTGAGGACTACTCTAAATGCAGTCACAGAGGACTGGGAAACATTTTTCCAAAGTCTTTTGCGTAGAGTGGACCTTCCTAACTGGGATAATATGTGGGCTATCCTCCGAAAAGAGGAGATTCGCTGAATGACCAAGAAGCAGACCAGCACCGGAGTGGGCAAGGTGAAGAGGGAGGAAGAGGAAGATGCAGCCCTGGCATCAAAGAAGCGGCAATGGAAAAAGAAGCGTGATACGTAAAATATCAAATGTTTCCAATGTGGTGAACTTGGACACTTTGCCAACAATTATCCTTAAAGGAAGAAGGAGAAGAAAGCTTCTAGTTCCAAGGCTGATGTAGTAGATGATGGATCCGAAGATGACGTAGCCATGAGCGCTCATGAACCATGGAGGTGGAGCGATATTGATCTGTAGAGTAGCTATAGAGTGGTGGAGGGATCCTTCAATAGACCAACTCTTGGATCAGTAGCAAGGAATGAATGGAGCAGTGGGTGCAAAGATCGCAGATGAAGAAAAGGCAGAGGATGAGATGTTGGAGAGGGAGTAGTGCACTGCAGATGCAACAACAACATAGAGGCAGTGCATAGGAGGCATGCTTACGCAGTGCAGAGTTGCAACAGTGCAATGGCTTCAGAAGGACAACGTAGAGAAACAACGTATGGAGCTTCAATGATGAGTGTAGCTCGACTGACTTGTTTTTCATTTGGGCAGGGGTCCTTCAAGAGAATACTCTCAACAAATGAGTTGTATTGCAACAATTGGAAACATGATGCAACAATTTGAGAGGGAGTTGCAGTACAGATCTAGCAGTGACGGTGGCAGAGTCATGGGCAGTAGTACAAAGAGCAGCAGAAGTGCAGTGATGTAGGGTAGTAGGCCAAGCATCAATGCATACACCAATACCAAAGATCAGAGCATTACTTCAGGGTAAAGTGTATTGCTAGAGCACATTCCTCGCTAAGAGGGAGTGTTGAGATTTTGAGGTGTCGGGGTAGCATTGAATGTGTCCTAGCTCCCAAAATTTGTGGAGGAGCTAGAGTACATGAGATATCCAATACCCAGAAAGTGTTTAGAAGAATGCCATCACGTTTAATTTTTATTCAAATAATTAATCTTTTTAAATAAGGACCCTAAGTCTAACTTAGGAAAATTAAAAGATTAAAGTGAATTAAATTAAACATGTGATGAGAGTGACTGAAGTGATTCGGATCAAGTAGCTTCTAATCTTAGCCGTCGATTAGAGATTAGATCACAACCGTTGATGTTTCAACGAGAAAAGTATAAGAGAAGGGCTTGGGGTCAGTTGGAGAACACACACGCTGGCATAGCACTGAAGCTAAGCTGAGATTCTACGGCTTGGTTTTTTAAGAATTTCATAAGTGTTTCAGCTGCAGCGATGGGCAGTATTGGCGAGGGAGATGGTCTAGTCCCAGGACAAGAGTACAACGAGGGTGGAGAAGGAGCATTCTAGAGAAGCACAGAGAAAATAGCTACACAGTCCAGCTAATAGCACAACAAGGGCATCGCAGAGGAAGCAGGAGCCAAGCAAGGCTAACGCAGGCCTAGTGAGGGCAATGCAAGGGCAGCGTAACCCCTTCTAGGGTGACGCAGACCCTTCCTGAGCAGCGCAGAGGCTGACGCAGAGGGCTTCAGAGCATTGTTGGAGTTTCCAGAGGTAGGAAAGGGGTCGAGTTCTGTAAATCTTGTTTGAGGGAGTGAATTGATGAGCTCCATCATTAGACATATTTGGAGGGGTTAATAGTCACCTTTTTGCCTTCTTAGATCTCTTTTTCTTTCATTTTTATTATTATTTGGTTTTATGATACTATTATAGTTGGTGATTAAGGCTAACATACTTTGAGTTCCTGGTATAAGGTTGAGTGTAGAAAATCATGAATTATTAATAATTTTTATAAGGATTTTATCATAAAGATTCGGAGGAGACAACAAAGAGGAATTAAAGGAGGATTGTCCACCCTCAAAAGTAGCTGAAGGATCCCAAATATTCTCTCTAGCAATTCGAATTCCAAAAGAAGCCAAAGGATCCCCAAGGATTCTCTCTAGCAATTTGAATTCCAGAGGCAGCCAAGCAAATAAAAAAGGAGTGCACCCAATCCTTGTTCACTGGGATTCAAGTGGACTCAATCACTATTTTCTAGGGAGCTGTTGGTATTTTCCCTGTATAATAAATAGAGCAGAGCTAGAGCTAGGAAGATTTAGTCTATTCTAGTCTCGATTCCATTCAGAACTGTTGTGAGCTATTGAGCTTTTTGTTTTATTCAGTGATCAAACTTTCAAAGATGTATGAAGTTATTCTTTTATGAAATGAGCAGACTGATTTCATTCGACTGATTTAAGTTTCAGAGGGCTAGGCTCGTGGGTTAGGGCCCAATCCATGTGCCTCAGCTTCTCTGTTGTTACTATCTTTCCCTTTCTGTCATTTATCTAGTTTTGCTTCTGCCATTTAAGTTAGATATGCTTTTGATAAGTTTTATTGTTTTTTAGTTTTTGTGCTGTTGTAGCTTTTAATTGCTCATGCATAGTAAAATAGAGGGAAAAATCCAAAAACTATGGTCAAGTCTCCCCCTCTCATCTCTGTCAATAGAGTTCGAGTAGGGAAGACCTTCCCACAGACCAAAATTTCTTTTTTTAAAGTTTTGGGGAAGAATTTGTATTACCAAGTCTAAGTCTTTCTTTCACTGTTTCATCCTACATTTCTATCTATTTCCCATGCATGAACTCGCAGGTGTGTCTCACTTCTGAGCATTTCTCTTACACCTCCATTCCACTCCTTTTCTTCTCATCTTAACATTGTACTTATCTTTTCTTTGCCCTACGCACTTAAGCCCTTCAAAGCCTTACTTTTTTTTTTCTCCGTTCACGGCCACCTTACCTTTTTTATTCAAAACACGTGAAAAACCATTCAAACCCATTCGAACGTTAACTTTGCCTTTTCTCCTAAAATCTCCCGCCACCGTACATCGCAATTGCATTTCAGAACTCTTTCCCTTTCTCCCTTAACACTTACTGTTGTTCTTTGCGATTGCAATATTGCAAAATTGCACTTCACATCGTTTACCTTTTACCTTTAACACTTACCGCTCATTCTTTGCGATTGCGATATTGCGAAATCGCAAATCTCACTTCACACCATTTACCTTTTACCTTTAACACTTACTGCCGGTTCTTGCGATTGCAATATTACAAAATCGCGCCCCGCCATCAATCCCACCACCACGTCGCCTATCGCAAATCGCGCTTCGCACATTTTAGCTTTCACCTTTAAACACTTACCACGTTTTCTTGCGATTGCGATATTGTGAAATCACAAATCGCACCGTTTACCTTTTCGCATAACACTTACCGCTTATTCCATCAATGCAATAACTCTTCCACATCACGCATCGCACTTCGCACTTTGGGAACTTACCATATTGCAGATGCAACTTTCGCCCTCCATCGCACTCTGCCACGTCATGCGTCGCAAATTGCATCTTTTGTCCTCCATCGCACTCCGTCATCGTATTTTTGAGTTCTGTCCGCTCCAAAGTCATTTCTCATGCTATCATAAAGTTTATAAGGGATTAACCCCCTCTTTCCGCTTCCAAACCTCGTTTCATGTGTTAAACCCCCCATTAGCCTCTTTTAGCCCTTTCTTCCCTCTAAGCTACAAATTAAATATTTTTTATTAAAATTAAGGCATGGATAGCTTAGTTGCATGACTAGGAGCATGGTAGATATATCATAGGATAAGTAGAGTTCATTTAGCCATTTGGCCAAGTCAAGTGTGGTTTAGAATTAGCTTCCTTTCTCCTATTTTTTGCGATTTAAATAAGTTTCATTCTTGTCATTTCCTTTCAGCAATTTAGTTTAGTTTCCTTTCTGTCATTTCCTTCCAACAATTTACTTTCCAGTTGTTCTCATAGTTTAAGAAATAACACCCTTTCGTAAAGTAGAAGAGAATGACATGAACATAATGCATCTGTTGTGTATATAGCACTGTCAGCTCAAATTTTGTATGAACCCCAGGTTGATAAAGTAAAGTAGGGTAGCCCTTGGGAGTTGCAACACTCTTGGTGCAATACCAGGGCTCACCACTTTTTGGCATCGTTGTCGGGGAGGTGTCTAGTAGATGTTTTGATTTTGTTTTTAGCATTCTTTTCTGCTTTCCTTTATTTTCATGTCATTTCATAAATATTGAAAAAATACAAAAAAAATATGATTTTCATGCCTCGTAGGACTAGGAATACCCAAAGACAAATCTTACCTAAAACCCCCACATCACCTCCTAGCCACCCTTCACTCTTCTTCAGTGGCAGTGAAATTGAACCCCCTATAGGAGAGCCTTTTGAGCATTTTGAGGATCCTATTGGGGAAGAAGAAGAATACCTTGTTTCAACTGAGGGACCTAATTCACCTATCTTAACCATGCCTGGGACCCAGAGAGCCTTTCCCATAAGAGAGGCATATGGGGAAACTAATATGAAAAATATTAACCCCTCAGCTCTTCCACACTTCCATGGACTTACCTGTGAGGACCCTGACACATTCATGTTTGATTTTTTTGTTGTTTGTAGGACTTATGACTACACCTTTGATGATCAAAATTTGAAGCTATTCCCATACATCCTTAGGGATGCAACCTTGCGCTGGTTCATGGGTCTACCTAGGGATAACATCAATACCTGGGCTTAGATGGAAGAGACCTTCAGCAGTAGTGCAAATACTATTGTAGGTCCAAGGAAACTAAGGATGAAATATTTAGGATGACTCTAGGGCCTGATGAATCCCAAGAGGATTATGAAGAGAGGTTTCAATTGAACTATAAGAGAGGCAAGTGTACTCTTGATCCTGACTCAATTAAACTTGTACTCCTTCGAGGGATCAATGAAGAGATGATAGAACCCTTGAATATGTTATCATGGGGGGATATCTACCGACAACCCTATGAAACAGTCAAAACCGTCTTCTAGAACCATTCTAGGGCATTTAGGAAGAAGGGAAGAGCTAGCCAAAGTACATCCAATACCCCTTCCTCTTCCACCTTCATAAAACATGAGATTGGAAACATTCTAGAGGACTTCAAGAGTGACATGTTGCACACCTTTTCTTTGCAAATGGACACAATGCAGGTCAAAAGGAAGCAAGCGGAAGCAGAGAGAGCCCTGGCCATATTTTGTCCTAGATGTACCAAGAAGCACCCAAGAAATGAATGTCCATTGAATGTCATAGAATTTTTCTTACTATGTGAAGAAAATTATGCCACAGACAAGTGTCCCTCCTTACCTGGACTTAAAGTTGTATATCAAGGTGGGGAAACAATGCTAGAGAGAATCTGTTTCATCAACCAGAGAAGGCCTCAAGGCCCTTGGCCATATCAACAAGGTATGCAAGGTGCACCTTACTCTTACTATTAAAACAATCAGAGTGCACTCATGCAACCTTGGTACACCCCCACTCCTCCATCCTGGTCTACACCTCCTACTTGGCCTTCATACCCTCCATATCATCCTCAGCTACTAAACCAACCATTTTAGCAGTATGTTCCACAACAAACTCAATGGAAAAATCCATCCCAAGGGTACCACTTCTCCAGGACATTAAGGATCTCCCTATCTACAATAGGCTCATCAAATAAAAGTGCTTCAAGAAGCCTAGGAGAAGGAAGAGAGATACCCCACCATCAATGTGGTAGGACAATTGTCTGACTTGATGCTGGGGAAGGTGATATTTACAAAATACCTGGACCCTGGTAGACCAGTTGTTGATGTGAATATAGACGATGTCATAGTACCCAAAAATTTGATTGATCTAGGGGTTGTCATAAATATCATGACCATGGAAACTATGTTGAAACTTAATCTCCAAGGGAATTTGAGGAAAACCACAATAGTTTTGCAACTTGCAGATCGGTCCACAGTAACTCCGGAAGGAATTGTTGAGGATGTTATGGTTACCATTGAATCTTGGGAGTATCCTACAGATTTCCTGGTCCTGCAACCAAAAACCAAGTTTAATGGTTATCCTCTCATCTTAGGGAAACCTTGGTTAGCCACTGCAGATGCTTATATTAGTTCTCAGGCCAGAAACATGACTATCAAAAATTGGCCTTTGTCTAAATAACTAGTGTTATATCCTCCAGCCCAGCCTTCCATTGATCATGATCTCCCTATATGGTTGGAGGATGGAGAAGATGAGGTATATAACACTACCCCTATGTGTACCATAGATGCTATTCTTAGAGGGGGGCAGCTTGATGAAGATGAACTCATCGACCATACCATTCAAAACCAGTCCTCCACTAACACTTCTCTCGAAACCTTAGACAAAGATTTTAAACGCCAACCTTGGATGGAAGTTCACTTGGTTGAGACAACTTATGAAACCACCAAGGCTATTGAGTTTGGCCTATCTAGATCTCTGGAAATCAAGCCAAACCTCTTGAATGAAGAAGAGAAGCAGCTATGCCATCTTTTGAAAGAAAATCTTGAAGAATTTGCTTGGGATTACAAGGACATGAAATGGGTGCATCCTTCATTATGCAGGCATCACATTTACATGAAAGAAGGATGCAAGCCTGTGAGACAACTCCAAATAAGGATGAACCCGGCTCTGAAGGACATAGTCAAAGAAGAGCTGCAAAAACTATTGGATGCAGGGTTCATATATCCTATATTCGACAGTGAGTGGGTATATCATCTTCTCCTAGTCCCAAAGAAGAATGGGAAGTGGCAAATTTTTGTTGATTATCGAGAACTTAACAAAGCCACCAAGAAAGACCATTTCCCTTTTCCCTTTATAGACCAAGTCTTGGATGGCCTTGCAGGGAATAAATTCTTTTCCTTCTTATATGGGTTCAGTGGGTACAATCAAATTCAAATCAGCCCTTAAGACCAGGAGAATACTACTTCCACTTGCCCTTGGGGTACCTTTGCTTATAGAGTCATACCCTTTGGGTTATGCAATGCCCCAACCACCTTCCAAAGGGATGTCTTGAGCATCTTTTCTGAGTTAATCCATGACCCTACTGAAATCTACATGGATGATTTCACACCATATGGGGATGACTTCCAAGAAGCTCTCTCTAATTTGGGTAAAGTACTAAGAAGGTGCATTGAGATGCATCTCTCCTTGTGCCCAGAAAAGTGTGAATTCCTGAAGAAAGAAGGGGTTGTATTAAGACACTCCATATCTCAAACAAGAATATAGGTAGACCCGACAAAATCACTATCATCAAAAGGGTACCTTCTCCTCAAAAGCAAAAAGATGTCAGGATTTTATAAGGCTTAGTTGGTTACTATAGAAGGTTCATCAAAGATTTCGACAAGATGGTTTCACCATTATTTGGGTTATTGGCTAAGGATTCTAAGTTTATTTGGTCTGAACCTTGTCAAGAGGCTTTCGAGTTCATTAAGAAACAGTTGACTACTACCCCCATCCTCCGAGGTCCAAATTGGACTCTCCCTTTCCACATCCACACTGATGCATTTGACAAATATGTAGGGGAAACATTAGGATAATTAGAGGACAAAATCCCTTATGCCATTTATTTCATCAGCAAAAAATTGCCAAAGGCCGAGCTTAATCATACTGTTACTGAGAAGGATATGTTAGCCATTGTCCATGCATTGAACAAATTCAGGCATTATGTCACTAGATATCAGACCTTTGTCCACACTGACCATGCGGCCATCAAGTATTTAATGAAAAAACTAGATATAAATGCTAGGATAATTACATGGTTGTTACTTTTGCAGCAATTTTATTTGACTATTGTTGATAAACCTAGAAAGGAAAATGTTGTTGTTGATTTTTTTGTCAAGGTTAGTTCTCCCTGCATGTGAAGAAGGAATGGTGGATGACCAGTTGTCAGATGAACACCTCTTTTCCATATCAAAACTCTCACCATGGTTTTCTGATATAGCCAACTACTTGGTTGCTAGAAAACTCCCTCCTAATCTTTCATTTAGGGAGAGGAGCAGAATCATCAGAAAAATCGCCCCTTGCACATGGATTGGGGGAAATATTTTCAAGCTAGGCCCTGATCAAATCCCAAGGAGATGTGTGAGGGAGGAAGAAGTTTTTGATATCCTCTTTGAATGTCATGACAACCCATGTGGAGGCCACTTTGATGCAAAGATAACTGCTTACAAATTTTTGCAGGCATGATACTATTGGCCTACCCTTCACCAAGATTCCAGAAGATACACTAGCAGGTGTGACCCATGCCAAAGGATGGGGAAACCCACACAAAGGGATGAAATGAGTTTACACCCTCAGGGGGAACTTGAGCCATTTGATAAATGGGGCATGGACTTTTTTGGACCTATCGATCCACCATCCAGACAAAATAATTATATCATAGTTTGCATTGATTACTTGAAAAAGTTGGCTGGAGAAAAGACGTGAAAGTAGAAACCGAGGAGAAAGTAGCAGAATTTCTGAGGGAGAATGTGTTTTACAAATTTGGATACCCCAGAGAAATAGTCACTGATCAGGGAGCAAAATTCACCTCTCACCTCATTGAGAATCTTTTGAGGAACCACGAGATTAAGAATAGAACTTATACTACCTATCACCCTTAGGCGAATGGCCAAGTAGAGGTAACTAACAGAGCTTTAGAGAGAATCCTCACCAAGGTTGTGAGCCGTTAATCAAGGTTGTCATTGATGTCAATATGGAATTAATCGAGATGACAAATATTATTGTTATGTCAATACCTCATGCAATCCCTAGGTGCTAAGGATGTTATTAATGAAGATACTAAGAGAACATGCCACTAATAAAGATGTCATGCCACCTAGGAAAAAGTCTTGTCCTAAATACCTAATGATCATAATGCCCTAAATATTGATGTAAATCCTAAGTGCCTATCATGAACATGATGACATAAATAACTACAACATACTTGATGACATGTGATGACATAGTTGGAAATCATGATAACACATTTAATGATATGGATTATGGTTGGAAGACAAATTTGAAGGCCTTATGGAAAAGCCCTTAATTCTATCCCTATATCCTTATCCATAAATAATCAAGGACTACACAAAATCAAATTCCAAAACAGTAATCCCCTGGTCTGAACTAAAAATTTCAAGAACAACGACAAGGAAAAATAAATTTCTTGATGGGAATATGACCTCACCTAAGGATGAAATTGACATCATCTTGTAGAGGATATTTTCCCCTCCTAATGAGCTATTATATGCCTCATAACTCCTCCTAGATTGTGAGAAATTGAATTTATAAGTTGGAAAAAATATTATTTTTTTCCTAGCCGACTTGAGCTAACTTGTGTAGGCTATCATGTTCCCTCAAGAGACATGTCTCTTAATTGGAGGTCAAAATAGTATATATATGATGTTAGACACATCATTTCAGCCATAAAATTTTGACGAAAAACACAAAATTCAGATTAGAAGCACAAAGGCTGAGGACATTAAGGATATCACTGTTGGGAAATTATTTGTTGAGGTATCCTTTCCAGCTCGGACTACATTGCAACTCGGTGTCATATGAGTAGACATTTGAAGCACTACATCTCATAACAGATCACAATCTTGTGAACAATTTATTGGAGGCTCAAATCAATAAAAAACATATGGACAGCTACCTGACCTCACCTCGGCTATGTGGAAAGGACTACAAAACTATGATAACTGTAGAAGCTCAGAATAAGTGATGTAAAATGATCTCTTAGTGCAGCAATCCTGTGATAATTCTTGTGGAGGTCATACCTGTGGTTACCAAGAGGCTCAGACTTCATGCAGTCTTGGAACTTGTGAAAACTGCATTTGGATTATTTGCAATGATTATAACATAAACCACTTGTGGAGAAGTTGCAAGCTTCAGGATAGTCCTTTAACTAGCTTGGACCTTACCTCAACATCTCTGTTGTGTGTGGACAGTCACCATTATAGCCTGGAACAATGGACAGTTACTACTACAAAGGCTTAGACTTAGTAGCAGTCTCTCGGTGAAGGCTTGAATCTGTAAAGAGGTGGTTGGACAGTTGTTTGTGGAGCTCATTTCGTTGGACTTGTTTGGAGGACAAAATTATATCAGTGAGTTTGGGCATCATATTTGGAGTAGCAATCATCACATTTGGAGCAGTGATCATCACATTTGGAGCAGTGATCATCATATTTGGAGCAGTGATTGAAAACCACATTTGTAGACCTTTTGAAGGCTTTCTTAAGTCTTGTTGAAGGAGCATTGATGAATTAAGAAGCTTGGAGCATCTCTAGTATCGTTGAAGATCCATTGAGGATAATGGTTGGTAGTTCTTTGAAGCAATCTAGATAGCTGGAGCATTTAAAAAACATTGTGAAGCACTTGGAGGATTGTTTGGTGTAGACCTTGAGCAACTTATTGAAGACATAATTGTGAAGCAGTGGTTGAGACCTTGCAGAGAAGTTGACTTGGAGGCATTTTTGGAGGACATGATGTATTGTTGAAAAGCCATCATGAGGTAACCTTGGAGAAATTGTTTGGGTACGATGAAGAGCAGCGGTGACAACTTTTACGAAGAAAAGGTTGTCATTGATGACGTGATGTGTAGATTACAATGAAGAGTAAGCTGAAGATTGTCAGGGCTTGTTGAAGAAGACATTGGGTGCCGTAAGTATAACCAAATATATTTTGACGAAATGAAGCAGGAGGTTGGAGCCTCATAGAGACAAGGTTGGTGCCTCGAATATAGGGTTTAAACCCTTGAGGTTGGTGTCTTGGAAGATAGGGTTGGAGCCCTAGAGGATAGGAGTCCTCAATAGACAAGGTTGGAGCCATTGAGGTTGTGCCTCAGAACTGACAAGGTTGGAGCCTTGGAAGTCCAAGGCGGTGCTTGGAAAATACAGGTTGGAGCCTGGTAGATTGAAGATTGGTGTCTTCATCTAGGGTTGTAGCCCTACATATATTATACTTGATTTATTGTAAAGAAGAAATTAATAAAAGTATTTATTCTATCATTGTTCATTTTGTGTTCTAAATATAAGTGATCTAACTTGTAAAATTAACAATTGAAAAGAAATACTGATTCACCCCCTCAAGATTTCAAAGAATGAGCAACAGTAGAAAATATTAAATAGATTGGTAGAAGCTACTTGGGCCAACAACACTACTTGGAAGACAACAACAAGATTGACTCCTTATGAACTAGTCTATGGTAAGAAAGCTCTACTTTTAGTTGAGTTTGAATTCAATACTTTAAGAATGGAAACTGAATTAAATATAGATCTATCAAATGCTCAAAAAGAGAGGTTGTTGCAACTAAATGGATTGGATGAGTTCAGAATGCAAGCACTTCTTCACACAAAGGTAGTTCAACTGCAGAGGAAGATATGGCATGAAAATAACATCAAATAAAATACCTTCCAAGAAGAAGATTGGGTGTTTTTGTATGATTCAAGGTTTAAATATTTTAAAGGCAAGTCGATGACAAGATGGTTATGACCTTAAATAGTGGAAAAATGTTTTGATAATGGAGCAGTTCAAATCAGAACCATAGATGAGGAAGGAATCCCATTGCTTGTCAATGGTCATAGACTTAAAATTTACAAGAACCCTTTGTCAAAGGCAGAGTTCATAAATTCAATAAGAAAAGAGGTGTATGTGATGAGAAACTCCATAGTTTCCCACACCTCCTAAAAAAAAAGGAAAAAAAGAAAAAAGAATAATCTTGTGGCTTGAAAACCTCGACGGATGTAGCTCACTTGCTAAAAAAAAAAAGAGAATAAAGATCCATGGGTGAAAACCTCTTTGACGCAACTAAGGCAATTTTGTGGGTTGAAAACCTCCATGGACGCATCCCACTTTATTTCAAAAAAAAGAAAAGAAAAAAGAGAGGAAAAGAACAATATATATATATATATATATATATATATATATATATATATATAATCTGCATCTTTTTTTTTCTATGTTTGTTGTTTTACAAGTTGTTAATGGTTTTTGGAAACACAAGGAAGCATTCATCTTCTTTTCCCTTCTTCTATCTTACCATCCATCCCATCATTCACTCCATTCATCTTCATAACTTCCTCCATCACCTCCATACACCACACTCCTCCATTCTTGAGCACAATGTAGCAAGAGAAGCAACACACAAACATCAGGAATTTCCTTAAAAAAAAAACAAAGTTGTTCATGGACTGCCAAGAATAACAATAAGGAAAGCTGCATAATAGACTCCAGGAGAACGAGAATACCACTTGCTATCTTGCGATTCTTTTGAAGGGATAAGGCAACATCAAAGTCAAGCAAATGAAGAGCTGGAGTGGGTAAAATGAAGGCCCAATGCTTCAAGCGTGGATCGGGCGACCCCCACTTCCGCCACGCCACATCATTCATCGCCCATTGTGGATTAATGCTCATGCTAATCGTCGGGCAGGAGTTGAATAAATGAACGATTGCTTCCCCGCCCCACACTTCGCACTTCACAAAATATAACATCTAACCTTTCGCCGCCACACATAAATCTTCAAGGACGATAAAGTACACCCCGCCTCTATCCCGCTATCGCATTTCTCACATCGCAATTTTTAGCGTTACCCTTCGTTGTACACATAAACCGAGATTTTCAATGTGCAGCATGACCCCACCGTCACACATCACTTCCGCCCATTGCATATCGCTCAATGCAACTTTTAACATTTAACCTCCGCTTGCTCAGGCTAAATCTTGGGATTTGTAATGTGCAATATGAGTTTGGGTCCCACCGCCATGCCACGCCATCAATAGCCCTCCCATGGCCTTTGTTCCACACTTTTCAATGTTAATAAGTCCCTCTAACTCCACTTCTGCTTCCGCCATCCTGCCCTCAGCTCCGCTCCACATCAATGCATCCAACAACTTATAATCTATTTCTCAAGATTAGCAGAGAGTAACAACAAGCAAAGATTAACAGCTCATTCAGGAATTTTTTCATTCAAAGTACAGGAATATGGTGAGGAACACAACATCTAAAAGGCTTGTCTCCAACCTCCAGCTCCAGCAACCACCTTGGAAACAACATGTAAACTCAGGTATAACTTCTCACCCCTTTCTACGCATCCATAATAGCGATAAATAAGTAATTTTCATACTTAGAGTTTAAGGGGTAGAAAGGTGGTCAGTTAGCTCGGCCACCACCGTGAGGTATGACTGGAATAAAACAGGAAGTACACGTCACCTGGGCTTGCAAAAGAAAGGAATTTAAATCAGTGGAGTAGAGGAGAACGAGGGGAGTTAACACGCAGTCCATCATGAACTAATAAGAGAAGGAAACAACTGTCTACAACTGAACTGGAGTTGAGCCGAGTTATAGAAGAACTCCAAAATTAGCTGTGGTATCTAATAAAAGGAGATGCCGTCTCATCCAAACCAGTAGATTTAAATTTTTTAAAGGGAGAGAGACCGACGGAAGCACACAGTGCTCAAAGAAGAAGAGGAAGAACTAGCAGAAACAAGACAAACCAAAAGAAGAAGAGGAAGAGACAAAAGGGCCAAAGAAAAATAGAAGAGATGGCCACAGAAGTCATAGAGATAGCAGAAAGTGGGCGAGAAACAGACTCACAACACAGCACCACATCTCCTCAATACAAAAATCTAGTTGCCACCATAGCTCCTTTGAGTGAAAAGAGAAAAAGGCAGGCCTCTAGGTATTCCAGAGCTGACAAGAATCAAAGAGAGCCAGAAACGTCTCCCACAAGCCCAATTATCATTAAAGAATCACCAAGGGGGGAGGAAAGAATCGAAGAAATAATTCTGAAGGAGCAGCTGCAGAAGGCACAGGCAGAGAATGTAGCACTGAAGGAGAAATTGCAGCAAAAAAAGGAGAAAGTAGCCACCATGGTGGACTTATGCATAGAAGCCCTTAAACACAGATTCCCCTCTAACTCATATGTTGTGTACCTCAAAGAACAATTGCTTCTATTTCAAATTAAAACTCTAGCCTCCCATGGATCACTACCTTTCCAAGATTGTAGGAAATTCATGAATTTCTACAAGCAAGCTAACATGGCTGATCAGGCAAAGATGGTAGAGTTTTATGTGCATAACTTTGTGCTGACAAATATGGATATTTGGGACCCCAATCCTACAATGGGGGATATGCAGTTAATGGCTCTAGCATATTGGATGGTGAATGAAGAAACTAGAGAAAAAGAGATATGGAAGGTCATGGGAAGAAGAAATAGAGAACCCTTATACATCATACCAGAATTGTTCAACCTAAGAGGAGTCATCCTTAACCATCGAGAGATTGAAAGGGACCCTGCACTGGTGGAAAGATACCTTCAGACTTGAAACCAGGTGATAGGACACTTTGATGTTTGTCCACTTGCTGTTAAATTTTTTCTATGTGTCGAGTAGTGTTATTGAGCCAGTCTATTTCCAGTGTATTTGCAGGTTACACATTTATTAGGTCATGGATGAGTCTTTGAGGCAGTTCATATCCCATTGTGCTGAAACTCACATCAAAAGAAATTTGATGAGAAGCATTTTTTAAGGGTTCAGATCTAGGAAGGATGAGGAGCCCAAGCAGAAGCAGTCTCAAGAACTCCCAAGAAAGAGCATAAATGAAATGAGAAGAGAGCAGATCTGCTTCATATGCTAGGAAGCATAGATGTTAGATCACAAATGCAGAAAAATAAAAAAATCAGATGAGGTTGCAAAAGGTGAAGAAGAGCAAGAGGTAAGGGTTGAAGGGTCCATGGCTGGACAAGAGTCACATGAGGAGCACTCCAACTTGAATGATAAGGAGATTCTTTCCAACCCTTCTGATGAGGATTCTTCTTTTATAGTTGAGTCCATTTGTTTTCACGAGAGTACCTCTGAGGAGCATGAGTAACCATGTGGAGATGTTGACAATAACCATCCATGTTTAACGGATGAGTATGATGAGCAACAGATTGCCCCCATGATTGAAGAAAACTGAGGAGGAAATAGTCATGGTGATGAGCTATCAGTGACGATCCAGCAGGGAAAGCACACAAAGGAGCATGAGTCAGATGAGGTGATTGAGCGCCCATCTTTGGGACTACTCATCGATGAGGTGAAAATAGATGCAAAGGCAACGAATAGGGCTAAAGCACTTGCATTCAGTTGCTGACAGGAGAAGACTGAGCATTTTAGGACAGATCGTATGTCTTTGAAGTAAAATATTCAGACAGTTCGAGGCAAGGTTACTTGGGAGCGGGAGCGAGAGCGACATTTTTAGAAGCTCCTGGTTCGGGAGCAAATTTATATATATATATATATATATATATATATATATATATATATTGATGCATATATGTCAACAAAAGCATATAGAATGATGAAATAGATATCAAAAAGTATTAAAACATAGATTGAACCATATAACATCAATCATCTATAAGTTATAATCTTCATCAACCATGTCCACAAGTTAGTAACATACAACATATCGTGTCTAAAATTATATAAAATTTTCAAGCTTAAAGTTTCAAGCTTCCAAAATTCAATACAAACATTTATTGTCATTGATCACCAAAATTATATAAAAAAATTAATGCTAAATGAAATGTTATAAAATGAAATGAAATAACTTTCAACTTTCACGAAGCATCATATTCATAATTCATTACCAATGGGTTATAATTGCCAACTTCAAACTTCAAACTTAAATTGTCATATATTTTTTACAAAAATTATCATAATAAACATGAAAGAGTTAATAGTTATAAAAACTACTAGAAACTAGAAAAGACAAGTAAATCTATTATCTATTTGTAATGCTTGGGCCTCTTTCTGCCACGAGAAATGTCTAATTTTTTAGTCTTGTTGGAAAATCAAGATCTTTGTCATTAATATCACCCTCTAATCATTAATATCCATAGGTATCTTTGTCATTACCTCTTGATTTGCATAAGGATCTTTGTCAATATTATCACCCTCTAAGCATTAACATAAGATAGAAAAAACATAGCATGTCAAGTCAAGATTTTGTATGAGTGATGGGCACATTTTTAGTAGGGTCATGATAGAGGAGTTCGGAAACCAATGTCACTAACATCAAGGTACATAGAGGGATTGGTGCTCTTCATTAAATACAAGTTCCATACCCTAATACATGACAAAATCCAACGGGAAACATTGCAATTCCCCCAATCCTAAAATCCTGAAAAAATGATAAGTCTGTTAAATTTTGAATGAGATCTAAAATTCTACTTTCTCCATATGAAATCCAATGAGGCCGGAACCACTCTCAAACATACCGAGTCATTTGATGGTAATGTTAAAAATTTAAGTAAAAGGATGAAAATGAAGATTAAGGAGAATGTCACTTTTGCTTTAACAATTTAATATTACCATGAATCACATATCAATACTAGGGCCATAGGCTTGATCAGCTAAGGATTCCCCACTCAAAAATTACTATTTCTTTGAAAAAATATTGCATTTGAAATGTTTTTGCAAAAAAAATTGGAAAAAAGGTTAGGGAGCGAAAATTTCGCTCTTGAGCCACTCCTGAAGGAAGCACACTCCGAGAGTGGATTCGAGGGGGGGAGTTGCTCCCCTACAACCCTGGTTCGAGGCACAATTTTGCAGAAAAATAGGAAAATTGAGGAGCTTAGAATGAAGTGTGTCGAGTCAGCGAACAAGTTTCCTAGTGTTGAGGGACGATTGAGGTTCCTAGCGAGGTGGAAAGAGGAGTATACCTTGGAGATACAAATCAACCCTCTTCATGAGTATATAGACAAGGCTTGCAACAATGTTTTCCCACCTTTGTCCTTTTGAGAGAAATGGGAAAGGTTTTTGGGTGAGTTTTATTGGTTGATCGGGTGGAGAAGTATGACTTGATCACAAAGCAACATGGGCATAATGGACTTATTCCATGTACAGGCAGACATTCAATCCTTCTCATGGGATGGATTGGCGGGAGACTATGAGTTGGTACTCTATTGATGGGATGAGTCTTAGGAGGATATTCTTAGTCGGGGAAATAACACAATGTTGGGAAAAATATTGAGAGGGGGGTGAATCAATATTTATAACTCACTATTAACTTTTACTTTTTATTTACTGATTTCTATACGCGACTTTAATGAACCCAACTAGCATATACACATGGCTATCTTTAAGCAAACTTGCGTATGTCCAGAGATCTTATTATGTAGATAATTATTAGATCAGTGCATCATTCATTCATCAGATGTTTAGTAAGCAGTAAACATGTGCAGTAAGAACAAAATAAATCATCACACATAAGCAACACACATGAACACCAGGATATAAGGTGGAAACCCAAGTCGGGAGAAAACTACAGTTGTTGTTGTCTTTGTCTTCAATATTTATTATAAAGAAAACTACTTACAATCTTGTACTGACACAGACTCATACCAGCACACCGGCACCCAAATACAGAAGGTTGCAACCTTCTCTCGTTCTCCAGCTTCTACTGGAAGGGAGCTCCAACCCCTTGCTTCTCGTTTACCAGCCACTCCTGGAAGGAAGCTACTACCCCCTAATCTCATTTACCAGCAACCACTTGAAGGGAGCTATGACCCCCTCATAGAAGGCTTCGACCCTCAGCACCACCGCGGACCACGTTTCATCAATTTTCACACTAGACCCACTCCACACATTTAACCTCAAAGAACATACATCAAACTGAAACTCATACCCTTATCAAATCATTCACTTAATCATCAACCAACAACTGATATTCAATCATAATCAACTAGCAGCATATTCAGTATCCAAACAACCCAGATCTGCATGAAGACATCATTGACAGACAACAGTAATACAACAAAACAGATCATAAAATTCCTTTACACACTTCAACAAAACCCTAGATTCCATACGCGCTTTTTCTTAACTGAACCTACGTATATATGCGCTTTTACAGAGACAAACCTGCATAAAGATCTGCAAACATTACAAGACTGCGCAACTCTTCAGAATAGATAATTAGCTTCAAATCTTACCCTTCACTTCAGCAAACATTCACCATATCACAGATCTAAACATTTCATAAACAGATCTGGAAAATGCATAGGCATTTCAGGTCTAAATATCCTGATCCATCATTGTATTCATAGGTGCATTATTATTTCAGATCTATCAATAAATTGTAGCTCATTCCATGCAGATATACTTCAGAGTGAAGTATTCATCCAATAGCCAAACCCATGCACCACATGCACTATGACCTTCTCCTCCTTATATAGTTTTAGTCTTTACCAATATCATGAGCCAAAACCACACAAGCGTCGATGGTATTCTTGGACGAAATCAAATAGACGACACAACGCTCAATACTGTGGGCTAATACCATGGTAATGCCCCTTGGTATCATAATTTTAGAGTGCAAAAGGTATACGAGACTTTGCTTCTTCGTACCCGCGTGTATACGCGACTTCTCTTCATAAAAACTGCGTATATACTAATTATGGATGTATACGCGGGTTTTCTGTATACCAAGTAGCGTATACATTGCCTCCATACATGGGTTGCCTTCATCAAACCTACGTATACATTGTGACATATCATATTTATCATTTCTCTGATCCTAACTGGATTTCCTTTCTCTGTCACTTCTGAACTAACCTGTAGATACATCGTTTTTACATCTTTAACACATAGGTTGCTTATCAAAAGGCAACTCATCAAGTAGGTTTCCATCAAGGACAACTTCATCAAGTAGGTTGCCATCAAAGACAACATATTGCATCATATTGCCAACACACAATGTGAGCTCTTAGGAATGGACAGTGATGGAGGGCCAAGGTGGTATCATAATCCATAGGTCCCAAGGCTTAGGTGGCATTGGGATATAGGTGGATCTATTGATGGCAGGATTGGTCGGAGGATTGTTTGGGATCGAGCTGAATCTATTGGTAGTAGGGTAAGCCAGGCGTTTGTGTGGGATCCATGTATTGAAGGATCTGTTTATACCTCCATGGCATGGAGGCATGGCGTGGAACAATGGTTTGTATGGGATCCTGGTATTAGTGTGTAGGTGGCTTTGTTGTAGACATATGCATATTTATTGAGGGCAAGAAATCTTGGGGTGGGAGAACTTCTAATGTCCCCATTTCCAATTTCCTTTATAGTAGAATCAGGATGGGTTTCCAGGGTACGTAATGGCTAGGTCACTGGAGGAAAGAGTACGTCATCAAAGGTCGTAGAGGAGTTTTGAGGATTTTTATGGGATCTGACGATGTTCGCTTGGCATATTCTCTCGTCTTCACAACTTGCTTTTGGTTCTGTTGCATTCTGATAACCTCGTAAAATGGGGTTATAATTGAGCTTGTTTAAATTAATTACGCTTAATGTGTCATTTCTAGTGGAATATTTAATAAAACACCTTAGTATAATAGTTTGTTGGAACTGGGACAAGAAGATCTATAGGATGAGATGGTGGAAATAGGATTTCAATGACCATGGAAATGATGGTGGACAATTTACCATTTTCTCATATTAAAAAGTGACTTTAATTAGTCATTTTAATTAATAAAAGAAAAGAAAAAGTAATAAATGGAGAAAAGGCCAAAGTGACTAAAATAAAATAAAAGTCACTTAAGAAAGGCGTTAAGAGGAGAATCTTCTAGAGTGGGAAATTAAAATAATAAAATAAAGATTTCAAGAAGGTTGGAGAGGGATCCATTGGATCTATAAAGAGATGAGAAATAGATCATTTGGGAGATCTTGGTTTGGTTGATTATTTTTCATAGAGAGGTTTTGAGAACGAAGTTCCCAACTTTAGAAGCCTCATGAAGAAAACCCTTGGGTTTCCTTGTATGTGTTGGATGAAACCCCAACAATCTTAGAGGAGATTTCATCCAGAAGTCTTACAAAGCGCCATCAGTGAGTATATATGTGGATCAAGAGTGATGATCATTCGAATCTTCAATCAAAGCCTCTTCATCAGTTTGGTTTGAAATTATTATTAGAGATCCTATCTTCTCAGCCATTTTTCAACTATTGTATTCACACACACACAAACACACACACACACACACACACATAGATATAAGCTGAATATTTGTTGCATTTGTATCATATTATAATTTTCGTGTGTTATCTTAATTTTCCATAGTAGTAGTAGTGATTGATTTATGGGTTTTTTATGTTATCAATTACTCTTGCATAAATTGAAGAATTTTCATTCTATTTTTGAATAAAATTAATGACATAAGTTTTTTATAATGCAATAATTAGAAAGGGATATTACATACGGGTACAAAGTTACGCCCCTTTGAAGATTCACCCCTTTAAAGCGCCACATCATCATTCATACAACCATTTGGCTATCATGTGGCAACCCTTGGGCCATGCGACACTCGTGTGGGATTCCATGTTCGCTGCTTGGTTGCTATATCAGAGCCCCACCATATCTTCTATTTCACAATTTGAGTATAGTACAAACCCCCAAGGTTTTGATATGTCGATATATTGGCAACCCAACATGTGGAATGTCGATATATCGACAACCCAACATGTGGATATGTCGATATACCGACAACCCAACATGTGAATATGCCGATATGGTTGTATTCAGAATCTCTAATATGCTAGTGAACTGATATAGTTGGGTTTCTTTCAGTATGCCAATATAACGGTAACACAAATCGAAATATCTCAACATTGAAAAATTATTTATAACTACAAAACCTTGCAAATCACTGATAAGCCAATAGGCCGATGGCCAACATGGCAAGCCACCTCATATCACTGACAACCAACCACAAGCCACCACCTAGTGAAAAGTGATGTTCCTAACATATGGCATGTCTCACGCGTATATCTAATATATTTGGATATTGAAAATTTCCCATGGCACAACCCTTTCAAAATCCTGATATGCCAATATGTTGATATGACAACTTGGCACACCACAAAATTCTCTAATAGGAAATCAATATTTGATACAGGGCATAAGGTGACATGTCCCTTGCCACATGGAACCCCTGACATGTGCCATGCCATTCATATTTTTACTATTGGCCTATCCAAAAAGGCCATATTTGGGTGACATGTCATACACGTGGCACTGCCACATTACTGCTTGTGATGTGACCCTATAGAGCCCCAATTATTTGATACTTTGATATTTCAAGGTATTTGTGTTGTCATTTGATGTTCCTGGTTAACATAACTACTTTCCATCAAGTGATAACTTGTTTACCGAGGCCACTCCATATCGAAATTTTCCATAATGTATATTACTAAATCTTCTAGGGCTTGATATGCCAATATTCTAATGACTCCCTTATAACTAGCTATGGGTATTGATTGATGTTGGGCCATTTGACCAAGGTTAAGGTCAACATTTTCCAAACCCCAAATTTCCAATGCACAACCAAAAAAAGGGGAAATACATCCTCAAAACTCCAAATAACATTGTGTTAAGGGGCCCAGTCCCTAAATTTCTCTTGTTGGCTTGGAAGGGAGGGTTTAAACCATAAATTTCTCCTTGGCCACTTAAACTATTCTTAAGACTTTCATTAGTTCAAGTGTTCTTTGGTGGAATCTTCAATTATGATCATCAAATGATCTAAGAAGACTCTCTCTCTTGAGTCTCTGCTTCTTTATCAAGGCTTATACCCTTCCTTTTGTGTTCCATTGTTAATAAGACCTTCTAATCATGACATCAACATAGGGCTCCTTTGGTCTATCCAAGCCAACCCAAGCTTACATGGAGTTTCTTATACCCAACTAGTCATCAAAACTATCCAAGACATTGAGGGGTTAACTTCCCCAACCATGAACATACATCACACAATGATCTCAAGTAAAATAAGTGAACGGCTTCCATTCAACAAAGCATTCATATTCATAAATGGAACTCATTTAAACATTCAAGCGACCATTCCAATTACTTAGCACATTGACCATGCATAGTCAGTATGACAATACAAAAACTTTCAATCTACCATTGCATACATACATGGGGAACACAACATAGCATTAAATTACATTTGCATTTCATATACAAGAAGGAAGTGCACCACATATCATAAAGGCTCATAAATGATTACAATTAGGCATATGAACAATTTCATAGCTAGTCTCGACAACCACCATTAACATCCTGTTTCATGCATATATAACACATCAAAAGCACATAAAATTAATGAGGAGGTTACCCTTGCATAAAACAACCTATTCATGAAAGGAATACAAAACAAAATTCAAGTGAGTTGTGCTAGCTACTCAACTCACTTCTCATACATACTCAATAATGAAATACAAATTTCTTTAAGCTCATCATTAATTTTTCACATAGAAATCTAGCATAAAACTATTCGTAATTCTTGAGAAGTAATTTCATGTAATTTACAAAAGGATAAATTACACTTATCTAGTTCAGTTCAACTTACTGAAAATTGAAGGGTGACCCATGTTCCAACCCACCATAAGCTCAACTACACTACACTCTTTTTTGTAGCTAGCCACCCCTGAGCCAGATCTAATGCTTTAAGGAAAACTTCACTTAGGGTTCATAGGGTTCAAATAGGGTGGGTGTCATGAAGGCCACTCTCCTTCATTTGCAAGAAACAAGAATGCTAACTCTCAAGCACTAAGTTTGAGAAATTCACACAACAAAATATGGCCACTGAAGGCTTGCATAGCATGTAAGGAAACCCTTCCTCCTTCATATGATTCTTCAATGTTTCTCATTCTTTCTTGTGCTTCAAGTTCTTAGAAAAAACAACTAAGTTTCCATTGGTCTACTTGAATCAAGTCGAGGGCCCCTTAATTTTCAATTCAAACATGAATTTTGTGGTCCATCTTCCAAAGATACATTTACATATCACTGGTTCACAATGGGTCTAGGTTCACATATATAGTTCATGTCTCTTTTTCTCTGTCATAGTGCTCCAATTGCTACAATCCTCTAACCCAACAACTCAAAATCTCCCTTCCTTTCCCCATGAGCGCTTCTTTATGCATGAGAGGTTTGAGGTCCCATTCTTAGGTTGCAAAGTTAACCAAGACTCTATTGTAAGGTATGTAGCCCACTCTTAGGCGATTTGATAACTCCTCCCCCATTTCTCTCATAATTTCTTTGGCAGTTGGGTAGTTCAACTTGAACATGAAGGGTCGAAAACATTAATTTCAAGAAAGAAAGGACACTTCTCAATTACCCTTTACAAAATTATTAAGCAAGTTATCCTTTGAAACATCGAGATCTGTGTTTCTTTCCCCCCATTTTTCAACTTTAGCTATATATAAATTAATATATAATACACTTATTTTGGGTGTTTGAACCATTTTCATTCCCACATAGGGATCAATTAACATAATTAATTACAATTATAATATTGACATGGATTATAAAAAAGGATGTAACACACAAAGACCTTAACCAATTTATGTAGGAGTATTGTGTGTAGAATTAAAGAATGTTGAAAAACATATAGAATGGGTGCACATTAAGCTACAAATGATGACCAATGGAACATTGAGATTGAAAAATTTGTAATGTAAGGACATAAATGCAAAATAAGTTTTTGAAGAAGAAAAATATTTTAATAACCTCTTCGTTAAATATGCATAAAGTTAATGTATGAGCAACACAAAAAGTTGGACTAAGTTCTTTGCCAAATATGTGAAAGCAAACAATCTATGATTGAGGATAAATAATTTTTCGATTATTGTTTTAGGATTTTTGATGCCCTATTTGGATATCCTATCTTTGAATGCATTTTTTCTCCATTTACCTAGCTCAAATGGAAGCAAAACACATATGGTTGGAAAGCTTATTCTGAGACCTTTCCAATGATATATTGCAATCCCTCTAACTCTTCACAATTGAGGAGAAATGATTTTTTGAATATTCACTATACATTTTTCCAATTGCATAAGCCACTCCAGCTAGTGGACAAGTTGGCCCAGTCTAGACTACGAATGCACTATAAATAAGCACGAGAAGGAGAATTTCAAGTTATTTTCTCAAGAAATTTTGGATATTTTCAAACAAGCGAAGCAAAGAAGGAATTCTAAGGTTCATACCTCATGAACCAGAAGTGAAGAGGAGCTGATTTGGAGAGAATTTGTGGGGAAGGATTTTGGCACATTTTTGAAGGGTTTTTGGATGATTTTGGAGAGGTTTTTTGGCTTATTTTGGAAGTATTTCCATCACACTTTTTGAAGGTTTCAATTTTGTTTGGGGCTTGTTGAGGCCAAGTTCAAGGATCATTTGTTGAGGGAATTTTTTCTGCTAAGAAGGTCATGTTTGGGAAAGCAAGTGTCTGTGTGAAGGACATTGGAGCAACTGTTAGGGGAGAAAACTTTCTTTGACGAATATTGCCTCTTGTGTAAGCTTTGGTGCTGATAAATCACGAAATTGGTAACTTGGGTGGTGATAAACCAAAGAGTTGGTGCTTCCTTTCAGTTGGCACTGATAAAATAGGGAGTATGTGCTTCCTTTCATGTGGTGCTCATAAATTCAAATGTACTATTTATATATATTAAGAAATAGATTATATGGTTTTCACGTAAAAATATTTGTGCTCTGTATATTTATGTGCATTGATTTATACCTATGGATGCATTTACGATTTTTTGAAGTTAAAAATTGTTAACAATGATCCACCTCCTTCAGTATTGATGAATATTCCAACAATTGGTATCAGAGCAGGTTCCTTCTTAATTAGTTTAACCACTGGAAGGTAGATCTTAGTGAAACTCTTGGATATGTGATCAAAACACACCAAACATAGTTTCCCATTGTTTGGTGGACAAAAATATGCCTTTTGGAGCATAATGATGAGATTTTTCGTATAGGCATAAGGAGTTGGTGTTTGGAAAGTCGTCCTAAATGAATACAAGGTATTGACTTCTACTCCAACAAATCTGGTTGGAAGAAAACTCTATGAAAGTAATTCAAAGGTTATATATGCCATTATGGGAGGGTTGCATGATCAAAATTTGTCAAGGTTATGCATTGTGAATCAACAAAGAAAATTTTGGAAAAGCTCAAGAATGTGTACGAAGGAGATGAAAAAGTCAAAGGGCCCCATATTCAAACTTATAGAGGAAAATTTGAACACTTGGAGATGAAGATATTATAGCTTACTTTATTTGGGTTGATGATATCGTGAATACTATGAGAGGATTGGGAGAGAAGATCATAGATAGAGTTATCGTTCAAAAGATACTAAGATATTTTCTAATGAGTTTTGATTCTAAAACCTTATCTTTAGAAGAAAGACAAGAAATGACTACGTTGAACATGGATGAGTTACATGGAATTCTTACAACATATGGAATAAGTACAAAACAAGAAAATCCAACGAGAAGGGAAGCAAATTTCAAGGCCTCCAAGAATACGAGAAAGAACAAGAAAAAAAAAACTTTATTCATAGTGATTATTCAAATGATGAAGAAGTCAACTTTGTGAGAAATTTGAAAACAAGAACTGAAAAATATAAAGGTAAGATTCCTTTAAAATGTTTTGAATGTTGTAGAATTGGTCATTTTGATTCTAAATGTCCTTTTGCAAAGGGGTTAGAGAGTGATGAAGAAGAAGGTTATAGGAAAGAAAAGAAACATCAAAAAATAAACAAAGGAAAGAAAAGGGAAAATTCTTTAAGAAAAGTATGTATTCAAGAGAAGATAGTAGCTCATTTGATGAATATGATGACAGTGACATGTTTCTGATAAAGTTATCTTCATGGAATTAGAGACTAAGAATTAAAATCCTGAAAATTATGAAAAAGAAGAATGTGAAGTGGATCTTGAAGAAAAATTGGTTTGTGCCTCAAGAAATAAAAATCTCATACCCAAGGAAGAGGTGAAGAAAATAGAGGTCTGTTTACAAAGTCCTCGTAAGAATTCTGAAGAGATTGAACAATATATCATAAATATGAAATTACAATTAAATGAAGTTGAAGTGATTGAAGAAACACTTGAGAGACATTTTGAAGAGAAGGAGAAAATAACCAGGAATCTAGAAGCTAAGATAGTCTCCCTGAGGAAGGAAATATGGAAGAAGGATATCCAACAAAATTTTGACAATAACACCAAAATACAGTGTGAAATCATCAACAACTAGAAACCATTTAATGACAAGTATGGGTTAGGATATAAAAAAAATAATATTGATAAAGGTTCAAGCTCTAGGATGACAAAAAATGAAGCAAAGCAAGGAAGCTACATTTATGCACTCAACGGTCCCATCAGGAAGGAAGAATACAAACCACTAAAGGAGGACATATACCAACCAAAGTAGAAAAATTTTCAAGAAGAAGATCATAACTCCAGAAGAATAACACCACCAAGAAGACCACCTACACTTAGGTACCAAAATATTTTTCTTGGCTTATGTTATTCTTGTAATAATTTAGGGCATAAGGCTATAGACTATAGAGCCTATAAAAAAGGTAGAAATAAAATAAATAGCTATGGAATTCCCAAGAATTACTATGAAAGTAGTTATGATAGAAAATCTCATGAGGTCTTCAAAAAAAATTATAACAATTTTGGTGCTTTTAGTTATGAAACTGAATGTTGCAAACACAATAATTTTGGACACAACGAAAAATTGTAGAAGCAACTTGATAGTTTGTTTAGGGGATATGTTATGTATCTAGATCAAAATAACATAAAAACATAAGAAAATATAGATCACTGAATTTAAAATAAGCCCCACTTCACGGGGACAATCTCTTTTTACATCACATAAATGAACGATTCTTGGATGATACAAATGAAAAAGACTCCTTGGTATGTATATGAGTCTAAAGCATCAAAATATAATTAGGTACTACATAACAATAATAATCTAATGACACATCAATAATAATAGTGAGCTTCTATGGGGCACACCAAGAACAATATAGGGGCTACACTAGTATTATATGGACCTAACATGCCCCTCTCCTTAAAAAAAGTGATGTCCTCAGTGCCTGAGTAGTTCTAGATGCTTATGTAAAAAATTCTCATCCTCCCATGTGGAATATTTAACAGGTAAGTTCTTCCACTTAATGAAATACTCTGAAATTGATCGATTACGTAGCTTCCATATTCTTGTTTCTGTGATTTCTTTAGGCTCCAATATGATTTTTCCTTCCTCTTAAAGTTCTAACAATATAATTTGAACTAGGATCTTGTGACCTATAACCTTATTTAAGCATAAAATATGGAAAACTGATTGTTCTCGCTAAGATATAGGTAGCTCCAATTTGTATGCCATAGTACCCATTGACGGTGCTGGAAATCCGTCAACCAAGCGGGTATCCCCTGTATGAAGTCCCAATTAGACCTCAAACCATTTGGAGTAGGAGCCCCAATCAGATTTACGACCAATTTCCATTAATCTTAGGAATCTTCCTTGGCTGAAATTATTAACATAAGAGATTATACAAACAATCTTTGAAACAAGCTAGTTTACACTGTGAGGCATACAATCACAATGCATATAAGGTACTTTCATGGAAAGGAAAGAGAGAGTGAGTCTCTAGAATAAAAGTAATATAACTATCTTAATAGAGACACACACGCGCATGGAAATAATTCGTTTGTTAACTTGAAAAGTAGTTCATAGGACAACAATTAAATTAAAAACAAGTAACAACACACATTCAACAATATGCATACTAAAGACAATGAAATAGTTCATTTTCATTAGTATGTGTTAACACAAACATACACTGTAAAAAATGAAAGAATAATATCACAATCATTCATGACATATGCATGAAAATGAACATGCTAAAATAGGTTCATATATTAAGTGAAAGTCGCAAGATATAAAATTATAATGCTGCCACACTAGTCCCAATAGTGGGACATTAAGTCACCACTTGCTCCTCCAAAGAAATTTCTTCTCTCCCATGCCAAGCTAGAGAAGCTAAGGTGAATTTCAAGTCCCAAAAGTCCCTTTTCTTGAGTTATGAGGGTGTATTTATAACAATCGGAGATGACTCTCCACCTCCCATGTGAATCTTGACCTCCCTCATGACTCTTGATCTTCTACTATGAATTTTCAAATTTTGACATGACCTTTGAGCTTCTAAATGACTTTAGAATTCTCTAGTGACTCTTCATATTCCATGTGGGACCCTTGGTATTCCACACATTTTATATTTTCTCATTTTGAAAATGAAATAATTACATCCACAAATGATGTGGAAAGACATATTGACACATATGCCATTGTGATGACACTTGTACAAGCCATAACTTGGCAATGATGACATAGAACTTCATGATGATGTGGCAGTGACAAGCTGCTCTCTTTGCTGCGTTTACTTTGGCTTCTTTATTGATAGATATTTTCTTATTATTCTTCACGCTCCAGAGTCAGGTTATCCTTTAATAGTTGGAGAAATTGTTGTCGATGGTCGATGTGATATTCCATTGCTTGAACCTTAGAATTGTATCTTAGAGATGATGTGATGGACGATGAATGATATACATAAAGCACCATAAATGGGGTCATTTTTACTGCGGTATTCCTAGTAGTGTTATACCACCATTCTACTAGAGTTAGTCACTTGACCCATTCTGTTTGTTTATCAGATACAAAGCAACAAATATATCCTTCCAAACATTTGTTCACTATCTCAGTTTTCCCATCAAATTGAGGATGATAAGATGAGTTATGATCTAATTGAGTACCAATACAAGAAAACAATTTTATCCAAAAATTTCCAGTGAAAATGGGATATTTGTCACTTACAATAATCTTTGGGTTTCCATGTAGATTTTGAACTATTTCCACAAGTGTAGTAGCACCTGTAATAGCTTTGAAAGGATGAGATAATGCACAAAAGTGTGCATACTTGGTAGTTCTTACATAGATATAAGCGATCTTTGTACCATAATGAATCATTTTTCTAGATAAATTTATCAAATGCATTGGGATCTTGCTGCAAATTTTGAATGAGTGTCCACGCCTATTTTTCTTTCTTCCATTCATCCCTTGCTTAAGTTATCCAATCAGGTTGGATAATATAAATGGCACAGAGAAATTCCTCCAAATCCTCATCCCTTATCGAAAGTGCACCGACAAGAACATTTTACTTCCCTTTTCTGTAGATTATTTGAAAGTCACAACCCAACATCTTTGTGACCCATTTTTTCTACTCTTATGAAGATAAACTTTGTTCTAATAAGTATTTAAGACTATCATGATGTATTTTTATCTAGAAGTGTCTTCCCATCAGGTAAGGGTGCCAATGCTTCAGGGCATGTAGTATTTCCAACATTTCCTTCTCATAAATAGGTTTGAATAATTTTTTTCCCTTGATTAGACGACTTCCAAAAGAAATGGGTCTTCTTGCATTAAAACAACACTAATGCCATTTTCTGAGTCATCACATTCCATAATAAAGGTTTTTGTGAAGTCTAGTGTAACTAATAATAGAGCTTGGCACATTGCCTCTTTAAGATGTTCAAAGGCCTTAGTTTCTTCTAGAGTCCAAAAAAATGCATCTTTCTTCAGTAATTTTTTTAGAGGTGCTACTATTTGCCCATAATTATTAACAAATCCTTGAAGATGCCTTAAGTTTATGGGGATTTTCCATTCCTTGATGGATTTAATTTTTTTAGGGTCTACCTTAACACCCTCATGAGATATAATATGATGCAAATAGTCCACCTACTGTACTCCAAAGAAACATTTGGAGGACTTTGCTACAATTGTTTCTCCTCCAATAGTTTGATTACATTGCCATCATATTGAACATGATCTTTGCAAGACTTGTTATAGATTAATATGTCATCAAAAAATACTAACGCATATTTTCTAAGGAAGGGTTTAAAAGTGAAATTCATGAAACCTTGAAATGTGAAAGGTGCATTAGTAAGGCCAAAATACATGACCAAAAATTCATAATGACCTTTATGACTTTTGTATATTGTTTTAGCATTGTCTTCTGTCTTCAGTCTAATTTGATGATATCCCGAATGAACATCCAGCTTGGTGAAGTGAATTTCTCTATGTAATTCATCAATGACAGGAATTGAGAATTTATCTTTAAGGCTGAGCTTTTTGAGCTCTTTATAATCCGGAAACATATTCCATGATCCACACTTCTTATGCACCAATACTACTAGAGAAGATAAATAACTTTGGCTAGGTTGAATTAGACCTTCCTCTAGCATTTTTGCAATCATACTTTCAATTTAACTCTTCTGGGCATAGGGATATTTGTAACATATAATTTTTGGAAAAAAAATTCCTGGAATCAAGTGAATAGCGTGATCATGATCGCAAATAGGTGGGAGACCTTTGGGAGTCTCAAATACCTTGGAATGATTGCTACGGACTCTTTGGAGATCTAGGGAAATGGATGACTTATATGTTTGAACATCTAGTGGACATAATTTTGAAATTAGCCCTCTTTATTCCTTTTTCAAAATATTTTTGATGCCATTAGAGATGATTATCTTCAAAGGTTTCCCTGTTATACCCCCTAATTCATTTTCCTTTCCTTCCCAAAAAAATTTCAAGAAAAGTTCTTAAAGATTAAAAGCTATTGTCCCAAAATATTGTAGCCATTGGATTACTAATAAAACATCAACACCACACATTTGAATTACAATAATTGGGCTATTAAATGCATACTCCCCCATGGGTAGATTGATATTATGACACTTCCTTGAGCAATTTCTAGTCCTCCAACTGAAACCATCACTTGACACTTTGGTGTTGGATATAGAAAAAAATTTAAATCCTTGGCTATCTTACAATGAATAAAATTATGGGTACTACTCGAATCAATCAACACAATTACCTTTTTCTTCATGATATATCCTTCTATCTTGAGAGTTTTAGGAGAAGTAATTCCCGCCAATTAATACAAGATTTTTTTAGATTTTTTTTTTCAATCTCTGTGGTTTGTTGTTGGTGTATATCTTCTTATTTTGATGTTTCTTGTTCCTATTTTCCCACTTCTTCACAATATATGTAAATTAATTTCTTCTCAACACACTTATGATCTTTAGTGTATTTTCTATCACTATTGTAACAAAGCTATTTTTCTCAATTACCTCCAGTTATTGCGGTGTAAACCCACTATGTTGTGGGATGCTAGTAACTGAAACACTTCCGTATTTATCGTTGTGAGTGGTATACCTCATTGTTGCCATAATTTTGCTTTCAACATTTCTTGCCACCCTGAATGCATTATCCAATGACTTAGGTTCCCCAAGGCGGAACTCATGTTTGATGTTATATTTTAAAGTCCCTATGAAGCCATTAGTTAGATGCTCCTCTATAATATCAATTAACTTTATATTCAATCTTTGAAATTTCTCAATGTGCTCCACAACTGAACACTTTTTTCAGAGATTTATCAATTAGCTAAAGAAGGTACTGCTCTTTATATCCTAATAAAGTGATATCAATTACTCCATAAAAAATGTCCAAGTGACAAGTGATTTACGAGAACAAAACCACCAATGCCACACAAACAATTGGGTTCTAAATATAAATTTCCAATGCATACCTTTTGTGTGTGTTGCACTTCATGTAGATAAGAGAAATTCTCCATATGTAGTATCCATGTTATCAGATCCTTGTCAATAAACTTTCTCATATCAATATTTGGAATATGGTTGGTCTTCAACCCAAAGTTAGAGTCTCTAAAATCATGCTTCATATTCCTTTTCTTCTCATTAGGAGTTTCATGGCCCATATCTTGTCAGCGCTAGGAATACCTTCTTGTAGAAACTTTGTCAAACCTTCATTCCAACCTTTCATGTTTGGTTTTATGTTTGATTTTAAACCTTCCATGTCCCCTTTTAATCCCTTCATCATTGCTTCCAATTCATCTTTGGTTTCTCTTTGTGAGAGAGAAATTTGTTGCACTTGGTCCCATAATTTTGATATATCATGTTGCATTTTTTCCTATTTTTCATGCATCATAGTAGAGCTTTTTGATGGCTTAAAGGGTGTATAATTTTCACGAGTTGACGAATTTGTTATATACCCTGTGCACAAAGTTGGGTATTAAAGGTTCAGAGAGACATTTGGTGCTCAAGTACCGCAGCTATTTGCACAAACACATTCAGGAGGAAATGGAGTCCCTTGACATTACCTTGCTTGGCACGACATATCGTTATGCTGCCAAGATTGAGCAGAAATTTAAGCAGAAGAAGCGAGACTTTGGATTCGTCAACCTAAAGCTAGAGAAAGGCGTCCATGAACCACAGAAGTGGGGGCAGAGCCAAAGTGGGGAGACTCAGAACGCCACCACAAATACAAAGAAGGACATGTGGAAGTGGTGTGAATTTCATAACATCCCCACTCACAACACAAATGAGTGTCGAGCCAAACAGTAATTGGTGGCCGAACTGAAGGAACCTGAATCAGATGCATGTTATGATCTTGAGCCAGAACTAGACAAGGGAGATGAAAAAGGGAAGCAGATCATTGATGCAGACCCCAGTGCCATTGTTGCCACCACCAAGTTCTAGAGGGAGGATCGCAAGGATCCAAAGGAGGAGGAGCACCTCTTCCATTCACAGATGTGGGTGAAGGGTTCTGCACTGCAATTTATTGTCGATAGCGGAAGCCAAAAGAACCTCATTTCAACATAGGTCGTGAAGCGGCTCGGCCTATCGACCTTAGCACCCCCGTAGCTGTATACCATCGGGTGGCTTCACCTAGGGAGAGATATCTGCGTCCACCAACAGTGCCGCCTTTCATACAACATCAAGCCATTCACAGATGTGGTATTGTGTGATGTTGCTCCTCTTGATGTAGCTGATGTATTATTGGGCCAACCATACTTGTGGAGGCGACATGTTGTGTATGAGTCTAGGTCTCGTTCTGTTGTTATTAATTTGGGAAATAAATTGTACAAGATATCGGCGGTAGTACCACCTTCTGCCATCTCCTTGACTATTGCAAAACAACACAATAAGATTGTTTCCCAAACCAGGAAATTTATTTTCCTGACAACTCGCTCACAGGGAAAGAAGAAGATTGCAGCCACAACCTCGAAACAGGGCTCCCCTGCACAGCTGCAACAGATGGACAAAGTTGTGGAGGAATACGAGGACATTTTATCCTCACCCACAGAGGTTCCTCTACACTATCAGGACAAGCACTTCATCAATCTGACCCCGGTAGCACCCCCACCTGATATTTTCATACCTCATGTGATTACACATACAGAATCCACACATGTACTATATGAGGAAACCAAATTTATTGAATGCATCCAACACATCCGCTAATAGGTCCAAGACATCCTGGACAAATCCAATACCAAATTCAACAGAATTTTCCTCTCATGGAGGAAATTAATGTAATGGGGACCATCTCTTCCTAAGGAGGGAGGAATGATCCAGGTGGATATTGGTGGCCACCCACCTATTCCATTTGGATCCGCACCATCGGTTCTTTCAGTTTTTCAGTTTCAACACAACTTATTATTTTTAGCAGGTTTTCGAGTCCTGAACATCCAGAGCCATTTGGAGACCCTAATGATCTAGGTGGATATTGGTGGCCATCCACCTATTCCATTTGAACTCCCACCATCGGTTCTTTCAGTTTTTCAGTTGCAGCACAACATATTATTTTTAGCAGTTTTTTCGAGTCCTGAACTTCTGGAGCCATTTGGAGGCCCTAATAGTCAGTGTAGTTGTTTCATCATAAAACAATAATCATTTAATAAATCTTAAATACGGTTGGAAGAAAACTCTATGAAAGTAATTCAGAGGCTATATATGCCATTATGGGAGGGATGACATGAGCAAAATTTTTCAAGTTTATGCATTTTGAATCAACAAAGAAAATTTTGGAAAAGCTCAAGAATGTGTACGAAGGAGATGAAAAAGTCAAAGGGCCCCATATTCAAACTTATAGAGGAAAATTTGAACACTTGGAGATGAAGATATTATAGCTTAATTTATTTGGGTTGATGATATCGTGAATACTATGAGAGGATTGGGAGAGAAGATCATAGATACAGTCATCGTTCAAAAGATACTAAGATATTTTCTAATGAGTTTTGATTCTAAAACCTTATCTTTAGAAGAAATACAAGAAATGACTATGTTGAACATGAATGAGTTACATGGAATTCTTACAACATATGGAATAAGTAAAAAAAAAGAAAATACAACGAGAAGGGAAGAAAATTTCAAGGCCTCCAAGAATACAAGGAAGAACAAGAAAAAAAAAAATTAATCATAGTGATTATTCAAATGATGAAGAACTCAAATTTGTGAGAAAGTTGAAAACAATAACTGGAAAATATAAAGGTAAGATTCCTTTAAAATGTTTTGAATGTTGTAGAATTGGTCATTTTGATTCTAAATGTCCTTTTGCAAAGGGGTTAGATAGTGATGAAGAAGAAGGTTATAGGATAGAAAAGAAACATCAAAAAATAAACAAAGGAAAGAAAAGGGAAAATTCTTTAAGAAAAGTATGTATTCAAGAGAAGATAGTAGCTCATTTGATGAATATGATGACAGTGACATGTTTCTGATAAAGTTCTCTTCATGGAAGTAGAGACTAAGAATTAAACTCTTGAAAATTATGAAAAAGAAGAATGTGAAGTGGATCTTGAAGAAAAATTGGTTAGTGCCTCAGGAAATAAAAATCTCATACCCAAGGAAGAGGTGAAGAAAATAGAGGTTTGTTTACAAAGTCCTCGTAAGAATTTTGAAGAGATTGAACAAACTATCATGAATATGAAATTACAATTAAATGAAGCTGAAGTTATTGAAGAAACACTCAAGAGACATTTTGAAGAGAAGGAGAAAATAACCAGGAATCTAGAAGTTAAGATAGTCTCCCTGTGGAAGGAAATATGGAAGAAGGATATCCAACAAAATTTTGACAATAACACCAAAATACAGGATGAAATCTTCAACAACTAGAAACCATTTAATGACAAGTATGGGTTAGGATATAAACAAAATAATATTGATAAAGGTTCCAGCTCTAGGATGACAAAAAATGAAGCAAAGCAAGGAAGCTACATTTATGCACTCAACGGTCCCATCAGGAAGGAAGAATACAAGCCACTAAAGGAGGAAATACACCAACCAAAGTATAAAAATTTTCAAGAAGAAGATCATAACTCCAGAAGAACAACACCACCAAGAAGACCACCTACACTTAGGTACCAAAATATTTTACTTGGCTTATGTTATTCTTGTAATAATTTTGGGCATAAGGCTATAAACTATAGAGCCTATGAAAAAGGTAGAAATAAAATAAATAGCTATGGAATTCCCAAGAATTACTATGAAAGTAGTTATGATAGAAAATCTCGTGAGGTCTTCAAAAAAATTATAGCAATTTTGGTGCTTTTAGTTATGAAACTGAATTTCACAAACACAATAATTTTGGACAAAATGAAAAATTGTAGAAGCAACTTGATAGTTTGTTCAAGGGATATGTTATGTATCTAGATCAAAATAACATAAAAACATAAGAAAATATAGATCACCGACTTTAAAATAAGCCCCACTTCACGGAGACAATCTCTTTTTACATCACATAAAAGAACAATTCTTGGATGATACAAATGAAAAATACTCCTTGGTATGTACATAAGTCTAAAGCATGAAAATATAATTAGGTACTACATAACAATAATAATGTAAGGACACATCAATAACAATAGAGAGCTTCTATGGGGCACACCAATAACAATATAGGGGCTACACTAGTATTATATGAACCTAACATGCCCCTCTCCTTAAAAAAAGTGATGTCCTCAGTGCTTGAGTAGTTCTAGATGCTTATGTAAAAAATTCTCATCCTCCCATGTGGAATATTTAACAGGTAAGTTCTTCCACTTAATGAAATACTCTGAAATTGATCGATTCTGTAGCTACCAGATTCTTGTTTCTATGATTTCTTCAGGCTCCAATATGATTTTTACTTCCTCTTAAATTTCTAAAAATATGTTTTGAACTAGGATATTGTCACGTATAACCTTCTTTAAGCATGAAATATGGAAAATCGAGTGTTCTCGCGAAGATGTAGGTAGCTCCAATTTGTATGCCATACTACCCATTGACAATGTTGTAAATCCATCAACCAAAGGGGTATCCCCTGTATGAAGTCCCAATTAGACCTCAAACCGTTTGGAGTAGGAGCCCCAATCAGATTTACGACCAATTTCCATTAATCTTAGGAATCTTCCCTTGCTGAAATTATTAACATAAGAGATTATACAAACAATCTTTCAAACAAGCTAGTTTACATTGTGAGGCATACAATCACAATGCATATATGGTACTTTCATGGAAAGGAAAGAGAGAGTGTGTCTCTAGAATAAAACTAATAGAACTATCTTAATAGAGACACACACGAGCATGGATTAACTTGAAAAGTAGTTCATAGGAAAACAACGATCTTAAAAGAAAGTAACAACACACATTCAACAAGATGCATACTAAATACAATGAAATAGTTCATTTTCATTAGTATTTGTTAACATAAACATACACTTTAAAGAATGAAAGAATAATATCACAATCATTCATGACATATGCATGAAAATGAACCCGCTAAAATAGCTTCATATATTAAGTGAAAGTCACAAGATATACAAATACAATGCTGCCAAACTAGTCCCAATAGTGGAACATTAAGTCACCACTTGCTCCTCCAAAGAAATATATTCTCTCCCATGCCAAGCTAGAGAAGCTAAGGTGAATTTCAAGTCCCAAAAGTCCCTTTGCTTGAGTTATGAGGGTGTATTTCTAACAATCGGAGATGACTCTCCACCTCCCATGTGACTCTTGACCTCCCTCATGACTCTTGATCTTCTACTATGAATTTTTAAATTTTGACATGACCTTTGAGCTTCTAAATGACTTTAGAATTCTCTAGTGACTCTTCATATTCCATGTGGGACCTTTGGTATTCCACACATTTTATATTTTCTCATTTTGAAAATGAAATAATTACATACACAAATGATGTGGAAAGACATATTGACACATATGCCATTGTGATGACACTTGTACAAGCCATAACTTGGCAATGATGACATAGAACTTCATGATGATGTGGCAGTGACAAGCTGCTCTCTTTGCTTTGTTTACTTTGGATTATTTATTGATAGATATTTTATTATTATTCTTCACTCTCCAGAGTCAGGTTATCCTTTAATAGTTGGAGAAACTGTTACCGATGGTTGATGTGATATTCCACTGCTTGAACCTTAGAATTGTATCTTAGAGATGATGTGATGGACGATGAATGATATACATAAAGCACCATAAATGGGGTCATTTTTACTGCGGTATTCCTAGTAGTATCATACCACCATTCTACTAGAGTTAGTCACTTGACCCATTGTGTTTGTTTATCAGATACAAAGCAACAAATATATCCTTCCAAAAATTTGTTCACTATCTCAGTTTTCCCATCAAATTGAGGATGATAAGATGAATTATGATCTAATTGAGTACCAATACAAGAAAATAATTTTGTCCAAAAATTTCCAGTGAAAATGGGATATTTGTCACTTACAATAATCTTTGGGTTTCCATGTAGATTTTGAACTATTTATACAAATGTAGTAGCGCTTGTACTAGATTTGAAAGGATGAGATAGTGCACAAAAGTGTGCATACTTGGTAGTTCTTACATAGATATAAGCGATCTTTGTACCACAATGAATCATTTTTTTAGATAAATTTATCAAATGCATTGGGATCTTGCTGCAACTTTTGAATGAGTGTCCACACCTCTTTTTCTTTCTTCCATTCATCCCTTGCTTAAGTTATCCAATCAAGTTGGATAATATAAATGTCACAGAGAAATTCCTCCGCATCCTCATCCCTTATCGAAAGTGCACCGACAAGAACATTTTGCTTCCCTTTTCTGTAGATGATTTGAAAGTCACAACCCAACATCTTTGTGAGCTATTTTTTCTACTCTTATGAAGATAAATTTTGTTCCAATAAGTATTTAAGACTATCATGATGTATTTTTATCTAGAAGTGTCTTCCCATCAGGTAAGGGTGCCAATGCTTCAGGGCATGTAGTATTTCCAACATTTCCTTCTCATAAATAAATTTGACTAATTTCTTTCCCTTGATTAGACGACTTCCAAAATAAATGGGTCTTCTTGCATTAAAACAACACTAATGCCATTTTTTGAGGCATCACATTCCATAATAAAGGTTTTTGTGAAGTTTAGTGTAACTAATACTAGAGCCTGGCACATTGCCTCTTTAAGATGTTCAAAGGCCTTAGTTTCTTCTAGAGTCCAAAAAAATACATCTTTCTTCCGTAATGTTTTTAGAGGTGCTACTATTTTCCCATAATTATTAACAAATCCTTGAATATGCCTTAAGTTTATGGGGATTTTCCATTCCTTGATGGATTTAATTTTTTTAGGGTCTACCTTAACACCCTCATGAGATATAATATGATGCAAATATTCCACCTACTTTACTCCAAAGAAACATTTGGAGGACTTTGCTACAATTGTTTCTCCTCCAATAGTTTGAGCACCCTGTCCTCATATTGAACATGATCTTTGCAAGACTTGTTATAGATTAATATGTCATCAAAAAATACTAACACATATTTTCTAAGGAAGGGTTTAAAAGTGAAATTCATGAAACCTTGAAATGTGAAAGGTGCATTAGCAAGGCCAAAATACATGACCAAAAATTCATAATGACCTTCACGACTCTGTATATTGTTTTAGCAATGTCTTCTGTCTTCTATCTTCATTCTAATTTAATGATATCCCGAATGAACATCCAACTTGGTGAAGTGAATTTCTCCATGTAATTCATCAATGACAGGAATTGGGAATTTATCTGTAAGGCTGAGCTTTTTGAGTTCTTTATAATCCAGACACATATTCCATGATCCATGCTTCTTATGCACCAGTACTACTAGAGAAGATAAATAACTTTGGCTAGGTTGAATTATACCTTCCTCTAGCATTTTTGCAATCATACTTTCAATTTAACTCTTTTGGGCATAGGGATATTTGTAACATATAATTTTTGGAGAAAAACTTCCTGGAATCAAGTGAATAGCATGATCATGATCTTGAATAGGTGCGAGACCTTTGGGAGTCTCAAATACATTGGAATGATTTTTAAGGACTCTTTGGAGATCTAGGGAAATGGATGACTTATATGTTTGAACATCTAGTGAACATAATTTTGAAATTAACCCTCTTTATTCCTTTTTCAAAATATTTTTGATGCCATTAGAGATGATTATCTTCACAGGTTTCCCTGATATAACCCCTAATTCATTTTCCTTTCCTTCCCAAAAAAATTTCAAGAAAAATTCTTGAAAATTAAAAGCTATTGTCCCCAAATATTGTAACCATTGGATTACTAATAAAACATCAACACCACCCATTTGAATTACAACCATTGGGCTATTCAATGCATACTCCCCCATGGGTAGATTGATATTATGACACTTCCTTGAGCAATTTCTAGTCCTCCAACTGAAACCATCACTTGACACTCTGGTGTTGGATATAGAAAAAAATTTAAATCCTTGGCTATCTTACAATGAATAAAATTATGGGTACTACTGGAATCAATCAACACAATTACCTTTTTCTTCATGATATATCCTTCTATCTTGAGATTTTTAGGAGTAGTAATTCCCAGCAATTAATTACAAGATATTTTTAGATTTTTTTTTTCAATCTCCGTGGTTTTTTGTCGGTGTATATCTTCTTATTTTGATGTTTCTTGTTCCTCTTTTCCCACTTCTTCACAATATATGTAAAATAATTTCTTCTCAGCATACTTATGATCCTTAGTGTATTTTATATCACTATTGTAACAAAGCTATTTTTCTCAATTACCTCCAGTTATTGTGGTGTAAAACTTGTATGTTGTGGGAGGCTAGGAAAGGAAACACTTCCGTATTTATCGTTGTGAGTGGTATACCTCATTGTTGCCATAATTTTTCTTTCAACATTTCTTGCCACCCTGAATGAATTATCCAATGACTTAGGTTCCCCAAGGTGAAACTCATGTTTGATGTTATATTTTAAAGTCCCTATGAAGACATTAGTCAGATGCTCCTCTATAATATCAATTAACTTTATATTTAATCTTTGGAATTTCTCAATGTGCTCCAAAACTGAACACTTTTTTTCAGAGATTTATCAATTAGCTAAAGAAGATATTGCTCTTTGTATCCTAATAATGTGATATCGATTTCTCCATAAAGAATGTCCAAGTGACAAGTGATCTACGAGAGAAAAACCACCAATACCACACAAACGGATTGGGTGTAGAAATTATATAACTTATGCATTATATATCCAAGATTCTCTTGATCACACACTATTTTAACTTCATGCACAATACATAATCTATTCCACCATTGATCATCACATGTGGAAATTAAATAAATTGCAATGCACACATGAAATAATAAAAATTCACACACATTAACATAGTTGTTTAACGGGAAAGCCTGAATCTGAAAACCCCAACTATCTGTATATAATATATGTCATAGAGATCATGTAACAATCCTCATACAAAGCTGATCATATCAAGCTCTCAGTACAATACAATCGCTACACACTAATCAGGCTCGATCGTGCAAATCCATGCACCGATCTCTGCCACTTACTAGCCTGCCTCTACTGTGCAATCCCTGCTGAAGAATGGCTCTGAATGAACTCAAATTCAGCCAGCCTTGCTCACACAATCCTCATTTGCATATCCACTGAGTGTTGGATTCAATCAATGCATCACTATAGTCACAACTGATAGTCACACTTTCTCTTTCACCTACCTCTCCACTGGTATCCACTGAAACTGCCATGCACTGTAGTTAAATGATGTATTCTTCAGTTGATTAATGAGTTATTATTTAGTGAATTAATTAACTAATTAATTCACACCACTCTCACTAGTGTATCAATCAGTTAGACTAGATACAACTATCTCAACTGAGTCTAACTGAGTTAAACTAAATACAACTCCACCAACTACTTCTATAACTCCACCAAACTCTGTCACATGAGTTCTAACTGAAGTCCTCATGCATTAGCTCCAGTAAACCCTCAGGAATAGCGTAATTCCTTCTGTCAGTTGCTATGCCACATCTGTGCACTTAACTGAAGTGCTCCAAGAGAATAAGATAATGTTTAGAGTCAAAATATTATTAAGAGCTAATAATATTCGACATATCTATTTTTAGACTAGCAATCTAAAAATAGATTCCGCCCAATATGTCTAAAAATAGAAGTCCATCTATTTTTCCAACTTGACCAACCATCCACAAATAGCATCCTGCAACTCATAGATTATGATCGACATGTCTAAAAATAGACATAGTCTAAAAATAGACTTGCACCAAAAATAGCCTGCGGGCCCACTTAGTGAAGGCGACCCTTTTCACTAAGCTCATCATCTTGTTGCAATCTCAACACTCCCTCTCAACAAGATAGGGATTATCTGCCACCCCGATCCTGCCCCTGTGGTATTCGAATTTTCTCCTGGTGAGTGCCTTCGTCAAGATATCAACATCTTGATCCTCCGTAGGAATGTAAGAAAGTAACATGATCTTCCGCTGCACACAATCTCTGATATGGTGGTACCGGATGTCAATATGTTTAGATCTATCATGAAATACTAGATTAACCGAGAGTTTAATCCAACTCTGATTATCACAATATATCACTGTAGGATCTAAGTGTGAACCGAACAACCCGACCAGGATCTTCCTCATCCATATAGCCTCGCATGCAGCCAAACTTGCTACCATGCACTCGGCCTCTGCTGAATTGAGTGCCATGGATCTCTGTTTCCTGCTGTACCAAGAAACTGTTTTAGACCCGATCCTGAATATCCCTCCAAATGTGCTCTTTCTGTCCGTTGGGCTCCCTGCCCAGTCTGCATCCGTGAAACCATGCAGCTTCAACTCATCCGACTGTCTGTACCACAATCCATATCCCGCTGTGCCCCTGAGATACCTCAGGACATGCTTGCCTGCCTTCAGAAAGAGCTTGGTAGGCTTAACCATAGCTTGTGAAAGCTGGTTAACATAGCATATATCCGGTCGTGTATTGACTAGATACATGAGCGAACCAACCAACTGTCGATAAACAGTGGAATCCACTACCTTTGCCAATGTAGCATCCTCTTTCCTCCAACCACCAGGAAGAGGAGTGTCGATAGGCTTGCAGCCTTGCATGTGAAACTTCTCCAGTATCTCCCGGGCATACTTGCCTTGAGACACAAACAGTCCACCCTTTTGCTGCCAAATTTCCAATCCCAGGAAATAATGAAGGAGGCCCAAGTCCTTCATCTCAAACTCCTTTGAAAGATCTGCCTTGCATGAGTGTATCAACAATTCATCACTTTTTAGTATCAAGTCATCTGCATAAAGTACAATGATCAGCAACTTACCCTCCACCACAATCTGGTATAGGTTCGGATCCACCTCACTCTTGGTGAAACCAAGTCAGGTGAAATAACTGTCTATCCATGTGTACCAAGCACGAGGTGCTTGTTTCAGCCCATACAACGCTCTTTTGAGCCTACACACATCTGACTCGCTGCTGAAGATTTCGAAACCTTTAGGCTGCTCAATGTATACCTCCTCCTCAATGACTTCGTTGAGGAACGCAGTCTTCACATCCAGCTGATGAATGTGCCAACCCATCTATGTTGAGAGAGCAAGGATGGTCTGTATGGAAGAATACCTTGCGACAGGTACAAAGGTTTCTTCATAGTCAATCCCCTCGATCTGTGAGAAGCCTAGGGCAACAAATCTTGCCTTGTACTTCTCGACGCTCCCGTCAGCAGCTTGGTTCACTTTGTAGATCCATCTCGAACCTACCACTGATTTCCCTTCCAGCCTTGGGACAATATCCCATGCACTGTTTCTGACAATTGAATCATACTCTTCCACCATGGCATCTACCCATGCAGGATCCTCCACAACTTCCTCAAAAGAAGATGGTTCTGTCACAATACACTTGCTCATCAGAGCCATGTATCTAGTAAATCGGTCAGGTGACTGTCTCTGTTCGTGCTGTGATGTAGGTGCTCCTACATTCTACGCTGCATCAAGATTCAGTCTCTCAGATTCTGTAGTGCGCTTCCACCCTCTGATGTTTGGCGCTGCATGAGTGGTTTCTTCCACTCCATGAACCTCATCTTGTGGTTGATCCACATCCTGAGGCTCATATTTAGGAACTAGTAGCTCCTCATCTGCATGCAAGTGTAGCTCCCTCTCAAGCGAAAACTTCATGGATTTCTCCTCATGAAATTTAATATCCCGTCGCACAACAGTCATCCCACTGTTTGGAAAATACACACAATAATTGTGGGGTGTTTCTGTGTACCCCACAAATATCCCAACCACTGCGGTTGGCTCCAGCTTCTTCCTGGCATCCTTCGTCACATGAATGTAAACAGGTGAGCCAAAAAAATTCAAATGAGAAATATCAGGCTTCTTACCAGAAAACTCCTCTTCGGGTGTACTCATGCCAAGTACTCTATGAGGACAACGGTTTTGCACATAAACCGCAGTGTTGCATGCTTCAGCCCACAAGTGTATGGGAAGGCCCTGATCATGCAGCATTGCCTGTGCAGCACCCACGATCGTTCTGTTCTTTCTCTCTGCGACCCCATTCTGTTGTGGGTTATGAGGCACTATGAGTTCTCTTCGAATTCCTTCTGTGCTGCAAAATTATTTGAATTCGCCAGAGATGTATTCACCAACATTATCACTCCTTAGAGATTTCACCTACTTCCCCGACTCTTTCTCAACCAGCGCCTTGAACTCACAAAACTTTGAGTATGTCTCGCACTTCTTCTGCATGAATAATATCCAGCACTTACAAGAAAATTCATCAACTAATATCACATAATACCTGTGCTTTGTTGTTGAAGCTACTGAGAAAGGTCCACACAAGTCTGTGTGAATTCTCTCAAGGATCGTCGTGGAGCGACTATCCTTCTCATGAAAAGTGGTCTTCACAAATTTTCCCAAAGTACATCCCTTGCAATGATCTGACTGCGCAAGTGTACCCTTGGGAAGCCCGGTAGAAATCTGCTACAAAATTTTCAAAGTGCCATGGTGAAGATGGCCCAATCTCCTGTGCCACAATTCGCCCTCATCCCAGCTTACCACTCCTTCTACTTTGCCTGCCATTGTTGCGCAGCCATCTACCTGCAATTGATAAAGGTTCTTAACTCAAATCCCTATCCTCCGGGTTTCACCAGTTGTTTTACTGCGCAGGAAAGCCTTTCCCTCGCTAAAAACAACATCATAACCCTTGTCTTCCAACATCACCACAGAGATCAGATTCTTCTTCAATCCTGGAACATGCATAACATCCTTCAAGATGAAAGGTTTACCTGACTCCCTCTCAAAGGAAATGGTCCCGATACCAGTCGCACTGTATCTTCTATCATCGCCCATCTTGATTTTCACTCCAATATCCTTCTCATCCAGATCACTAAACAAATCTTTGTCTCCGGTCATATGGAAAGACGCACCACTGTCAAGAAACCATATCGATCCCATGACACTTGAAACCAATCACGTGATCAGTGAAAAATCCAGCTCAAACTGCAAGGCTAAGGCCTCTCCAGCTGCAGATCTAGCAGCCTGCTTATTTTTATTCTTCTGTGGACAATTAGTGGCGTAATGTCCTTGTTGGTGACAGTGAAAGCACTTCACCTTGGACAAGTCCTGCTTCTTGCCTTTCGCACCGGATTGAGAAGGATTTTTCTTTCCCTTCCCTTTCCTTGCTTTGGTAGCCAAAGTGAAATTTTCTTCATCTTCATTCCTCGATGAAGATCCATCCCTAGTACCCCACCTTATCTCCTCTTGCACAAGATCTGACCAAAGTCACTCCCATCTTGGCAGTTTCTCTCAACCATTGACAGAGTCCTCGTAGCTATGCCAACTCTTCGGAAGCCCAAGAAGAGCCAAGCTCACCAAGTCCTCTTCATCTACAGTAACCCCCACACTTCCCAGCTCATCCTTGCAGTGGAAAAACTTCGTGAGGTATTTTGGTATACTGTCGCCTTTCTCCATTTTTATTTTTCTGAGCTTGTCTTTAAGCGCCAACTTCCTCTGGTCGTTTTTGCTTTGGAACAAGTATGTCAAAGATTTCCACATTAAGAATGGAGTAGCTTTACCGTGAAGGCTAGACACTATGTGATCCTTCACACCTTACAACATAATTCTTCGACACTTTGCTACCTTCTTTTTCCATGCGTCAAGTGTGGCTGCATCGCTAGAACCAAGCTTTGCATATTAGTATCTATGAACTCCTTCAACCCACTATCATCCAACACTGCCTCCACCCTGTCCTTCCATGCAATATAATTCGAGCTGCCATCAAGGGTATACTCCAATCGCAATCTGTTGAAAGACATTTAAATGAATGCTCAACTTCGACACCAAGAAAACACTGCAGCAAATTCGAATTCCACCTGTTAGCCACCTATAAAATTTGTCATATCAAATGGTGGCTAAATAATTTTTTGAAAGCCTTCAAGAAACAATTTTATTGCCAAATTTTTAGTTCTTGAAGTCTTATGAAGATGAATTATCCTTGAATTAATCTTCAATGTTGTTTCCCTCTCAATTCTGAAAATCTGTTGTTTTCCTCAAGAAAAGACTGCTGCAAAAACTCCATTTTTCCCGTCATTTTACCCCTCCTTTCACTCATAATTAACCTCCATTTCATCCCCTTTTCCTCATAAAAATTCCTCCATTTTCATCATTTTAACCTTCAAAATCACTTCAATACCCTTTTAAAATCATTTGGTCTCTTTCCATTGGTTTTAAAAAGCCTTCTTTCCTTTACCGAAACCCTCATTTTCCCTTAAAAACTCTGTTTTAAAAGTCAAAAGACAGTCTTTTTATTATATAAAGTTTTATCCACCGAGGGCTTAACTTTCATAAACCTCCGCTTCATAGGACCTTAAGTCCCGCAACCGGGCGCTTAAAAGATCCTAAACCCTTCTTCTAAACTCTCAAAAACCTTTTTCTCCTTTGAAACTTGAAAATCTCGACTCCCTTTCAATTTTTTCTAAAAACTACAGTTCGCGGTCTAAACCATTCTAAACCATTGATCTAAGACTGATCAATGGCTGTCGAAATCTCGCATCACAAGTTTTATCGGGCGCATTTGAAAGGCCCCCTCCTTTTCTTTCCGATTCTGATGAGCCCCTTTGAGTTTAGACACCTCAACCACTTCCCCACCATATAACCCGTGCCCAGGACCAAGCGTAAAGTCCCAAGCACTAATCGCATCGGATTTTTTTGCATTGGGCATATTTTAATAGTTATTGCCCCCTCTGATTGGTCACCTCCCAATGGCTTCCTAGCCGTTTATCTTCACCGCCAGACCCAGATCCAATGGCCCACATTGCTCTTTCCCAAAGCCCATCCCTTCGCCTTTGGACCTCCGATTCATTCCTAACCATCGATCTCTCCAAAGATCTGATGGTCCACATATAATCGCATCGACGCTTTTTACCCCTTGCCCCCGCCGATCGCGATCTTCCGATTGCATCTGGGCTGTCGATACACTAAGATTTGACGGTCCAGATCAATCCTCACAACCTTTGTCAATTTCATACAAACCCTGTTGTGTAATGTTTTTCGGCGAATCTCCGTCGTTGATCTCTGTAGATCAACGGCCCGCATTAACCCAAACTTCGCTCGACCCCTGACTCATATTTTATTTCATTAGCCCCAAGATTGAATCTGGGCCATCCATATTGAAGATCCAATGGTCTAGATTCAACCTGATAGGCCCAAGTCTTTTGGATCCTACCCTTCCCAGATCAAATCTCTGTCGTCCATCTCTGATTTGATGGTCAAGATTGAAACCTCTTTGACCCTACCCCACCTTCTTTTGCCCGCGCAACTTGTTTTATCGTGCTCCAATCTCCACCGTTGGATCTACCCATTTGTGATCCAACGGCCAGGGACCCATATTGCTTAATTTTGAGCCCGATAGTTAATTCATAAAATTTACGCGATATGGGTGGTTTTAAAAGGCCACGTGTTGGCCAGTAACACATATCGTGTTCAAAAAAGTAAAACCGCCTTTCCTCCTTTTCGTCGCACGAAACCAGTGGTGTCTTTAGCCGAAACCACCATTCCCATTCCCTTTGAATTTTCTTGTAATTGACCTCCGCTGTTGATCTTTGCAGATCAACGGTTCCAGTTTAATCTCACCCTCAGTTCATCGCCCTCCACCCATCCTCCTAAGGACTTCTCGAATCATTCTCAACCGTTGATCTCTGTGGCCAATCTCATCCGACGGCCCAGGTTATTTCTGAAACCCCAAATTTTGTTTTAACACTTTTTTCCTCCACCAAAGATTTTCACCCTTTTCCTTTACATTTTCTCCCTTTTCAATATAATGTGGCCTTTCTACATTATATATCCATGATTGATCTCGACCGTTGATCAGAATGCATCAATGGCCTGGACTTAGTCTCTTGCACCGTTTATCCAACCGCCTCCCTTTTTGACCTCAACAAGAAATCCTCACCATTGGATGCTTTCATCCAACAGCTGCGATCTAACCTCAGCCTCCAAAGCAGTCTAAACCCAAATACGCAGTATTTTCTTAACTTTTCTTTGTTTGTGCAGGTTTTAAAAGTTTTCCAATTATTTTTAAAGGAAAATTGAAGGCCGGGGATGACGATTCCCCACGCCTTTATTTATGAAGGAGATCATTCTACAGGGTTTAGCACCATGTTTCATCAGTCCTTCATGAGCACTGATGCCATTATAAAACCATTGTAATGCCTGCACATCAACAAGACACAAAAAAGTTTAATCAAGTAAAGAGTATCAGTGTGAAAGGATCTAGTCACAGCAGAGATGAAGAATTGAAGATTTTTTACACAATTTTGAGGGATTACGGCCTAAATCGACTATCTAAAGCCTAATCCACTCAATTAATCATAGTTTGAAGAAAAAAAAGACAAAAATTAGGCCTAATTATGCCTAACACCCAGAATTAAAACAAATTAACAGTGTTTAAAGAAAAACAATAATATCTATCAGTACGAGAAAGCCTCCACTACCACATCAGAGGCTAATTGAATCCTCTCAGCTACCAAAATCCACCTACAGTCTTGCAGCAATCAAAGGATGCATAGTTATTGCCATAACAGAAGATATTTGCCTCAATGCAGCTGAACAGTTATTTCAAGCCAAAGGAACTTATTACCACTGTCAGCGAAAGTTATTACAACGACAAGGGAAAGCCTTAAAGTCAATAAATCTTCCCAGCAGGCTTAATACTTAATGTAAACCAATTAATACAGAGGAAATATAATTTTCTCCATTGATCCCCTCAAAGGCCGAGAAACATTAAAGTGTATTAATTGAACCTAGAAGATCTGTTATCCTATCCCACCTCCTCATTTCTTCTATAAATACTTCTATCGAAGATGAGATAATGTTGGTCACTGCATATCTGTTGCCTGTAAATAGTTTACTGAAGTTGTTGTAAGCTATGTTTGTAATTGAATATACCTAAGTTGAGATGAGAAGTTTGAAGCTGTAGAGAACCACTGGACTTGAAGATTGTAACTAGTTTGAAGTATCAAATACAAGCTGATTTATGGGATCCTGGTCTATGTCAACGATGATGTTTTTCTTATTGTAAATTGTTATTTTATTTCTATTTCCATTCTGTCCATCTTCTTTGATAAAGAACAACCATTATAGAGTTAGGATTTACTGTCAAAGGTACCCTGCTCTTACTGATAAGCTTTATCTACATGTTTTCTTCCAAATTGTGTTGTTTAAGAATTATTTTATACAATCCAAGCAGTTAGGAATGCTGGCGTTCCCTCGTCCTACTGTCTAAGCTAAACATTGTTCTTGAATGTTATTTTCAGTTTCTGCCAAGTAAAGTTGAACTAGGGAAGTCTATGGTGAGCCCTGTCCTCTAGTTTTATCTCCAAAGGTTGTTTGAAAGTTTCTCTAAGAGTATGTTAAAAGCAGGATAGGTTCAAAGTCCTTACTTGATCTTAGATTATTCTTTGTTATCTCATGTGTTGTCTTGATAAGTTTGCTAAGTAAAGCAGAGCTAGGGAAGTTTATGGTGAGCCCTGTCCTCTATTTTCTTCTCCAATGGTTGCTTTGAAAAGTTTCCCTTAGAATATGCTAAAATCAGGATAGGTTCAAAGTCCTTACTTGATCTTAAGTTATTCTTTTTGTGTTTTAAATGTTTTCTATTGAAATTGCATCAAAAGCAGGCTAGTTTCGAAGTACTTACCTGATCTTAGATTACTTTTATGTTTCTCTTAAGTGTATGCCAAAAGCAGGATAGTTTCAAAGTACTTACTTGATCTTAGGCTGCTCTTTGTTCTTCATTTGTTTGATTTCCCATTCTTATTGTTTCATTCCATTCCATAAAATCAACCTTAAAGAGATCCTTAGACATAGATGACTTTCCCTATGGACCACTCTTGAACCTTGTTGTTTCAATTAAATCCTACTATGACTCCATAGCCCAATGGATTGAAGTTGTTTCTTGCCTATCTTCTTAGCTGAATCATTCTTTCACTTTCATTCACCTTCACCCTTCACTTAGACTTCCTTCACCTTCACATATCTCTGCCCAACCAAAACAAACAAAAACCCCTATTCTTAATAACTAGCCTAATATCATACCCAAAAGCCTTAAAGATAAATCAATCTTTGCACTTATAAGAGAGATCCCTCTCTGGATTCAGGAGGGCTAGATCCTAGAATCCCAAAGTGGTTCAAATGTTCTCCCTGCAGCTTTAGTCTCACCAATCTGCTAGAATTACAGGGAGCTAACATTTCTGGCGACTCCCCTGGGGATTTTTGAGTTAGTGAGAATCTAAGTACACCTTAAGACTCCAAAAAGCCCTTGATTCAAGAACATTTGGTATATTAGCCAGTTGAGCCACCAGGCATAACATTTCTGGCGACTCCACTGGGGGTTGAGTTAATATTCATTCTATAAAACCCCTTGAGTACAAGTAGCCCTCTTCAAGCACTACCAAGCAAATGGTAATCATGATAAAACTTATATGAGTCAGTGACAAACTAAGGAAACCTTAGGATTCTCATAAGAAGCTTATCAAACCTTGAAGGATCAGCTAGATTAGCCATAAGAGTAGACTTTCTTTGTCTCATCACTGTAGCTAAGTGTTGAAAGCAGATTTAGGACACTCTTAGAACCCATAGGACTGAAAAAACTCAGAAAACCCAAAAAATATTTCAAGATTGGTATTCAAATAAACATGGTGGTGGACCATAAAACCTTTTACCTCCAAAAGAGCTAAAAATTTCCACCTGGTGACTCCACAATCCTAAACAGACCTTAAGACTCCACTAGGAAGACCCATTATCATTGTAACATCATATAAACTCAGTTAGAGGACTTTAGGATTAAAGTTTTCTTGTTTAAAAGATCAGTTAGCCTCTTAAATATTGTCATATTAAGTTAAACTTTTCTTGATTAGTTGGGTCTGAAAAACACAGCATAGTGGCTCCTAGAAAGATTCATCTAGAGCTTACCCTGACCCAAACCCTCCTGAGATAGTTGATAACCCTGGAAGAACCCTTAGGAAGTCTCCTGAGGTTAAATCTTCAAATGTTTTCAAATCACCCCTTAGAGCTAGTTCTGTTCCTGAAAACCTTGCAGCTCTACAAGAATCACAAGTTGACTTAAGAAATCCATTTAGAACTAGGCCGCTTGATGATTTAGATCAGCTAGATTCAAAGTCTTCACTTTCATCCCTAGATAGAAGTGAAAATCGTGGTAGCAGAGAAACTACTCCACCAGATTTACATTTCCTACATAATTTTGGTTTCTCTCATCCAAGATCAGCTCAACAATCTATTGCTTGTCCATCCACATCTGTTCTTCACACATCCACTGTTCAAACCACTCCACTTCAGCCCTTTTTCCCTCTTGTTAATCCACCTCCACCCCCTATCATGGCAACATGGTATGCCCCATTGGTCCTTCCTTTACCATTAGTCAATCTTCCACAGGACTATCAGTCCAAGATACCATTGTATGATTCCAGTAATGCTACTACTGCTTCACAACATGTGGATAAGATGGATGACTACTTTGACAGAAATGAGATTGATGATGAAACTTTCAAACTTAGATTATTTGCTCAGAGTTTAGGGGGAGAAGTAAGAAAATGGTTCAAAGGCTTAACCCCTCATAGTATTAATGATCTCCAAGCCTTCCATCAGTTATTCTTAAATAAGTGGGAAGTGAAGAAAAACCCTCTCCAAATACTTTCGGACTACAAGAATCTCCACAGGAACACTGGGGAAAGTGTACAAGCTTATTGCACTAGGTTTAACAGTGTGTATAATGCCCTTCCCCCAAACTTAAAACCTCCACAAGGCTCAACTTTAAACAAGTTTCCTAAAGGATTTTATCCTTAAATGGCTTATCAACTTAGAGAAAGATACCCTTTGACTCTTGAAGATATGCAAAAAGGAGCTCTTGCCATGGAAGTCAATTTAATGGAGAAAAGAGCAAGAATGAAGAATGAGAAGAAAGTGTCCTTTAGAGAGGAATCTGCACCTTCCACATCTAGCTCAAAGATGGAAAGAATGTTGGAGGAGATGATGAAAAAGATGAGCATACTTGAGAGAGCATAAGCTAGTCAAAACCAAACAGCTCCTCAAAACAGAAATCAAAACCAAAATCAGAATTTTAGGAGAAACCAGCCTCGAAACAGACCAAGGGAGGATGATCAACATATCACTCCTCCTTTTCATCAAAACTATGTAAGTGAGGTTGAAGAAACAACTGAAAAAACAGAGGAATATCACATAAACACGTTGGGAGTATACAATGATGATTTTGAAGTTCATTACAATCGAAAACAAGGTCTATACACACCCTATGATGACAAAAGAGTAGAAGATGAATTTTATTATCAAGAAATGGAAAATGTCATCATAGAAACCACAAAGGAATATGACCTTAGGAGTAAAAGCAATCAGGAAACCCCCAAGACCAAAACCTCTGAAAGTTTTGCAAAAAATATCCCTGTGAATAAACCCAAGACTACAAAACAGAAAGACAAAACAGTGGCTGGAAATTCTGATTAAAACAAAGAAAAAGGTGCTCAAAGTACTGAAAAACAGAGTGCCGACCTTAGTAGCATTAGCACCTCAGCTAGTGCTCCTGTTAAAACAATTCTAACCAATGTAAATAGACAAAATCAACAAACTGATCTTGCCGATAAAATGGTGCTTAACAAACCTGAAACAAACCCTGTAAAAATTCAGCTACCTTTCAGTTTGGAGCAGGAAATTGCCAAGATAAAGATCTTTGTTCCCTTTACTGAATTAGCCACCCAAAATGTGTACAGATCCCAAATTTTGAAGGATTTTAACATAGAAGAGAATAATGATACTGTCACTCTTAATGATGACCAACCAAAGCTTATATTTGGTCCTAAGATTGAGGGTAGATATCAAAAAGGACCGGTTCCTCCATTTTATGTAAGTTTACAAATTCATGACAAGACTTTACATAATGTTATGCATGACTCAGGGGCCTCTCATAATTTAATGTCCAAAGCTGTAATGGAGAGCCTAGGCCTTGAGATCACCAGACCTTACAAATATCTCTACTCTTTTGACTCAAGCAGAGTGAAATTTTTAGGATTAATCAAAGACCTCTGTGTTAACTTAGCACAAATTCCAGCCAAGTGTTTAGTCATGGATATTGTTGTGGCTGATGTACCCCCAAAATATGGTATGTTGTTATCAATATCTTGGGGAGCTAAGTTACAAGGAAATATGCAGATGGACATGACATATGCAACTATCCCTGTATTTAATCAAACTAGAAGACTTTACAGGGAGTCTCATATGCAATACATGGTTACTAGCCAAAAGAGACCGCAGAACTCTCCTCTTTATTCTGTAAACATAGGCCTTGACTCATTTATCCTTTTCAATGATGAAACATTCACTGAACCAGTGACCTTAACTGAATTAATGGAAAATAGAGAGGAGGAGGAAGACGAGACAGAATTGTCGAAACAGTTTGCTAAACCAGAAAACTGCATCAAACAAAACTAAGGTCTAGAGCTACAAATCATTCATCCATTTCTTTTAAACCTTGAGAGTCAAGACATCATTCCTCAACACAATGAAAAACCTAAGGAATTAAAACGAATTCAACGAAGTGCGAATCTTCAAGAACAATCCGAAAGCATGCTAGTTGAAGAGGATAGTAACCAAACTGATGAACCCAAAACTAGTCCTCTTTGGAGTATGCACTTTGATGGATCTTGTACTAAGAGTGATGCAGGTGTGGGGTGTGGCTTCACAATACAATGAACAATCATACTGAAGGGCATTCCTGTAAATTAAAATTTCAGTGCACCAATAACATAGCCGAGTATGAAGCCCTTCTTTTAGGCCTGCATTTATTGAAGAAATTAGGGGCCAAAAGAATAAAGTTTCAGGTGATTTTGAACTAATAATTAGGCAAGTCAATGGGGAATATACTGCAAAACATCCCAGACTAAGAGCCTATCGAAACGATGTCATGGATTCATTGAAAACATTCGAGAAATTTAAACTTATCTTTGCCCTAAGAAACGAAAATATTCAAGCTAACAGTTTAGCTTTCACTGCTAGAACGTGCCTAACTCCTTATGAAACCAAACAATGCACAACTCAAATTAAATTCAGACCATCTATCCCTGATAACGAAAACTATTGGCAAGTGTTTGATGGAGAAAAACAAATAGAAGACTTCCTGTAGTCTAGAAATGAATTTGAACTACCAAGTTCAGATTCAGACTATGAAACAGACTGTCCTAGCGAAGAAAATATACTTGATGAAGAAGAAAAGTCTCCAGATATGGCTGATGTAAATCTGTTGTCTAAAAAACTTGAAAACACAACAGAAATGATTGCAGAGTTAGAAAAAGAAGACTTAGAAACTCTGCAGTCTAACAATCAAAGTTTGCCAAAGGGACTGGTCCCTTTAGAAGAGTTGTTTGATTTCAATGATGTGGCCAAGAAGCCAAAACTAGAGCCTATGGAAACTGAAGTTGAATAGTGTAATATAGGTAGTGAACTAAAACCAAAGATGATCAAACTGTCTAAGACTTTACCAGCTCACATCAAACTAAAATATATAGAGTTGTTTAAAGAATTTTCTGATGTTTTTGCATGGAGTTATGAGGATCTGAAATCCTATGACACTGAAATAATTCAGCACAAGATACCATTCAAGGAAAACCAAAAGCCATTTAAACAAAAACTACGCAGAATAAACCCTGTTCAGTTACCTTTGGTTGAGAAGGAAATCAAGAAAATGTATGAAGCTGTTATTATTGTCCCTATTAGATATTCAGAGTGGATGTCTAATCTAGTGTCAGTTAGGAATAAAACAGGAGAGATTAGGCTTTGTATTGACTTTAGAGACTTAAACAAAGGCTCATTGAAGGACAACTACCCTTTACCCAAAATGGATCATATTTTACAAAGGGTAGTTGGTTCTAAAAGAATTTCTTTGCTAGATGGCTACTCAGGATACAATCAAATATTAGTACATCCTGATGATCAACTAAAGACAACTTTTACTACACCTTAGGGCACTTTCATGTATGTGAAAATTCCCTTTGGTTTAATGAATGCTGGTGCTACTTTTTAGAGAGCCATGGATATTGCATTCTCAGAAGAATTGGGCTACTTCATCATTATTTACCTTGATGATGTCACTGTTTTTTCCAAGACAGATGAAGAGCACTTAGAACACTTGAGAAACGTATTCGAGAAATGCAAAAAGTTTGGGATATCTTTAAATCCAAAGAAAACACTATTTGGTCTCCAAGAAGGTAAACTACTTGGACACATAATATCAGAAGAGGGGATAAAGATAGATCCAAAAAGGATCGAGGCTATACTGCAAATCACTCATCCTAGAAACATCAAGAAACTTCAATCTTTCATTGGAAAGATTAATTTCTTTAGAAGGTTCATACCCAACTTGGCTGAGCTCCTTAGAAACATTACAAACATGCTGAAAAAGGAACAAGGAGTTAAGTGGACCTTGGAAGCAAAGAAATCGTTTGAGCTGGTGAAACAAGCATTAACCAAAACACCAATTCTAATAAGTCCTGATTTTTCAAAAGATTTTTACCTTTTTTCATTTGCATCAGAACATACAATAGTTGTTGTCCTATTGCAGAAAAATAAACAAGGACAAGAGCATCCCATTGCATTCTTTAGCAAGGCATTGAGAGATGCTCCTTTGAAGTACAACATTATGGAAAAACAAGCCTTTGTTTTAGTCAAAGCCTTAAAATACTTCAGAGTTTACATTTTGCACTCCCACATCATTGCCTTTGTCCCAAATTCAGTTGTGAAAGACATTTTAACACAGGACCTAGATGGTAAGAGAGGTAAGTGGATAGCTGTGATACTTGAATATGATTTAGAAATCAAGCCCACTAAACTCATTAAAGGCCAAGGTCTAGCTATATTAATGGCTGAATCCAATTTTGAAGTTCTTGATATAAATATGATAAATGCTTTAGATGAAAAAGAGGAATTGTCAACTCCCATTATTGAAGACCATTTTATGAATTCATCTTGGTATGCTGATATTCTATATGTTTTTCTTACTTTGAATACACCTCCTGGTTTATCAAAAACAAAGGCAAGGTTTTTAAAGTTAAAAGTTGTAAACTACTGCATTATGGATAAATGTCTTTATTGGAAAAATGCAAGTGGGATATTGCTTAAATGTTTTCCTGAGAATGATGTGGAGAAAGTTAAGCATGAGTTCCATGAAGGAGAATGTGGGGGCCATCTTTACTGGAAGACAACAACCAACAAAATCCTTAGAGCTAGTTACTATTGGCCCACCCTCTTTCTAGATATACACAAGATGATAATTGCCTATCATAAATGCCAACTTTTTGAAGGCAAAATAAAATTGCTGCCCTTACCTCTACATCCAATCACTGTTGAAGCTCCTTTTCAATAGTGGGGACTTGATTTCATAATAGAAATCCATCCACCCTCATCTGCCCAACATAGATGGATTCTCACTGCAACAGACTACTTTACCAAATGGAAAGAAGCCATCCCTTCTAGGCAAGCCAATGACTCTGTCATCATAAAATTCATTGAGACTCATATCCTCTCTAGATTTGGTTGTCCTAGGAAGATCATCATTGATAGTGCAGCAACATTTGCATCCAAGAAGATGGTTGAATTCTATCCCAAATATCATATTACATTGGGTCATTCTACTGCTTATTACCCTCAAGGTAATGGGTTGGCAGAATCCTCAAACAACAGTTTGGTGAACATAATCAAGCAGTTTCTGGAGGAAAACAAGAAGTCTTGGCACACAAAGCTAGGACATGCACTATGGGCTGACATATTGACACTTAATAAATCTATTGGAATGTCACTCTACCAGATTGTGTATGGAATAGATGCAATTTTTCTAACCAGCCTAGGTGTGCCAGTTATGAATTTGATCCAAGAAGTGCAGTCTGAAGAAAATGACATGATCAAAAGGATTAATCAGACTATACATATTCAGCAAACCAGAGAGGAGGTTTACAACAGAGAATTACAAAAGCAAGAGAGCATCAAGAAGCTTTTTGATAGAAGGACAAAGGCCAGTAATTTCAATTTTGGTGACAAAGTGTTAAAGTGGGACTCAAGGAGGGAAGACAAGGGCAAGCATGGAAAACTTGATAACTTATGGCTTGGTCCTTATCTCATTCATTCTACTGCTGGTAATAATGCTTATTTCTTGCAGGAATTGAATGAAGCTGAACTGTTTGGGGGTCCTGTCAATGGCAGGATGCTCAAACATTATTTCTCTTAACCATATCAGTTTGAAAGCCTTTTTATATTTTTTCTCAATATAAATATTTCATCCATCATTTCATTCAAAGTTAGAAAAATAAAAAATACAAAAAAAATAGAAAGAGAAAAGAGGGTAGATTGTAAAAACAAGAAAGGTACAACCCCATACCAAAAAGAGAAAAAAAATCTGAAAGTGTACAAGCTCAAATGCCACTCCTAAGAAACACACTTCTAGTTAGTCATACATCCTAATCTTGACTAATTAGTTTTAAATTTATTGCTGATAGGTTAGTGAAATTAGATTTTCCAAACAGCTTAATCTTGGCTTATCAGTTAGGTAGATTAAGATAGAAAAATAAAGGTTCAAACAAGCTCAAAATATGAACCTAAGTTTCCAAAAGAAAAATGTCTCTAATCTGTTTAAATCATGAGTCAAAGACAGAAGTAGACTGGTTCTAATAAGCCCAAAATTTGAACCAAATAACAAAGAAAAAACAGCTCAAACAAACTAAAAAACGGAGCTGAAGAAAAAAGAAAGATGTGCTTAAGACTTTTAGATATTAAGCCTTCACCATTTTGATTTAATTTTCTGCAAATAATAAATCTATCTGAAGCTTGTTTTTATGCCATAGATCAGTAACAAGTTAGACTGTTCAATCCTGACTTGTATGCTTTTAAATTTCTGTTTTAGAAATTAGTGAATAAAAATCTGATAGACAGTTTAATCCTACAAAATAGTAGTTAGGTAGAGAAGCTTATGAACTCAACTATTTAATCTGAGTTCATGGAGAAATAAGAAGTAGACTTAGATTAGTTTTTTGCTTTCAAAAGAATAAAATGTTTGTAAAAGAGTTTGCCAATCCAAATGCACTCTAAAAGAAGAAAAAATGTTAGATCAGTAGGATTGGGTAGGTAGAAAGCTTGTTTGATAGAGTTCCATTGTTTTTCATGGCTGCTAACATTATCAGAACAAAAAAAGATCATCCAAGTGAAGAAAGTTGCAGCCTAATGGATCAGGCATTGATCAGCCCCCCAGAGAATACAAGTCTGAAGTTCTTGGTGCCTTCAAGTAGGCACCATCCCCATGTGGAGCCACTGTTAGCCACCTATAAAATTTGTCATATCAAATGGTGGCTAAATCATTTTTTGAAAGCCTTCAAGAAACAATTTTATTGCCAAATTGTTAGTTCTTGAAGTCTTATGAAGATGACTTATCCTTGAATTAATCTTCATTGCTGTTTCCCTCTCAATTCTGAAAATCTGTTGTTTTCTTGAAGAAAAGATTGCTGCAAAAACTTCATTTTTCCCCTCATTTTACCCCTCCTTTCACTCATAATTAACATCCATTTTATCCCCTTTTCCTCATAAAAATTCCTCCATTTTCATCATTTTAACCTTCAAAATCACTTCAAGACCCTTTTAAAATCATTTGGTCTCCTTCCATTGGTTTTAAAAAGCCTTCTTTCCTTTACCGAAACCCTCATTTTCCCTTAAAAACTCTATTTTAAAAGTCAAAAGACAATATTTTTATTATATAAAGTTTTAGCCCTTGAGGGTTTAACTTTCATAAACCTTCGCTTCATCAGACCTTAAGTCCCGCAACCAGGTGCTTAAAAGATCCTAAACCCTTCTTCTAAACTCTCAAAAACTTTTTTCTCCTTTGAAACTTGAAAATCCCGACTCCCTTTCAATTTCTTCTAAAAACTACAGTTCGCGGTCTAAACCATTCTAAACTGTTGATCTAAGACTGATCAATGTGTTGAAGATTGCAACAAGAAACAGTGAAGGAGGCATCTTGAAACATCATTCTTGATCCTAGTTGGAAAGTGATCACCTAAACTAGGTGGGGGCCACACAGGTGATTTTTGTCGCAAAGTCTATTTTTAGACATCTCGATCATATTCTATTAGTTGCGGGATGCTATATATGGATGGTTGGTCAAGTTGGAAAAATAGATGGATTTCTATTTTTAGACATATTGGGCGGAATCTATTTTTAGATTGTCAGTCTAAAAATAGATATGTCGAATATTATTAGCTCTTAATAATATTTAGACTCTAAACATTATCTTATTCTCTTGGAGCACTTCAGTTAAGTGCACAGATGTGGCACAAGAGCTGACAGAAGGAATTATGCTATTCTTGAGGGTTATGTGGAGCTATTGCATGGATACTTCAGTTAGAACTCATGTGACAGAGTTTGGTGGAGTTGATTGAGGAAGTTAGTGGAGTTGTATTCAGTTTAACTAATCTAAATATAGTTGAGCTATTTGTATCTAGTTTAACTGATTGATACAATTAGTGAGAGTGGTGTGAATTAATTATTAATTAATTCAATAATTATAAACTCATTAATCAACTAAATAATACATCAGTTAACTTCAGTGCATGGACAGTTTCAGTGGAGACCAGTGCAGAGATAAGTGAAAGGGCAAGTGTGACTATCAGTTGTGACTATAAGTGATGCATGGTTTGCATCCAACACTTAGTAGAGATGCCTATAAAGACTGCGTGAGCAAGGCTGGGGTAATACATTCTCATCAAGAGGCATTCTTCAGCAGGGATTGCGCAGTAGAGGCAGGCTAAAGGCTGGCAAAGATCGGTGCATGGGATTTGCAAGATCGGGCCTGATTAGTGTGTAGCAAGTGGAGATTATATTGAGAGCTTGTGAGGAGCTTTGTATCATGATTGTTACATGATCTCTATGACATATATAATATACAGATAGTTGGGGGTTTTCAGCTTTAAGCTTTCCCATTACATACTGTGTTCATATGTGTGAATTTTTATGGTTTTAATGTGTGCATGCAATTGATTTTATTTCCGCATGTGATGATTAATGGTAGAAGAGATTATGTATTATGCATGAAGCTAAAATAGTGTGTGATCAGGAGAATCTCGGTGAAAAATATATCAGTTATTCAAATTTCTACACAATGGCTGTCGGAATCTCGCATCGCAAGTTTTATCGGGCACATTTGAAAGGTCCCCCCCTTTTATTTCCTATTCTTATGAGCCCCTTTGGGTTTAGACCCCTCAACCATTTCTCCACCATATAACCTATGCCCAGGATCAAGCATAAAGTCCTGAGTGCTAATCGCATCGGAGTTTTTTTCATTGGGCATATTTTAATAGTTATTTCCCCCTCCGATTGGTCACCTCCTAATGGCTTCCTAGCCGTTGATCTTCCTCGCCAGACTCAGATCCAATGGCCGACATTTCTCTTTCCCAAAGCCCATCCCTTCGCCTTTGAACCTTCGATTCATTCCTAACCGTCGATCTCTCCAAAGATCTGATGGTCCACATATAATCGCATCGGCGCTTTTTACCCCTTACCCCCACCGATCGCGATCTTCTGATTGCATCTGGGCCATCCATACACTAAGATCTGATGGTCCAGATCAATCCTTGCAACCTTTGTCAATTTCATACAAACCTCGCTGTGTAATTTTTTTCGGCGAATCTCCGCCATTTATTTCTGCAGATCAACGGCCCGCATGAACCCAAACTCTGCTCGGCCCCTGATTCATATGTTATTTCATTAGCCCCAAGATTGAATCTGGGCCATCCATACTGAAGATCCAACGGTCCAGATTCAACCCGATAGGCCCAACTCTTTTGGGTCCTACCCTTCCCAGATCAAATCTCCGTCATCCATCCCTCGATCTCGCTCTAAGTTAAGATTGAACTGCTTAACCTTACCCCACCTTCTTCCACCCGCGCAACTTGTTTTATCACGCTCCAATCTCCACTGTTGGATCTATCCACCTGTGATCCAACGACCAAGAACCCATATCGTGTAATTTTGAGCCTGGCGGTTAATTCCTAAAATTTACGCGATACAGACAGTTTTAAAAGGCCACGTGTTGGCCAATAACGCATATCGCGTTCAAAAAGGTAAAACCACCTTCCCTCCTTTTCGTCGCACGAAACTAGTGGTGTCTTCAGCCGAAACCATCATTCCCATTCCCTTTGCATTTTCTCGTAATTGACCTCCGCCGTTGATCTCTACAGATCAACGGTTCCAGTTTAATCTTGCCCTCAGTTCATCGCCCTCCACCCATCCTTCAAAGGACTTCTTGAATCATTCTTAGCCATTGATCTCTGTGGCTGATCTCATCTGAGAACCCAAGTTATTTCCGAAACCCCAAATTTCGTTTTAACGCTTTTTTCCTCCGCCAAATATTTTCACCCTTTTCCTTTACATTTTCTCCCTTTTCGCTATAATGTGGCCCTTCTACATTATAAAACCTGGATCGATCTTGACCGTTTATCAATATGCATCAACAACCCAGACTTAATCTCTTGCACCATTTATCCCACCGCCTCTCCTTTTAAACCTCCCAGAGCAATCCTCACCATTGGATGCATTCATCCAATGGCTGCAATCAAACCTAAACTTCCAAAGCAGTCTAAACCCAAATACGCAGGATTTTTCTAATTTTTCTTGGTTTGTGCAGATTTTAATGGTTTTTTCAAATGTTTTAAAGAAAAGCGAAGGCCGTGGATGACGATCCCCCACGCCTTTGTTCACAAAAGAGATCATTCTGCAGGGTTCCAAATTATGTTTTATCGGTGCCTCATGAGCACTGATGCCATTTTAAAACCCTCTGCACGCCTGCACATCAACAAGACACATCAAAACTAAATCAATCAAAGAGTATCTGTGTTAAAATATCCAGTCACAGCAGAGATGAAGAATTGAAGGTTGTTTATACATTTTTGAGGGATTACGACCTAAATCGACTATCTAAAGCCTAATCCACTCAATTAAACACAGTTTGAAGAACAAAAGACAGAATTTAGGCCTAATTAAGCCTAACACACAGAATCAAATCAAATTAACAATGTTTTAAAGAAAAACAATAATATCTATCAATTCGTGAAGCCTCCACTACCACATCAGAGGCTAATTAAATCCTCTCAGCTATCAAAAGCCACCTGCAGCCTCGTAGGAAATCAAAGGAGGAATATTTATTGCCTCATAAAGAAGATATTTACCTCAATGTAGCTGAACAGTTATTTCAAGCCAAAGGAACTTATTACCACTGTCAGAAAAAATTATTACAAAGACAAGGGAAAGCCTTAAAGTAAATAAATCTTCCTGACAAGCTTAATACTTAATGTAAACCAATTAATACAGAGGAAATATTAGAGAGTTTCTCCATTGAGCCCCTCAAGGACCGAGAAGCATTAAACTGTATTAATTGAACCTAGAAGATCTTTATCCCATCCCACCTCCTCATTTCTTCTATAAATACTTTTGTAGAAGATGAGATAATGTTGGTCACTGCATATCTGTTGCCTGTAAATAGTTTACTTAAGCTACTGTAAGCTCTGTTTTTAATTGAAGATCCCTAAGTTGAGATGAAAAGTTTGAAGCTGTAGAGACCCACTGGACTTGAATATTATAACTGGTTTGAAGCATCAAATACAAGCTGATTTATGGGATCCTGATCTATGTCAACGATGATGTTTCTCTTATTGTAAATTGTTATTTTATTTTTGTTTCCATTCTGTCCATCTTCTCTGATAAAGAACAACAATTATAGAGTTAGGATTTACTATCAAAGGTACCCTGCTCTTACTGATAAGCTTTATCTACATGTTTTCTTCCAAAATTGTGTATTTAAGAATGATTTAATACATTCTAAGCAGTTGGGAATGCTAGCGTTCCCTCATCCTACTGTCTAAACTAAAAATTATTCTTGAATGTTATTTTCAGTTTCTGCCAAGTAAAGTTAAACTAGGGAAGTTTATGGTGAGCCCTGTCCTCTAGTGTTATCTCCAAAGGTTGTTTGAAAGTTTCCCTAAGAGTATGTCGAAAGCAGGATAGGTTCAAAGTCCTCACCTGATCTTATACTATTCTTTGTTATCTTATGTGTTTTCTTGATAAGTTTGCTAAGTAAAGCAGAGCTAGGGAAGTCTATGGTGAGCCTTGTCCTCTAGTTTCTTCTCCAACAGTTGCTTTGAAAAGTTTCCCTTAGAATATGCTGAAAGCAGGATAGGTTCAAAGTCCTTACTTGATCTTAAGCTATTATTTTTCATGTTTTAAATGTTTTCTATTGAAAGTGCATCAAAAGCAGGCTAGTTTCGAAGTACTTACCTGATCTTAGATTACTTTTATGTTTTTATTAAGTGTATGCCAAAAACAGGATAGTTTCAAAGTACTTACTTGATCTTAGGCTACTCTTTGTTCTTCATTTGTTTAATTCCCCTTCTTATTGTTTCATTTCATTCCATAAAATCAACTTTAAAGAGATCCTTAGACATAGATGACTTGCCCCATGGACCACTCTTGAACCTTGCTGTTTCAATTAAATCCTACTATGACTCCATAGCCCAATGGATTGAAGCTGTTTCTTGCCTATCTTCTTAGCTGAATCAATTTTTCACTTTCATTCACCTTCACCCTTCATTTAGATTTCCTTCACCTTCACATATCTTTTCCCAACCAAAACAAACAAAAACCCCTCTGCTTCTAAGCAACTAGCCTAATATCATACCCATGCAAAAAGCCTTAAAGATAAATCAATCTTTGCACTTATAAGAGAGATCCCTCCTCTGATTCAGAGGGCTAGATCCTAGAATCCCAAAGTGGTTCAAGTGTTCTCTCCTCAAATAGCTTGGCCTCTACCAATTAATAAATCACTTTAGGAGACAACACCTCTAAAGACAAACTCAACCAATTTCAATAATTAAAAAATCTACTCGATTAATACCGCTTTATACCATGTAGAAATTATATAACTTATGTCTTATATATCCAAGATTCTCCTGATCACAAACTATTTTAAATTCATGCACAATACAGAATCTATTCCAGCATTGATCATCACATGCGGAAATTAAATCAATTGTAATGCACACATGAAACCATAAAAAATCACACATTAACACAATTGTTTAACGGGAAAGCTTGAAGCTAAAAACCCCAACTATATGTATATAATATATGTCATAGAGATCATGTAACAATCCTCATACAAAGATGAACATGTCAAGCTCTCAGTACAATACAATCGCTACACACTAATCAGGCCCGATCTAGAAAATCCATGCACCGATCACACCGCTAGCCCTCGCTCTCTATCACAAGCAATTGTCAAGAATGGCCTCAATGAATCGACTAGCCGCCTGCTCACGCAATCCTCATTGGCATCTCCATCGAGTGTTGGATGAATCACCATCACTATAGTCACAACAGATAGTCCATCTTGCCCTTTCACCTATCTCTCCACTGGGTCTCTACTGGATCTGACATGCACTGTAGTTAACTATTGTATTGTTCAGTTGATTAATGAGTTATTATTTGTGAATTAATTAACTAATTAATTCACTCCACTCTCACTAGTGTATCATTCAGTTAGACTAGATACAACTAGCTCAACTGAGTCTAACTGAGTTAAACTAAATACAACTCCACCAACTACTTCTATAACTCCACCAAACTCTGTCACATGAGTTCTAACTAAAGTCTCAATGCAATAGCTCCAGTCAACCCTCAGGAATAGCGTAATTACTTCTGTCAGCTGTTGTGCCACATCTGTGCACTTAAATGAAGTGCTCCAAGAGAATAAGATAATGTTTAGAGTCCAAATATTATTAAGAGCTAATAATATTCGACATATCTATTATTAAACTAGCAATATAAAAATAGATTCTGCCCAATATGTCTAAAAATAGAATTCCATCTATGTTTCCAACTTGACCAACCATCCACAAATAACATCCTGCAACTCATAGACTATGATCGACATGTCGAAAAATAGACATAGTCTAAAAATAGACTTTGCGCCAAAAATAGGCTGCGGACCCACTTAGTGAAGGCGACTCTTTTCACTAAGCTCATCATCTTGTTGAATCTCAACATTGGGTTCTAAATATAAATTTCCAATGCATACCTTTTGTGTGTGTTACACATCATGTAGATAAGAGAAATTCTCCATATGTAGTATCCATGTTATCAGATCCTTGTCATTAAACTTTCTCATATCAATATTTGGAATATGGTTGGTCTTCAATCCAAATTTAGAGTCTCTAAAATCATGCTTCATATTCCTTTTCTTCTCATTAGGAGTTTCGTGGTCCATATCTTGTCAACGCCAGGAATACCTTCTTGTAGGAACTTTGTCAAACCTTCATTCCAACCTTTCATGTTTGGTTTTATGTTTGATTTTAAACCTTCCATCTCCCCTTTTAATCCCTTCATCATTGCTTCCAATTCATCTTTGGTTTCACTTTGTGAGAGAGAAATTTGTTGCACTTAGTCCCATAATTTTGATGTTGCATTTCTTCCTCTTTTTCATGCATCATAGTAGAGCTTTTTGATGGCTTAAAGGGTGTATAATTTTCACGAGTTGATGAATTTGTTCCATAACCTGCGCACAAAGTTGGGTATTAAAGGTTCAGAGAGACATTTGGTGCTCAAGTACCGCAGCTGTCTGCACATAGACATTCAGGAGGAAATGGAGTTCCTCGAAATTACATCGTTTGGCACGACATATCGTTATGCTGCCAATATTGAGCAGAAATTTAAGCAGAAGAAGTGAGAATTTGGATCCATGAATCTGGAGCTAGGGAAAGGCACCCACAAACCACAGAAGTGGGGGCAGAGCCAAAGCGGGGAGACTCAGAAAGCCACCACAAATCCAAATAAGGACACATGGAATTGGTGTGAATTTCATAACAGCCTCGCTCAGAACACAAATGAGTGTCGAGCCAAACAGTAATTGGTGGCCGAACTGAAGGAACCCAAATCAGATGCATGTTTTGATCTTGAGCCAGAACCAGACAAGGGAGATTAAAAAGGGAAGCAGATCATTGATGTAGACCCCGGTGCCATTGTTTCCACCACCAAGCTCCAGAGGGAGGATCCCAAGGATCCAGAGGAGGGGGAGCGCCTCTTCCATTCACAGATGTGGGTGAAGGGTTTTGCATTGCAATTTCTTGTCGATAGCGGAAGCCAAAAGAACCTCATTTCAGCAGAGGTTGTGAAGCGGCTCAGCCTACCGACCTTAGCACCCCCGCAGTCATATACCATCGGGTGGCTTCACCCAAGGAGAGATATCTGCATCCGCCAACAGTGCCGCCTTTCGTACAACATCAAGCCATTCATGGATGAGGTATTGTGTGATGTTGCTCCTCTTGATGTAGTTGATGTATTATTGGGCCAACCATACTTGTGGATGTTGTGTATGAGTCTAGGTCTCGTTCTGTTGTTATTACTTTGGGAAATAAATTTTACAGGATACCGGAGGTAGTACTACCTCATACCATCTCCTTGAATATTGCAAAGCAACGCAGTAAGATTGTTTCCCAAACCAGGAAATTTGTTTTCCTGACAACTTGCTTACAGGGAAAGAAGAAGATTGCGGCCACAACCTCGAAACAGGGCTCCCCTGCACGGTTGCAACAGATGGAAAAAGTTGTGGAGGAATACGAGGACATTTTCTCCTCACACACAGAGGTTCCTCTACACTGTCAGGACAAGCACTCCATCAATCTTACCCCGAGCGCACCACCGCCTGATATTTTCATACCTCATGTGATTACACAGAGAGAATCCACACATGTACTATATGAGGAAACCAAATTTATTGAACGCTTCCAACACGTCCGCCAACAGGTCCATGACATCCTAGACAATTCCAATACCAAGTTCAGCAGAATTTGCCTCTCATGGAGGAACTTAATGTAATGGGGACCATTGCTTCCTAAGGAGGGAGGAATGATCTAGGTGGATATTGGTGGCCACCCACCTATTCCATTTGGATCTACACCATCGGTTCTTTCAGTTTTTCATTTTCAACACAACATACTATTTTTAGCAGGTTTTTAGATCCTGAACATCCGGAGCCATTTGGAGGCCCTGATGATCCAGGTGGATATTGGTGGCCACCCACCTGTTCCATTTGAACCCCCACCATTGGTTCTTTCAGTTTTTCAGTTGCAGCACAACTTACTATTTTTAGTAATTTTTTGGGTCCTGAACTTCCGGAGCCATTTGGAGGCCCTAATCATCCAAGTGGATATTAGTGGCCACCCACCTATTCCATTTGAACCCCCACCATCAGCTCTTTCAGTTTTTCAGTTGCAGCACAACTTACTATTTTTAGCAGTTATTTTGGTCCTGAACTTCTGGAGCCGTTTTAAGGACCTAAACGACATTTTTTGGGAAAACCGGCAGCAACATGGGTCCATAAAATAATTTTGGTCACACCAAAAGTTTTAATCCTCAGACAGATCATTCTAACAAGGTATGATGTGTGTCAAACGAAGATCGTATGCCAAAGTTATGTCCCTGGGAAGTTGAAACACAAATTTACCCAAATGGGGCCCATAGTTTTGGCGCTTCATCTACTACGGTTAGGATTTTGGATGTTTAGGATTTTTCATTGTTTCTCAACAATAAATAGGCCTTCGAACCTCATTGTAACAAAGTTCAGAGGCATGTAACCGCCACATCTCTTCTCAGAGATAAGCTACCATCGCCCAACTATTTTATTTCCATTCTGTCTATAAACATATTTCTGTTATTTGATATTAATGAAATGAAGTATTATTTCCACTGCATCTCTGTGTTTATGTCTATTTCTATATTTTATTGCGTTCCTGCATAAATTCGGATTAGCCAGTTTGGTTTTTGAAGGTAAAAATCGCTCAATGTCCTCCAAAGTTGAATGCGGGTTAATGAATTTTCATGTGCTGGAATTATTTTTAATATATTAAGGTGGATTAATATATATTATATATAAATATATATTTAATATATTATATGGTTTTTTTTTTTAAATCATATATATATAAAATTAAAACCTTATTATATATTAATTCCACACATTAAATCCCCATTTCAATGAATACATATGAGATTACAAAGGTGGCATATAATTTGATGCAGGGGCATTAGGCTCAAGAAAATTAATTGTATTTTAATAGACTTAGGGGTTTTGTGTTTTCAAGGGAGTTGGTTTCTTATGTAATGATTTGAGTGATTTTAATGAGAATTAATTAAATATTGTGAGGAATTTTGTAAATGTTCTCAAATGTTGGAGAACATGAGAGAATTAGGCTAGTTGAGAGTGTCAATTTAGGAATTAATTATAAATCCTAAATTAGAATTTGTTTCATTATTTTGTGGATGAAAGAGGATCCTTAGGGATAAGTAGTGATTTTAGGATTTTGTTGAGAGGATGAAGGATCTGAAACCAAAAATAGTTTCAGAACCTTTTGTATAAATTGTAAGCCTAAAAGGCATATAGGACAAAGATGGATTTCAAGGTAGAGAATATATAGAGAGGTAGGTTTTGGATTGTAAGCCTACAGGAAAATTAGAGGAAGAAGGCCACTGATTGAATATCAGGCCAGAGAGGAATAATTTCCTATGTAAATATTGATTTTAATATAGAAACTCAAATTCTGAGTTTGTGTTCGAGTGTATATGGTGTGTAAGGGTAATTGATGAATTGAAGTTCTGTGTGTGTTTGAATTAGTGATAGATAAATGAGATCTATTGTGCAAAGGGAAGAATCCTTTATAAGGATTTGAGACTATTCATAGTCAAATGAAGGAAAGAAATTTTGTATATGTAAATGTCTGTATACGAGACAGGTCACAAACATGAGGTCTCTCTATTGCAAATAGAGATAGGACTTGAATTCAGTGGAGAATTCAAGATAGGATTTTTGTGAGTGGATTAAACCCTGACGCAATGAGTTTTGGACTCATAAAGAAGGTGTTTATGTGCGAAATGGAAGGGGAGTTCTCTGTATAGACAGAGTGAGGATTGAATTCCAATCAACGAGATCTAGGGGTTTGAAGTCGCATTCAGGGTTTTTACTGTAATGGAAAACGATGGATAGAACCACAGAAATTGAATATAGAGGTTAGCCCATGTGTGGGATGAATGACAGAGAGGGGTTGAAGATATCGTGAAAGCAAAATGATGGAGTAGTGCAGTGAATAGGAATGATGCGTTGTGGAACCCTGCATAAAGATTTGCATTGAATATTGAAGAGTTGGAAGTGGAATTAGGAGTCAACGGCGCAACGGAACCATGAGTAGTGAACAGTGAAGAGGGTTTTGAAAACCGTAAATGGTTTTCGCGTAACCTTTAAGTGGTAAGCGGTAAGTTGTGAAGTGAACACGATACACTTCAATAGTTGACATGTAGCATGGAAGAATTTCAAAACCACTGATTTCACGTTAGTTTGGGTCAATAAAGTGCCGAAGTAATATGAATGCGATATCCGTCCAATCCTAGCCATTAAAGATCCGACATCGTTCGCATCATTAGTTGCATGGAGGTTAACAAAAGGTGAGTTGTAAATATTGTGGGACCCGAAATAAACATTATGTTGGTGATTTGGGTTTTAAACCAAAGTATGGCTCGTAAATGTTTATGTGATTTATTTGGGTTTTAAATGTTAGATGGGATAGAACTTTGGTATGAAATGTTATGTTGCGGGCCGAATATTATTAATGTTTATTGGTAATGAATGGTGAGCTCGAATATACATTTATGAATTGTGGGATCGAATAACATTTGGATTGGTGATCATATATGGTGGATTGGTAAAGCATTGGGCACATACATTAATATATATGTTGGCCCGAAGATTTGTTTTGGGTTTTTTTTTGCAAAATCGAATATTTATTCGATATTCATGAAGTGGGTTTTTGCCTATGGTTTTAACTATAGGTTTTTAAGAAAAGGAGAAGCTTCGGCACTAGTGTTACCCCTGTTTGAAATTTATTTTGGTTTAAAAATGAACCATACATCTTAAGGTGAGAATGTGGGTTTTTGCAGCTTTTGGCTGCATCAAGTGGTATCAGAGATGGAAAACCTCTTTTTAAAGTTAAAGATTTTTTTTTAATTAAATCAGAATGCATGTGTAATGAGAGAAGAAAGAGGAGATCAAATTCTAAATCTGATAAGCAGCAGATACATAGAATTGAAGTGAACAGGAATTTGCAAGAAATAAATGAAGAAAGTACAAGTGAATGAATAAAACAAGGTCGTGTAGAGATCTGAAGGCGAGATAATTTAATCTGGTTTAAAAATTGTGATTGTAGAATTATGGTTGCAGACAAGATGAAGACAAAGATTTTGATGATGATGGCAGTGAACCTAATATTCCAGCTAAAGGTTGGATAAGGAGAACAACTGAAGTGTTCTCAAGAGAAGGTGAGTTGAGGATATAAGCCTAGAGAGAGCAGAAGAGAGTGTTCAAGAGGTTCCAAAGATAGAGAACCAGCGCTTGCCAAAAGACCAAGTCCAGAGAAGGGATTGGTGAGGTAAGTGGCAGCAGGGAGGACTTGTTGTTGTAGAGGCTTAGTGTAACTCATAGTGAGTGAGGATCTCATGAAGAAGATGATCATGGAGGATCAGAGAAGAGGTTCTAAAGAATTCCACAGAGATAAGATGAATGATAGAGAAAGAGAGATTGCAGCGATGAAAGGACAATTGGAGGTACTACAGGAATGGCTACAAGAAGAGGAAAACCAGAGAGGAGGATGGATCTTTCCACTGAAGGGAAAGAAGGTAATTTGGAAACCATTACAAATGAAGTGGAGGTAGAAAGAGATTGCCTTATGGAAGGAAGAACTCATATTTTGTGAGTCAAATATGGAATTTGAGGATTCCACATGCAAATCTGTTCAAGGAGAAATTCTTGAAGAAGCAAACGAGACTGAAAAGTCTTGTGTTTTTAAAACTAATGAATTGTGTATGATTGTAGGTAAATCACAGGGTGATGAACAAAATTTGAAGTTTGTTAAGAAGAAGAAGTTGAATCTGAAATCTATTCAAATTAATGTTGAGATAGCAAGATCTCAGAAAGAGAAGGAGACAGAGGAGTCTAATAGAAATATTCAGCAGAATATTGAAACAGAGAAAGAAGGACCATCTAATGATTGGTCAACAGAAAATGAAGGTATGGAAAGTTGTGTAAAGTTTCAAAGTACTACCCCAATTGAAATTGTTGAGTTATATAGAAAGTTAGATCTTCAAAGAAAAGAATTGGAAAAACAGAGGATCTGTACTCAGGATAAATTGTTGAATGTGAAAGACAAAGAAATTGTCATGAATGATAGTCAGGAAACAAAGAGTAAGAATGCAAGAATGATAACAAGATTCCAACAAATTGAAGGAGTTCATTATTGTGAACCAGAACAGAGAAACATTCTTGAAACAGATAATATGAAGTAGAGACTAGCTGACAGTCTCATGGAGAATTTGAATCAGCATACTGATGTGCTGAAAAAGGATTTGGAAGAAAACTCAAAGCAGCATACTGAAATGTTGCCAGAGGAGGAAGAGATATTGAAACCTTTTATTTTTAATACTGATAATTCATGTGTTAGTTATGCAGGCAAAGAAGGACAACAAATGGAAAATGTCAGGGAATTTAATGAAAGGGAAACTATGTTAGATGAAAACATAGTGACGGATCATCATTCTATCATGGTGATTGGAACAATGGAGATAACCTTGGAAGCTAGGAAGAAAGACAGTGAAGATTTTCTGAGTCCTGAAAGAGACTTAGAACTGCAAGAAGAATATTTGGTGATTGGATCATCAAATGAGACCATTGGGTCTTGTAATTTTGAAATTGACAATTTGACTATGTTTACAGGGGTTGCAGAAGACAATCCATCTCTTGGAATTGTCTTGAATGAAGATGAATTGTTGCAGAAAGAACTCATAAATTCCAAGGAAGATGAGACAGTCATGTCTCATATAAAACAACTTGTTATTGTTGATGACAAGGAGGAGTTGGCTTGTCTGATTGACCAAGAGAAGAATGTGGGATAGACTTTTAGAACTACCACAGTGATGGAGAATTAGTATTCTATTCTGATAAAGGATGAAGATACAGAGGTTGAATAATTTGAATTGATTTCCAAAAACAATCAAGGAGGTGATGGAAAATTACTGAAGATTGTCAAAGAAGAAGAAGAAGGATATGTTGAAACTAAATTGCAGCATATCGATGATGTGTTTGAGATAAAACAAGTTCAAAGGAAATGGCTGAAATGTTTGCTGGAAACATTTGAACAAGAGAAAGGAATTGCAGACACTGAAATGGAAATGTCTGGAGTTGTGAAAGAGGTAGGAGCAGATACTAGTTTTCCAAAATTGATTATGCTTGCTAGTATACAAGGAATAGTGAATGAGTATGTTACTGCAGTTAGAGAATCAAATGATAATTCATTTTTTAAAAGTGAATTTGCAGGTAGTGAAGAGAAGAAGAATGTTGCAGAGGGAGATATCTTAAGAGATATTCAGAAAGTTTGGGAGGCAGCAACAGTAGCAGTAGGAACAAAGGAAATAGTATTGGCAGCAACATCTACAACAACACAAGTAACATATGCAGCAATAGAAATTGAAAGAAGAAACAAAAGGCAGAGTAATTTCCAGACAGAAGATAAATTGGACATAGAGATTGAAAACATAAGGAGGTTGATGATGAAGGAGTCTCAGAGAAAGACAGCAGCAAGAAAGAAAAGAAATGACAGCAAGGAAAATACAAGAAAAGAATGTGAAAGCATAGCAAGTGGCAAGATGCAGAATAAAGTATGGAATCCTGGAAAAGTGCAATTGAAGAATAATGTAGCTATTGTACAGCAGCAAAATAGAGTATGGGATCCAGGAGGCAAAGATTAAAAGCACATGATCAGGAGATCATGATTATTTTTTACCTTGGGATTCTGATGTAGGGGCATTAGGCTCAAGAAAATTCCTTGTATTTTAATAGACTTAGGGGTTTTGTGTTTCCAAGGGAGTTGGTTTCTTATGTAATGATTTGAGTGATTTTAATGAGAATTAATTAAATATTGTGAGGAATTTTGTAAATGTTCTCGAATGTTGGAGAACATGAGAGAATTAGGCTAGTTGAGAGTGTATAGGGATTGAGAGATTTAGGAATTAATTATAAATCCTAAATTATAATTTGTTTCATTATTTTATGGATGAAAGAGGATCCTTAGGGATAAGTAGTGATTTTAGGATTTTGTTGAGAGGATGAAGGATCTGAAACCAAAAATAGTTTGAGAACCTTTTGTATAAATTGTAAGCCTAAAAGGAATATAGGACAGAGATGGATTTCATGGTAGAAAATATATAGAGAGGTAGGTTTTGGATTGTAATCCTACGGGAAAATTAGAGGAAGAAGGCCACTGATTGAATATCAGGCCAGAGAGGAAGAATTTCCTATGTAAATATTGATTTTAATATAGAAACTCAAATTCTTAGTTTGTGTTCGAGTGTATATGGTGCGTAAGGGTAATTGATGAATTGAAGTTCTGTGTGTGTTTGAATTAGTGATAGATAAATGAAATCTATTGTTGTAAATTTTTGTAGATGTTCTATTCTTGAGCAACTTTACTTTTATTACAGCAATCACCCAAACAGTGAAGTAAAATGCTAATAGAACATACCAGTGGATCTATGGAAGACAAACCAGAAACAAGAAAAATGTGATGGTGCGTTATGGCGGTCAATAGGATGCTTCAACCAGCAAAGTCTCCTTGATCAGCCAACCCAGAATGTGTCACAACAATCCTCAACTCAGTCACCAAGTCAACACAAGTCAACTCCAAAAAAGTCAACGCTGTCCAGAAAAGTCAACGCAGGGCAGCAACATAAAAGTCAACGCAGCTCCAACTTCGGTCAAACTTTTGACCTCGGTTCTTGTGCCAATGTGTACGGCCTCCCAAAATCGAAGTCTCCAATAAATTTCAGCCTCTTTGGACCATGCGTTGACCAAAGTCAACGCTGGTCAAACTTCCTTGGAAACCCTAGCTGCAGCAATCTGCGTCCTTCTTCTTGGCTGTACAAACTCGTCCTTTTTCCCATGTGTGAGCTGAATTCGTCCTCCAAGGAGCTCGTACTAAATCAGAGAAGAGAAGAAGATGTGTGATGAGTGAGTGTGAAATGCTCTCCAACTTTGACTGTATTTATATACATCATTGAGGTGTGTGACACATCTGCTTGGGGTGTAAAACCTTAAGGCCGACCTGCACATATAATTTATTATAAATAATAAATTCAAAATAAATGTTCTGCTCATCGGATTAAGATAAATTTTATATGGATCTTACACCTCTCCGAAAGAGAAATCCAATAAAAATATCGGTATCTTCATCTAAGCATCACAACATGGAGTTTGGACCTAGTTGTCCAATTTTTACACTCCCTCTCAACTAGGGAGAACTCCATCCATCAGTGCAATCAAACATCGTGCGTCATCCCGCCGTAACTTTCTTTGCTGGCTTCTTTATTTCAGAACATAAGTGGGTCAGTCACAAAGAAATCATCCCCTGGCTGACAAATTCAGCCCAGAGGTCCGAAACCTCTATCAGACTCACAAAGAGTCTCCAACCAACCCGAAGTTGGTTCATCTGACCCGAAGTCAGGCAAAGGTCCCAGACCTCACTAAACTTGATCCCAGATCAAGTGGTTGGACCATGCCATCCTAGGTAGAGAGTACGACAATCTCTGATGCGTCCATCAGTATTTGCTACTAGGCTCTAGCTTTTCCCACCTCATTGGCCAAATGAGAGGTACTTCCCATGAGCTCTGAACTCAATGGGTAGGATGCATATGGGGCACAGATAATGAGAGGTGAACCAACAAAATAATCACAACGGTGGGGCAGAAGCACCACAAGGTTCGACAAGCCTAGCCCTGTGAGTGCTTATAGCTCCGAGAAGCTATCCCCAAAGCCCCCCAGAGCTCCCAAAGCTCATTTTCCAACGTGACCCACATCATAGGGTCGTTCCACGATACCAAGATTCTCACGGAAGGTTAGGAACTTGACCTTCCCCAGGGGCTTTGTGAGAATATATGCGACCTGCTCATCAGTTCCTATATGATCGAGCCTTACGGCGCCTTGCTGTACCATATCCCGGATAAAGTGGTACCTGATATCAATATGCTTGGGTCGGTCGTGGAACATAGGATTCTCAGTCATGCGAATCCCACTCTGATTATCACAGAGTATCACAGTGGTATCTAGCACATGTCCAAACAGCCCCCTAAAGAGCTTTCGCAACCAAACTGCTTCACAACAGGCCATACTCGCTGAAATGTATTCGGCCTCAGCAGTGCTCAAAGCCACCGACTTCTGCTTCCTGCTCATCCATGAAATTGAAGCAGAACCAAGATTGAAGCAGCATCCCGATGTGCTCTTACGATCCACCACACTGCCAGCCCAATCGGCATCAGTATATCCACTACACTGTCACACCCTAGCAGCCCTCAGCCCATGGTTTATCGTGCCCCGAAGATATCTCAGAAGATTCTTGGCACCAACCCAGTGAAAGTGACGAGGCTCAACCATCTGTTGACTCAAAGTGTTCACTGCAAAACATATATCCGGTCGGGTGTTCACTAAGAACATCAAAGCTCCTATGAGTTGACGATACTCAGTAGGATTGGCCAAGATAGGCCAAGCAGCGCTGCCACTCAACTTCTTGAAGTTGAGTTCCATCAGTGTTGACACGGACTTGCAGTCCACCATACCAAATCTCTCTAGAAGTTTCACAATGTATTTTCCTTGAGAAAGGAAAATCTCTCCAGGTCTCTGCCAGACCTCCAGGCCTAGGAAGTAGTGCATCACTCCTAGGTCCTTCATCTCGAACTCAGCAGCGAGCTCCCTCTTACATTGATGAATGAGAGGGTCAGCACCTGTCAGGAAGAGGTCGTCCACATACAACACTAGAATGAGAGGCTTTCCCTGCACAACCTTGAAGTAAAGGTTCGGATCAGCATTACTTCGAGTGAAGCCCAGCTTCATCAAGTAACTATCCATCCTCTCGTACCAAGCTCTGGGTGCTTGCTTTAACCCATAGAGAGCTTTCTTCAACCTGCAGACATGAGTGTCTCGATCCTGAACTTCAAATCCCAGAGGTTGTTCCACATACACCTCTTCCTTTATTGCACCATGCAGAAAAGCGGTCTTGACATCCATCCGATGAAGACTCCATCCTTGCGTAGCAGCAAGGGCTATGATTGATCGAATGGTGGTATATCGTGCCACAGGTGCAAATATGTCATCATAGTCTATTCCTTCCTTTTGAGAGAAGCCACGGGCAACAAATCTTGCCTTGAACTTTTCAGCACTCCCCTCAGATCCATGTTTGATCTTGTAGAGCCATTTTGCGGTGACAACTGATTTGTCCTTCGGTCTCGGGACCACATCCCAGACATCATTCTTCATTATGGACTCATATTCTTCGTGCATAGCATCCTTCCAGACTTGATGCTTTACGGCTTCTTCAAAAGATCCAGGTTCAGATTGTACAATAGTACTCATGGCAGCTAGATACCCTTGGTATCTACACGGCTTCTTGCTTTCTCGGAATGTCCCCCTTGGGGCAGCATGACCCTCAGCATCTTCGAGGGTGTCCCCGAGCCATGATGGTCTCTTTCCCAGTGAAGGAGATGGATCAATAGGGTCCATTGGTCCTTCAATATCAGGCATTGTCTCATCCTGCGGTTCTTCTTGATTTCCAGGCCTTTCTTCATGATTTTCTTCAGATCTTGGAAGATCTACTACTTTCTTCAGAGAAGCATCTTCGTCAAAAGTGACATCATGGCATATCTCTACTTCCCTTTTCGACTGTGCAAGGACCCTATAGGCTCAGAGGTTTTCAATAGCTCACAAACATTCCTTTCTTCCCGTACATCCAAATTTTACTTCTTTTTCTTTTGGCACATGAAAATAAACAGGACATCCAAAAATTCTAAAATGTGAGACATCAGGTTTCTTACCAGTGAAAACCTCTTCGGGAGTTTTGGAGTCTAGAGCGAAATGAGGGCATCGGTTTTGAATATATACAGCAGTATTTGCAGCTTCTCCCCACAGAAACTTCGGTAGACCCTGGTCACATAGCATGGCACGAGCAGCTTCCACAATAGTCCTATTCTTGCGTTCAGCAACACCATTCTGCTCAGGAGTATATGCAGTGGTAGTCTCCCTCTTAATGCCAGCTTCTCTGCAAAAGTCTTTGAACTCATTTGACTCATATTCAGTGCCATTTTCGGTCCTCAAAATCTTGATCTTCTTTCCGGTCATATTTTCCACCAAGGCTTTGAAGGTACGAAACCACATGAAAGCCTCATCCTTCTTCTTCAAGAAGTATATCCAGGTTTTGCGGGAGAAGTCATCAGTGAATGTCATATAGTAAGAACATCCTCCCAGGGATGTCACGGGCAGCATACCAGATAGATCAGAATGGACCAGTTGCAAAATATCAGATGTCTTTGTGACACTTGAGGGGAAAGGTCCCCTTGTATGCTTTCCTTCGACACAACCCTTACATACACCTTCATGATTATTTCCAAAGTCGGGCATCCCTGTCACCACCTTCCTTGCTTCGGGAAGGGCCTTGTAATGAAGGTGTCCAAACCTTCGGTGCCATAGTTCAGTTTGTCGCATAGTATCACATGTCATAGCTCCTAGTGAACTTCCTTCAACCTGGTAGAGTGTTCCAACTCTAAAACCAATCACGATAGCTTCCTTGAGGTTCTTCTTCCACATGCGCACCTTTCCATCAATAAATGCCACATTGAAGCCTTTGTCTTCAATCGCTGATATAGACACAAGGTTCTTCTTCAATTTTGGTACATAGAGTACATCCTGCAAATGTAGGACTTGTCCTTGAGACAAGTGGAGGGTCACAGTCCCTATCCCTTTCACGGGATATGTGGCATTATCTCCAAGGATAATTTCCAGATTGGTATCCTTCTCAACCATGTCAGAGAGTGCCTCCTTGAACCCAGTGATGTGTCTTGAGGCACCACTATCTATCAGCCAGACATCCATAGTGTTGGGCAGGGATGCAGCAGAGAGAGCAGATACAAGAATATATTCATTTCTTTTATCAACAACATTTGACTCCTCATACCTGGAGTTTCTAGACCTTTTACAAGGTTGATTATTTCCGCCAGAGGGAGCCTTCCTCTTTCCTTTGGATCTGTCGTTTCTTTGATTTCCATTCCTCCGGTTGTTGTTGTTGTCATCACTATCGGGAGAATCCTTCTTGAAGGGACATTCTCTAGCATAGTGACTAGGCCTATGACAAGTGAAACACTTACCCTTCTTTACTTGGGCCCTTGTTCTTCCTTTGTTCTTAGGACCACCAGAGTTCTTCTTCCTAGAATGAGCAGCATAGGCAAAATTTCTGTCATTTTCATATTCCTTCATTCTTGTCTCTTCTTGCATGCATCTGGACAGTAGCTTGTCAAAGTTAGGAATAGTACTATTATTGAGAATGGTAGTGGTGAATACTTGCCATTCATATGGGAGTCCTCCAAGTGCGGTGAGTACCATCTCATGATCGGCTATTGTCTCCCCAATAGCCAGCAGATTGTTACTAATCTCGGTCAATTTCAGAAAGAATGTTTGGATATACTCATCCCTGCCTTTCTTCAGATTCTTCAATTCATTCTTGAAGAATAGCACTTGGTTTACATTGTTTACCTTGAACACTAAGATCAATTTATCATACATCTCTTTGAATGTACCCAACTCAGAGATGTAGGCCACCAGGCTTTTATGAATGGATTCCCTGATCATCAGCTTTGCTTTGATCTCCCCCTTCTTATACTTGGTTTTAGCAGCAGCAGTAGCATTGGATGGAGGTTCTTGTATCTTACCCAGTACATGGTCCATGAGATCATGGTCTTCCAATTTGAGATCTAATATCATCTTCCAAGCATGGAAGTCATCCCTTCCAGTCAACTTGTCATTCTCCTTGAATTCATAACTTGTGGAACCCATTTTCTTAGATGGTGATTGCTAAAGTTAGGGCTTGTCTTCACCTCAGCTCTGATACCATGTAAATTTTTGTAGATGTTCTATGCTTGAGCAACTTTACTTTTATTACAGCAATCACCCAAACAGTGAAGTAAAATGCTGATAGAACATACCAGTGGATCTATGGAAGACAAACCAGAAATAGGAAAAATGTGATGGTGCGTTACGACGGTCAACAGGATGCTTCAACCAGCAAAGTCTCCTTGATCAGCCAACCCAGAGTGTGTCACAACAATCCTCAACTCAGTCACCAAGTCAACACAAGTCAACTCCAGAAAAGTCAACGTTGTCCAGAAAAGTCAACGCAGGGCATCAACATAAAAGTCAACGCAGCTCCAACTTCGGTCAACCTTTTGACCTCGGTTCTTGTGCCAATGTGTACGGCCTCCCAAAATCGAAGTCTCCAATAAATTTCAGCCTCTTTGGACCATGCATTGACCAAAGTCAACGCTGGTCAAACTTCCTAGGAAACCCTAGCTGCAGCAATCTGCGTCCTTCTTCTTGGCTGTACAAACTCGTCCTTTTTCCCACGTGTGAGCTGAATTCGTCCTCCAAGGAGCTCTACTAAATCAGAGAAGAGAAGAAGATGTGTGATGAGTGAGTGTGAAATGCTCTCCAACTTTGACTGTATTTATCCATCATTGAGGTGTGTGACGCATCTGCTGGGGGTGTAAAACCTTAAGGCCGACCTGCACATATAATTTATTATAAATAATAAATTCAAAATAAATGTTCTGCTCATCGGATTAAGATAAATTTTATATGGATCTTACACCTCTCCGAAAGAGGAATCCAATAAAAATATCGGTATCTTCATTTGAGCATCACAACATGGAGTTTGGACCTAGTTGTCCAATTTTTACAATTGTGCAAAGGGAAGAATCCTTTATAAGGATTTGAGACTATTCATAGTCAAATAAAGGAAAGAAAGTTTGTATTTGTAAATGTCTGTATACGAGACAGGTCACGGACATGAGGCCTCTCTATGGCAAACAGAGATAGGACTTGAATTCAGTGGAGAATTCAAGATAGGATTTTTGTGAGTGGATTAAACCCTAACGCAATGAGTTTTGAACTCATAAATAAGGTGTTTATGTGCGAAATGGAAGGGGAGTTCTCTGTATAGATAGAGTGAGGATTGAATTCCAATCAAGGAAATCCAGGGGTTTGAAGTCGCATTCAGGGTTTTTACTGTAATGGAAAAGGATGGATAGAACCACAGAAATTGAATACAGAGGTTAACCCATGTGTGGGATGAATGATAGATAGGGGTTGAATATATCGTGAAAGCAGAATGATGTAGTAGTGCAGTGAATAGGAATGATGTGTTTTGGAACCTTGCATAAATATTTGCATTGAATATTGAAGAGTTGGAAGTGGAATTAGGAGTCAACGATGCAGCGGAACCATGAGTAGTGAATAGTGAAGAGGGTTTTGAAAACCATAAATGGTTTTTGCGTAGCCTTTAAGTGGTAAGCGGTAAGTTGTGAAGTGAATGCGATACACTTCAACAGTTGACACGTAGCATGGCGGAATTTCAAAACCATTGATTTCGCATTAGTTTGGGTCAATAAAGTGCCGGAGTAATATGAATGCGATATCCCTCCGATCCTAGCCATCGGAGATCCAACAACATTCGCATCATTAGTTGCATGGAGGTTAACAAAAGGTGAGTTGTAAATATTGTGGGACCCGAAATAAACATTATGTTGGTGATTTGGGTTTTAAACCAAAGTATGGCCTGTAAATGTTTATGTGATTTATTTGGGTTTTAAACGTTAAATGGGATAGAACTTTGGTATGAAATGTTATGTTGCGGGCCGAATACTATTAATGTTTATTGGTAATGAATGGTGAGCTCGAATATGCATTTATGAATTGTGGGCCCGAATAACATTCAGATTGGTGATCATATATGGTGGATTGGTAAAGCGTTGGGCACATACATTAATGTATGTGTTGGCCCGAAGATTTGTTTTGGGATTTTTTTGCAAAGTCGAATATTTATTCGATATTCATGAAGTGGGTTTTTGCCTATGGTTTTAACTATAGGTTTTTAAGAAAAGGAGAAGCTTCCACACTAGTGTTACCTCTGTTTGAAAATTCTTTTGGTTTAAAAATGAACCATACATCTTAAGGTGAGAATGTGGGTTTTTGCAGCTTTTGACTGCATCATAATTCTATGGTTAGAGGCATATGTTATTATACAGTGGCATTATTTTATGGGTTTAAACCATAGAAAATGGGAATACATTTAATTTTGAAACCTTACCATAAACCATATATGGTGGAGCATTCCCCGAATGTGAGGGATAGAACTGGCATGAAAGACAATCATGTTTCACACTCCCCGGAGGATGGAGATCTTCTGCGCAGAATATCACCTGTTGCGGATCCTCAAACCGTTAGCCATCCACATGAGACTAATAGGATAAGGAATGATGATGAAATGATGGGTACAACGTCACCCTCTCTAGGGTACCCCCTGTAACTATCACAATAAATGATTATCATGATTGATTTGTATATCAGCCATCACCCTTCCCTCGAGCCTGCTTAGGAAATTGGTCATGGCACGAAGTTGCGTGCGAGGCATAATCATTACCATCCCCCTCGCATGTGTCCTAGACCCTTTAAAAGGATGAGCCCTCAGCCCCTAGCAACTCATAGTAATTTCCCTCTTCCTTTCCTTTTGACTTTTCTTTTATACTTCCCTGATTCCAGACGGTTGTGTGACCCTCTTCTCAGCGCTGCGCTGCGCAGTCCCCTCTGGGTTGTGACTTCCAAATCTGCACACCTCTTCCCTGGCCCTTCCGCCCCCACCCCCCCCACCCAGTCCTCGACTTTGTTTGTCCTCCTGTTGCGTACCCTTCCCTTGAAGCCTCTCCCTCGCCTCATTGTGAAATGGTCCCCATATTACGACAGAGAACCATCTGAGGTGGTTAGAGAGGTGCTATCCTTGGTCATTATCACCGCAGAGAGGACAACCACTTGGAGTCAATGGAAGGCTTCTCCTCTGGTATTTTTGCGAGACAGAGCTGCGATCCCGAGCAGGAGGAAGAAGTTGCAGTGCAAGTTGCGCAATGAGGTAGGCGCGGCCCAGGGAAGTCCACCATAGCGCACCAGGCACACCCCTTGCCTCGCGAGACTGATTCATTGTCATTTCAGGGGGAGGAAGACGATGAATCAAATGTCTGGGTGATGGACTCTTAAGGCAACTGGACACGTGTCCCTGACGCAGAGGCTCTAGAGTCTCCCATCCTCTACGCACCTGTCCCCAAACCTAGGCGTCCAGGGGAAGACTCTGAGGAAGTGGATGCGCAGGTGCTCGCTTGCCCCATTGAGGAGGAGGTCCTCGACAGTGATGATGAAGATGAAGATTGAGGCTACGAAGCTGCACTGCTCTTCCATGTTTTTTTTCAGGCATGCCACCATCAATGTTTTTTTGTTTCTGCATATTTTGTACTATCTAGGTACATCATTGCTACTGCGCACATTGTAATTTTCTATCTCAAGTTTTGTCCGAGCTGGTTTCCTCCTCTGAGGCAGCCCTGAAACCGAGCAACTAGGGCAGGGATTGGTTAAGCGCAGCTTTCCAAACCCACGCTTACCAAAAAAAAAATGTGGTGGAGCATTAAAAATGAATTGCAAAGGTTTTAATACAAATTTTATTGATGCGTATTCAAGGTTGGAAGGATTGTTTGATTTAAACGTTGGATTTATGATGTGTTGCGCAAAATTATGAAGGAGAGGCAGAGGTCGGGGTTTGACCTCGTGACCTCCCCCAAAAAACTACATACCCACACCAATATTCCACCACGTTCAGATTTGAAAATGGATGCGCAGAACTTGTATTAATATACAGTGTGGACTTCAGATAGAGGAGCGGAGGGGGCCAACCCTCCTCCTCATGGAACCAGACCATATGACCTCATGCAAGCTCCTTCGATAATCATGATTAGTGCATAGTTAATCCACAATTAGCCTTAATTAAAATTCACTTATGATGGCAGTAGTTTTGGAAGTCCCTCAGAATTCGACGGAGTTGCCAGATTTAACTCCAGTTAACTCTAGTTTGTCAGATTTGGTGGAGTTTTTCTAGGGAAAAATTTAATGAGGCCTATCTTGGTCAATTTTCAACCAATTTTTGCTCAATTATAGTCATCCTTAGCAGATTTTCATGCTCTAAATCTATTGGAACAACTTGCAGAGGAAATGGAGAAAATCTACAGGTGTTTTTGGTCACTTGAATAATTTTGAAGACTAGGGCCACCAGGAGGGAAGGGCGTGCCTAGATTAGCTGAAGGCCAAATGGAGTGAATGAATAATCAATTTTTGATTTATTTGATATTCTGAACATAGTGGTACATTTTGTAGAGGCGTTGGAGCACATATGAAGGTGTTTTTTCACTTTGGAGATTAAACAAGCCCATGGCCACCGGGATTGGAGGTCAAGCCTAGAGGAGATGTGAACCAAATTCAGAGATTGAATAGTCATTTTTGGGGTATTTGAGTGTTATGAAGCCAATGGAATAGTCATAAAATCCATTAGAGAAATACAGGTTCTTGTAATCATACATTTTTCTCATAATCCCAAGAGGGCCTAACTAGTTAAAGCAGGTCCATGGAGATGTAGGCCATGAGGGGTGAACTCCATTATCATCCATTGTGTTATGTGATTCTTGTGATTTATGTTTCTGCATTTCATTTTTTGTATATGAGTTTTTAATTGCTAATTAACTCATAATTTTATCATAAAAAAACACATGAAGCTACACACATAAACCCCTTCACAAATGGTTAACATGAGACAATCGGTAAACACATTTTTAATACTAATGAGGGAGCTTGCATAGCAATAACAAGTTTAACCATATTCAGATTAAGTTGGTATCAGAGCAAAATTTTAGCTCATTTTATCCAAGGTTATCTATAATAATTAACTATTGGTTCTATATGTATTGGTTGTTTAATTTGTGAAAGAAGAATTTAACAGTTTGCCAAGTTTATGTGTGAAGGAGAAGGTCAAGATTGACACTTCAGATTCTAAAAACACAACAAATAATATTTATATTCATTGCATGTGTGATGGTAGCTTCATTAAGTGATGTTTCTAGTTAATATTTCTTAGACAAACTCTTTGGTAAAGAGTTGTTGCAAAAACTCTACATCATGATTGATAGGATGCAAGAGAAGTATGAAGATAAGAGGGAGAGCGTTAAATTTCAAGGGTATTTGATTGCCATGAAGGAGGAGAAGCAAGAGATTATTGAAAATATGCATGATATGGAGACTCAACTCCATATTGCAAATGAAAACCTTGAAAAGATGCATGAGATGGATACTCATCTCCATGTTGCCAAGGAAGCCTTAGACAAGTATGTGCTTGAAAAAGAGGTATCAAATTCAAGTTTAACTTCAATTTCCTCTCAAGATGAATGTGTAGGTTCTTTTGAAAGGCACACTAAAGGAATCGGGTCCAAATTATTGATGAAGATGGGCTATGAAGGTAAAGGATTGGGAAAACATGCACAAGGCATAGTTGATTCAATTTTTGTTGAGGAAAGGCCTAAGTATTTGGGTCTTGGTTATGGAAAACAAGATGGAGAAAGCTCTAAAGCCAAGGAGGCCAATGAAGGTGTTCCAAGGAATTTCATTTCATGTTCATTACCTCAAGCTTGTGAAGATTGTGTTCATGAGAATGCAAAAGTTGTACACCCACTTTGCAAGAAAGTGATCATAAGCATGCAGCTAATGAGAATAGAAAACAAGAGGATGTTGAAAGCTATAAAGTATTTGAATGCATTGTTGGAATTCTGAAGAGAGCCAGTAACTCATCAAATTCACCTCCTCAAGAAGCCGACAAAGTTGAATGTTCAAGATATAAATATGCTTTTAATCAAGTTGATTTTGATTATCATAAACATGGAAAATTATCGCATAAGATTTGGATAAAGTTTGCATGATACTTTTTTGGTTTGGATAACCACAATGTTTCAAGGTGTTGGAAGAAGATAGCCATGCACAGGAAACTTTTAAAACAAAGGAGGCAGAAAGCCAAAGACAAAGAAAACCATGTTGAAAAGAAGATGCAATTGTTTTGCACTCATTTCCATAAGCAAGGTCATCTTGTAGACAAGTGTTGGACTTTGAATCCAGCAAGTCATCCATGACATTTGAAGAAGGTGGAGAAAGAGAATGGTAAGAATGGAAAAGACGATTCCATAATTGATGTGGGTCAAGATGATTTTCATGCACATATGAATGGAATTCTTGTACTTATGATTGTACCTGTGAGAGAGTTGAAGAATTGTATACATGCATGAGAGTTTGTGTGTATGAACATTGGAATTTTGATGATTTCATTGTGCTTGAACATGCATGAGTAATTGACTTGTTGGTCGATTTCTTTGTTTAACATGTATGTTGTCAACTTGAGAGTGTTGATCATTTGCACATGCATGAGTGTCGACATGTGTTGGTCGATTGTGTGTTGCATGCTGCCATGTCATATAGACTTGGAAGAGTTGATTTTGGCTCTAAATATGAAAAGGATATGTCGACGAAGTGTTTCATTTCATAATGTGAAATTCTTTTTGTTTTGGGAAAATAATTGTCAAGTTTTTACACATGCTTATGCTTGACTTGAGAGTCATTTTTTTTAAGAGACATGTTTTTGTCGACTTGTGTTTGGTCGATAATTTTGACACCAAGATGTGAGAGTACATGACGATGTTCACATGATGTGAAATTGGTTGCTTTGAAGGAGCAAGAGGATATGTCATCACATTATGTTTCTTGCTTTTGTGTTTATGACAAGAAGTCAAAAAAGTTTGCATCCGTTGTAGAACATTTTATTTGATGATTCCAAGAAGAGAAGGAGATGACGAATGCATTCTTTCAGATGTGGAATTTGGAACCGTAGAGGTAAAATAATGGTCATTTATTTTCTTGTTTTTTTACTGATGTTGGAAGCTATTTGTTTTAGTTCACTAATTGTGCAAAGGAGGAACATGATTCTCAGTGGGAAAGCACCAAAGAATTGATTTGGTATAGTAAAAGTGTTATATCAGGAATCAGCCAACAAGTGTTGGATTGGGTCAAAAACAAAAGGAGAACAATGGTTGAAGATCCAAGCCATTTGCAAGGCAAGGCAAGGCATGTTAGTGATCAAGTGGTTGTCATAGTGATTTATCTAAGTAGAATCAAGATGATAGAACTTGGGAAACAGAAGAGAGTTCAATTCTTATGAGATAACCAAATTTTGGGGTCCAAAAGCATGTTAGTGGGAAGGTGTGATCGGAATCTAGATCAGGGGGAAAAATTAGCTCAAAAATGAAAGTGCTCAGAATTGCACCCATTCTAGAACGAAGGCGACTTTTCCATCGCAAGGAATCCAACGCAACTCGTTTCATCGAAAACCGAGTTCGAATGAAGGAGTTATGGTCTACTGATCGTCGTTTAGAACAGGGAAATTAAAAAAAAAAAAAATTACAGAACAGGTACAACTGATGACATGGCAGTCCAGTCAGCATACAGAGAATCTTCTTCAGTTTTTAGCCCAATGGGACTGTGACAAGTGTCACTATTGGATTCGCCAGTTTGGTTTGTGAAGGTAAAAATCACCCAATGTCCTTCAAAATTGAATATGGGTTCATGAATTTTCATGTACTGGAATTATTTTTAATATATTAAGGTGAATTAATATATTATATATATAAATATATATTTAATATATTATACGGTTTAAAAAAAAAATCTCTCTCTATATATATACAAATTCAAACCTTATTACATACTAATTCCACACATTAAATCCCCATTTCAACGAATACATATGAGGTTACAAAGGTGGCATATAATTCTATGGTTGGAGGCATATGCTATTATATGGTGGCATTATTTTATGGGTTTAAACCATAGAAAATGGGAATACATTTAATTATGAAACCTTATCATAAACCCTATATGGTGGAGCATTAAAAACGAATTGCAATTTAGGTTTTAAACAAATTTTATTGATGCGTATTCAAGGTTGGACGGAGCGTTTGATTTAAACTTTGGATTTGTGATATGTTGTGCAAAACTAGGAAGGAGGGGCGAAGGTTGGGGTTCGACCCCATGAACTCCCCCAAAAAACTACGCGCCCACACAAATATGCCACCATGTTCAAAGCTGAAAAGACATGCGTGGAACTTGTATTAATATGCAATGCAGACTTTAGATGGAGGAGCAAAGGGGGCCAACCCTCCTCCCCATGGAACCACACCATATGACCTCATGCAAGCTCCTCTACTAATCATAATTACTGCGTAGTTAATCCACATTTAACCTTAATTAAATTTCGCTTATGTTGGCGGCAATTTTGGCGGTCCCTCTAATTTCGACGGAGTTGCCAGATTTAACTATAGTTAACTCCAGTTTACCAGATTTTGTGTAGTTTTTCTAGGGAAAACTTTAATGAAGCCTATCTTGGTCAATTTTCGATCAATTTTTGCTCAAGGATAATCATTCTTATAAAATTGGCATGCTCTGAATCCGTTGGAACAACTTGCAGAGGCAATGGAGCAAATTTATAGGTGTTTTTAGTCACTTGAATAATTTTAAAGACTAGGGCCACCAGGAGGGAAGGGCATGCTCAGATCAGCTGAAGGCCAAATGGAGTGAATGAATAATAAATTTTTGATGTATTTGGCATTATGAATACAATGGTACAATTTTCAGAGGCGTTGAAGAACATATGAATGTGTTTTTGTCACTTTGGAGATTAAACAAGCTCATGGCCACCGAGATTGAAGGTCAAGCCTACAGGAGTTGTGAACCAAATTCAGAGATTGAATAGTCATTTTTGGGGTATTTGAGTGTCCTGAAGCTAATGGAATAGTCAAAAAATCCATTGGATCTATACAGGTGCTTGTAATCAGACATTTTATTCATAATCCCAAGAGGGCCTAGCTAGTTAAATCAGGTCCATGGAGATGTAGCCAGGAGGAGTGAACTCCATTATCATCCATTGTGTTATGTTATTGCTGTGAGTTATGTTTCTGCATTTCATTTGTTATATATGAGTTTTTAATTGTTAATTAACTCATAATTTGATCATAAAAAACACATGAAACTACACACATAAACCCCTTCACAAATGGTTAACATGAGACGATCTTTAAACACATTTTTAATACTGACGAAGGAGCTTGCATAGCAATAACAAGTTTTCCCATATTCAGATCACTGCATTTCTTAAGTTTTAATGAAATAGAACCAAAATAAAAGTATGGATGTAAATGAAACAATGTTCCGATTCACTAACTTTGAAATAAAAGTATGAATGTAAATGAAACAATGCACCCATTCTCTAACTATGCAGACGTAGCTAGTACCAGATTAGTACAATGAACCAAAATAAATGTATGAATGTAAATGAAACAATGTTTCTATTCACCAACTATGAAATAAAAATATGAATGTAATTGAAACAATGCACCCATTCACTAACTATTCTACATTTCTTAAACTTTAATGAAATATAACCAAAATAAAAATATGAATGTAAATTAAACAATATTCCCATTCACTAACTATGAAATAAAAGTTTAAATATAAATAAAACAATGCACATATTCACTAACTATTCTACACTTCTTAAACTTAAAAAAATTATACTTTATAAAACATGGACTAAAGTGAATAATAACATATTATAAACTTTAAAGAAATAGTACTTTATAAAAAGCTTTAAAGAAATAGTATTTTATAAAACATTGAATAAAGTGAATAATAACATGTTATAGATTAAAATCCAATTGAAAGGTCTATGTGTTAGACAAATCTAATAAAAACCCTGAATTATCACTAAATGCTAAAGATGTGAAAAATAGTAAAAGTTAGAATAAATGTCGGATATGTGAAAAATGCTAAAAAAGTTAGATTAAAGGAGAAGAACTATGATAAAGTTGAAAGATATATAAGTGAAATAAATCTAATAGAACATATGATTTTTTTTAGATCAAAGGAGAAGAACCATGATAAAAATGCTAGAGATGATAGATGCACTCATGGAATGAATAGACGATTGAAGAGCACAAACATACATTAAAGGGCAGAAAGGTTGAAAATAATGTGTGTGCGAAGATTAGTTCCTGAAACGCCGGGAATCGAACCGGAGTTCTGGGGCCCGGAAATTTTCTGAAATTTTTTTTTTCAGAGAGAAAAGAACGCTGATATATTAGATATAATCAAATCATTTGGTCCAAACATTACATTCTCAGCAAGGGTTGCAAAAAAAACAATACATTACAGCCACAATGTAAATATTTCCAATCCATGCGAGGGAAGAAAACAAATACACCGTGGCCAACTACATGTCGGGGGAAAATGGTCCAACCCCATCAACATCTCGGGGAGAAAAGATCCTTCCCCATCAACATTAATAATGAAAATCAACCCTGCAGAAAACAAGACCACATGATAGAAGAGCTGACAAAATAGCAGAGTGTAAGAGGTTAGCGATAATGCATATTGAACATGATAGAAAAAAGGATAAATGAAAGAAACCGGCTGAGAAGTGATACCAACAGGCTCGCTTGATAGTCTGAAGAAAAATGAAAAGTTTAGTAGTTGGCTCGCTTGTTGTTTGGTCGTGAGCATCCCCCCAATAGAAAAAACGGAACCGTATTACATCAGAGCACGCTTTGAAAAAAAGACTTAAGAGTTGTTCCTAGGTCTCGCAGCAAAGATGATAGTGGAAAAGAAAATCCAGAACAATATAGAGGCCGAAGAAAAATGAAGAGCGATTAGAAACTGTATACGGATCCCAATTATGGAATAGGGATGGAAGATCCCCAGACCTGTTCACCTTCAACAAACTGAGACACATGCATGACCCCAAATTCAGCACTGATACCCTTTTTCGAGAGGCTGTCTGCCCTAGTATTGATGTCCCTGTAAATATGACGAAAAGGCAGAGAATTCAGTCTTCTCCACAATATTTTTGTCCTTTGGAGCCAACCTTGTAAATCAGGATTAATCATTGAAAATGATCCAGTCACCCAACCGATAACCAGCTTTGAATCGCCATATACACAGACTTCCTATAGCTATAGGTTAGTGGCCGCCAGAAGACCTCTCCAAAGGGCCATAATTTCTGCCTTATTATTCGTCCCCGGACCTCCATTCCAATAAATATGGATCCTTTCTCGATGTGATAGTTTAATCCAAGCTCCACACCCTGTAATTCCTTCCTGACATGCACCATCGAAAAAAATGGCGGGAAGGGAGATCTCATGAGGCCTGATGCGAAAGGAAGCATCCTCGACCACAATAGATGGCAGTGGTCTTTCATCAATCCAATTCATAACAACGATGAATACCAGGGGGATTCGAAAAGGTTAAGCCTCAAAAATAAGTCTATTCCTCGCCAACCATATCTCCCATATGAGGAAGAATGGTAGCGACTTAAAATTTCCATGCAATTTATCCCAGTCCTATGCAGTAGAAATGAAATCCCCAGGTGACCAAGATTGGTCCATAAAATGTGAACTGAAAGCTTCCACAGATCTAGCACAATAGGACAGCGGAAAAATAGATGAGGAATGGATTTGAGATCATCACAGCATAACGCACATCTACCTGGTCCAGTTTTCCCCCGCTTAAGTAGGTCATCCCATGTGAGGATCTTCCCACGCCACACCAGCCAGCAAAATATCATAATCTTAGAAGGAATTTTTCTGTGCCAAAAAGGGAAAAAAATCGTTGTAGATTTCCCATCATAACGCGACCTATTAATATACTGATAGATATCTTTGACCACCACCATGTCATCTTTCATTGGTCCGTCCCAAATAATTTGATCACCTTCCTGTGACCATATAAGACCCACACTTCTAATACAGTCCCTGAAAATTTCCCAATCATCCACCTCAGATCCCATAAGGTCCAGCTGCGAAGCATTCTTGAGAATAGGCGCACCAGAAGACCAGTAATGGATCGTCTGCGAAATGAAAATAATACCCCTGTGTGCCAATCTGAGAAGAAGACGATGCGATGGGCCTGATTGAGGGGGCATATCGAGCATCCTATGGAAACCTAGCGGAATCCGACCACCGTTCCCAAACCGCAAAGATAAACAGTCAGCCACATGACCGAGAATATTAATAAATCTCCACCATATGATCGAAATAGAGTGGGGCCGTGTGAATTCCAAGCACATAATCTGATGAAGGACGTCCCCTTGGATATATTTTCTTTTTATGATTGCATTCCAAATACGGTTTCCGCTGATAGTCTGCCAAAACGACTTGATAAGTAGAGCATTATTGAACATTCTGGTGTCTAAAATGCCCCATCCATCGTGTTGTTTAGGCCTACTTAGAAGGTCCAGTCTGCATAAATGATACTTATGATCCATATTGGGGCCACCCCAAAGGAAATTTGTAATGATCCCATTGATCATTCTAATAATCTGCTCAGGAAGATAAAAGAGATGACCCCAGTATACCATTAACTGGGATGGGACCGCCTGAATCATAATCAATCTACCACCTGTTGATAGCCATCTATGCGTCCATCTGCCAATGCGCATCCTAAATCTGTCAATTAACCACATCCAGTCTCTGACCTTGTAATCACATGGCTTGATCCTGACCCCAAGGTAGCGAAACCCTTCAGTAGCCAATCTGCAACCAACTCCCAAGAAATACGCTATGAAAGAGATCTCCAGTGGGTCACCATGCTCATGGATAATAAAAGACTTGCCCTTATTGATTCCTAATCCCATAGCCTATTCAAATCTAATAAACATGTAATGGATATAGAACCAGTGGTTCCTACGCAGGTAGCTGAATAAAAGTAAATCATCCACAAACAATGAATGAGAAGAAGATACATAATTTGAAAAAAAGAATCCCTGTATGAATCCATTCTGCTCAGCCCTTTTCAAAATCCTACTAAAATTGTCCATGATTAGGATGAAAATAAAAGGAGAAACCGCGCATCCTTGACGTAATCCTCTGCCTGCATTGAAAAATTGAGTAGGGATGCCATTAATGATGACCGCAAATCTTACCGAAGAAATACATGACATTATCCATCTAATGATCCTAATAGGGAGGCCGATCTTGAGAAGCACAATCCTGATGAATGACCAGTTGACGGAATCATATGCTTTATGAAGGTTGACTTTGAATACAATAGCCTCTTGCTTCTCCGCATGAATAGAGTGAAGCACCTCCTATGCTATAGTGATGGCACCGTGGATAGAACGCCCCTGTAAAAACCCATACTGTTCCATGCTTATGTGATTGGATAATGTGGCTCACATCCGATTAGAAATTATCTTCGATGTAATTTTGTATAGCACGTTATAGAGTGCTATTGGCCTGAACTCTGAAAATTTTTGCGGATTAGCTACTTTGGGAATTAAGGCAATGAATGTGGAATTGAGGTTAGCAGGCACGATCCCCCTGGACCTACATTTCCAGCACCTCCGTCAATTCATCACCCAGTAGATCAAAAAAGAATACGAAGAACTCCGCGGGCCACCCATCCGGCCCCGGGAATTTATCATGAGGAAATGATTTCAGGACCGATAAGACTTCATTCCCAGTGATGCTTGCCTCCATAGATCTGATAGCGTCTTCATTAAAAAACCTTCCAACGTGATCCAGTAACCACTCCTGGTTTTTAGCATTGATTCTGATATACTTCTGGTAGAAGGATGAGAAATACCTTAAGGCTTCATTTTGGATATCCGATGTAGTGATGGCAAAACCATCATCCGGCCTTTTAATGCACCATATAGTATTTTTGTTCTTCTGTTCATTGGCACATTTGTGGAAGAACTGTGTGTTTTGATCTCCTTCTTTAAGCCAAGATATTCTGCTCTTTAATTTCCATGTGACTTCCTCAATGCGCAAGATCTCCCTTTTTCTGTTCCCCAATTGATATAGAGCATGATATGTGGTTTCATCTGGAGGACTGTCGGAGAAAATATTTAAAATAGACTCCAACTGTAAATTAATAGCCAATAATTCTGCCTTAAGGGCTCTCTTCTTATGAATCTCCCAATTCTTTGACTCCTTCTTGATCAGCTGTAGTTTGTGATGGAAACGATCCCAAATCCCTGAACCCAGATGGCCCCCCGCATCTTTCCAAGTGCTCTGAACCAACTTCACATACTCGACATCTTCTAGCCATATACGATTGAACTTGAAGGGGAGGCCCCTGATATCTTCACTCGATTTCCAAAACAGAGAAATTGGCTTGTGATCCGAGATATTCGAGGTCAATACAGTAGACCGGGGATCCCCCAAGACCTCCATCAACGAGTCCTTGACCAATACTCTGTCCAGTCTTTTGGCGATACATTGTTCACCTGTCCTTCTGTTAGTCCAGGTGGGAGCCATAGGTATGGGTCTGATATCCACCAGGAAAAATGAATTGAACATATCATATAAAAAATTGGACAGAGGTTCCAATCGAGCCCTAGAGCCCCATATTTCATCCTCCTGCAGCGAGGAATTAAAATCACCCATAATTATCAAACTAGTTAAAGAGAGAATACCTGATGCTTGCATACGATTCCAGAATGCCAACCTGTTACTATATGGTGCATAAATATTGACTATGTTAAAACTGCCCTCAATACCCCTAATCTGACCCATAAGGAGCATGCCCCCAAAGAAACTGTAAGCCCTCAGATAAACTCTATTCGGATCCCACATTGCAATCATACCACCCGAGTGGCCAATTGAATCCACTGCCACCGCACACCATCCTGTCTTGATGCGCAAGAACATCTGAATTTCTTTCTCCCTGTTACTAAGTGTTTCTTGTCCCAGAAAAATAATGGGATCCTTCGGAGCAATTAGGTCCCTTAGGTAATGAAATTTGGAGGCATTGCCCAACCCCCATATATTCACGGATATGATGTAATTCATGGGGACACCACATTAGGGTGGCTTGCTCTAAGCGCCCTTGTAGTACACCCCGAAACCTCAGCAGCAACTATAGGGATATCAGTGAGATCATCTTCAGCATCCGAGATCATCTTCAGCGTCCGAGAACAGGGATACATATTTCATCTTCCCCTTACACTTGCGGCCATTTGGTTTGGAATACTTTCTAATGGTGACGTTGGATGATCTCGAGAAGCAGGATAGATGGGTTGTGGAGGTGGGCGGCTTGTCGAAGACAGTAAGAGCGGGAAGGTCCAAATGCGGGTTGCCCATGATGGATTCTAGGTCACTAACTATAATGTTCTTTGGGGAGTCCGATAGGAGAATGGGGTCATCAGACAGAGATGGAGAGTTGGGATTTAGAGGGGAGTTCCCAGCTCCCCCGATAGACCCCACAGCAGACGATTCCCCTCGATAGGAGTGTGTATAATGATACAACGAAGGGTTGGACAAAAGGTGATACGGGCGGTCTTTTTTAATTGGGGTCCTATTGGAAATCCCAATAGATTGGGTCGATGGCTGTAAATGAGCAGAGTTGATGATTTGGTCCGAGGGAATAGTGATATCGACAGAGTCCCCAATCATGGGCTATGAAGGGTTCAGGTTCCGACCACAGGTCCCCAGAGTTATGGCAACTTCAGGGTTAGAAAATAACCGGCTCTGTACATAGGGAGATGGTTCAGGAAAAATGATAGGCTCCCTATTTTCCTCAGGTTCTAATACTTTAGGAATTGATTAGTTATGTGGAAAAAGACTATCAATCCTAACAATATTTTCGATAAAAGGGAAATTATCATCATTGAGATCATTAGTAGATACATATACATCTTCATCAGAGGATGATGAGCTCGGGTTACCTGATTGGAAGCCACCCGATGTACCGGTAGCAGCATCATTCTGTCAGCCAGCACCCACTCCGGTGACTACCTCCCGAGCACGAGTCATGTGGAAACGATATGGGCAATTCTCTCTTAAGTGTCCAGTTTGATGACAGATAAGGCACCTAAAAGGGATGCCCCAAAAATCAATACATTGGCGATGACACCTATTGTTCCATATCAGATCAACGTCCCCTGGCAATCCTCCCGCAAAATTTACGTCGACCAATATCCACGCCACCCTTTTGTCACTGGCACCCACAATACTGGGATCAATATACTTAGTGTGCCCAATTGAGTTGCCAATTTCCCGTAGAGCCTTGAGTGTCCAAAACTCAAGCGGAAGCCCTGGTAGCTTCACCCACACTACACGGCTACGAGGAGCGTCCGTAACCGGATTGAACCCAAGGTACCATGGGACAAGCTGCATGAAGCTTCTCCCCCGAACCCATGTCCTGCCAATAATTTTGTAGACATCCTTTTTGTCCATGAAGTGGACGCTGAACCACCTGTTAAGGAGCAACCTAAATTTTGGTGTATAGCCAATGATCGGGTACCAAAACTGTTTAATCCATGCGGCAGTATTAAAATCTTATGAGTCTGGGAACATCCATCTACCGATAACCACCCTCTTCTGTAGACTCGTCACCCTGATGCATAAGTCTTCATGGTCCAATATGACTTCTTTGATCTCAATTTTATGTTTGAAAATATTCTTGTTATACCGCCTCCTCCTCCGTTTCCGAATCCCTTTAAGGCGACCCTGTGCATTTACCACTTCATCTGGAAAGTCTTGAACCACTTGTTTGATGATGAAATCATCGACCTCAAAATCACCAGAGCGCCTACATACATCAGCAAGGGAAGATGCAATAACCTCCGCCTGGGCCGATATATCCGAAGAGAGCCCGACATGCCCTTCTGCCATATCTTTGAATCCGGATTATAGAGATAGCATGTACTTCTGAATTGGCAGGATGTCGCCACTGTGACTATGAATTAGGTGTTAGGTAGGTAAAGGATCAAGCACAGGAATAAAAAATAAACCCTTCAAAAAACGTACACTGACAATAGCCAAATAAGGAGTCCATTGAGGCCATCAAGCATGGCCAACCCCATTTTAAGAGCTGTCTAGGACAGATAATAACCACCTCAAAATGACCAACCAACACATTCCTTCAATAAAAAAAAATCCCAAAAAACCAATGATCATTACGCCACATTGTGTGGGAAATAATCATTGTGTAGCATCAGAATGATTCTGTTCTTGGGAAAGACAATATCCCTTATACCCACACTGATCTCGATCTAATATTTAATAGTTGTACCTACTAAGAAACCTAGCAATAGACCCCGCCATTGATTATACGCAGGCACTAAACCACAAGTATAGTAAACCTGGATTAAAAAAGGCCTAGGGGGGAGGGGTCAGTGCTCGAACACCTCAGCAATGACTAGATCAGGTGCCACGTAGGACATCACCACATCATGTACATCAGTTGTCCGTTCGCATGCCTTTCACGTGGCGGGCATGTGCAGCCGGTCCTTCCGGTCTGTAACCTACTCAGTAGGTCGTCTCCCGCGATAATGTGGAGGCTTCTCGACGAAGCCTCATTTCCTGCTCCGGGTATGGTTGCTGTGCGTTTTGGTCTCCGTTCCTTGCGCGATGTTTCTCCGATGTCTGACGCCTCCGCCACCACCATCCACGCGCTCCATCTGTCATTATGGCGCCCGTGCTCTCCTGGCTCAAGCTCCCCTGGTCCTGGTTCGGCCGCAACAGCATTCAAATTGGTATTGGTTTATGCTATGTGGCTGTTCACACTTGGTTTTGTGTTCGTTAAACCTCGGCTCTGTGGTGGTTTAACCTTGACGTTGTGGTGGTTATACCTCAGCGCTGTGTGGTTATACCTCAGCTCTTTGGTGGCTATGCTCGGCTTTGTTTCGTCATACCTCAGCCCTGTGGTGGTTTTACCTTGGCCCCTTCGTGGTTTTATTCGGCTCTGTGGTGGTTTTACTCGGCTCGGCCCTGTGGTGGTTTTAACTCGGCTTTGTGGTGGTTTTTCTCAGCTCTGTGGTGAACATACCTCGCCTGTGTGGTGGTGGTGGTCATACCTCGGCTCCATGGTGGACATACCTCGGCTCTGTGGTTCGGCGCTGCGTGACTTACAAGTCTGTATGCTCCGAATTTTGTTTTCAGGTGCGTTTTTCATCTCTGGATGCTGTGAATTGTGCTTTCAGGTGCGTTTCCCTGTTGGTTTTAAGTGTTTTTGAATTTTTTTTTAATGTTGGTGCTCTGTGAATGATTGTGTTTTATTTCTTTGCAGGTCAGTGCAGAAGCCAAGGACAATGCAGTTGGCTGGCAAGGCTAGGAGGAAGGCCAGGAGGGAGAGGAATTGGATGAGAGGAGTCTTAAGGTAGGACTCTGTCCTACCAGTGATATGTATGTGTTTTTAAACACATTTATCTCGAAGGAGATGTTCTCTCTGGAGCTTCTTTACTGTTTTACTGTGGTTTTCCTGTGTTTAGGGTTTTACTATGGTTTTACTGTGTTTAGGGTTTAGGGTTGTAATTGGAAAATAAAATGCTTTGACCATCCTACTTTGAGTTCAAATGAAAATCGAACGCTGGTTGCTGTTTATGCGTTGAGAGGTTTACTGTGGTTTTACTGTGTTTAGGGTTTAGGGTTGTAATTGGAAAATCGAATGCTTTGACCATCCTGATTTGAGTTCAAATGAAAATCGAATGCTGGTTGTTTTTTATGTGTTGAGAGGTTTACTGTGTTTGGGGTTTAGGGTTGTAATTGGAAAATCGAATGCTTTGACCATCTTGCTTTGAGTTCAAATGAAAATCGAATGCTGGTTTTTGTTTATGTGTTGAGAGGTTTACTGTGGTTTTACTGTGTTTAGGGTTTAAGGTTGTAATTGGAAAATCGAATGCTTTAACCATCCTGCTTTGAGTTCAAATGAAAATCAAATGCTGGTTGTTTTTTATGCGTTGAGAGGTTTCCTGTGGTTTTACTGTGTTTAGGGTTTAGGGTTGTAATTGGAAAATCGAATGCTTTGACCATCCTGCTTTGGTTTAGGGTTGTTAGACTTGGAGCCTCATAATGCCCGTCGATATCTAGTTCGGCCAAGAAAGAACTTAAGTTTTTATGTGAAATTAATATTTACTATTTTTATGACACAGAAGAGCAGTGTACTTGCAACATTGAAGTTAGACAAGTAAGTTAAAAGTATTGCCTAGAACAACATGGCCCAAGATTGTAACTTGGAAAATGAAATTTGCAATTTGGAAAGCTCCATGTGAACCACACAATGTCCAAATTGGAATTTTGCCAGTTGTTGTAATGTCAATATCACATAATAATTAAGCGATTTGCTTGCTCAATGAAAGACATATATTTTAGTTTGTTACATGCCACCTGAGTTATAGTGAGTTTGATATGTGCCTTAACATCTATAGCTGTAAATACTTAGTTTCGCTCTCAGACACATCATCCATGAGATGATTGATTGATATTTCAACATCTTCCACTGATTTGGCATGCTTTAATTAGGTGACATTTTGTACTTTCAAAGGAACTTGAAGATCTTGATTAAGAAGTAGCAAATATGGTGCACGGAAATAATTGTTGGCATGTAGTTTTGTTTCAAAGTTTTGCTTTTATTCCACAGTTTTTTCTGGTTGGCGATTCTGTTGTACTGGAAAGAACAACATTGGCTTGGAAAGAAACAACCAAACACCCTATCTAGAAATGAAACCTCCTCAAAGCAGGCCAGGTATTGTTGCAATCCTCTACCAGTTGCTTGTATTAGAGGAAGAATATTTATTCTTTCTAAGTTTCTGAAGGAGTCCAGTTAGTTAAAGAATTGTCTATGGATTTTGACAGTCAAATGTCATTATTCACACAAACTTTAGGACTGCTATTTAGAGTAAAACTTGTTTGTCAGTCTGAGGATGTCCCTTGTAGAGTGTAAGGTCAATATGGTCTCATTGCTCTTTTTCAAACATAAAATTGCAAATATTATGTCATGAAATAAAACCCGAGACAAAATTCTACAATCTCGGTCAAGTAACACAAGCAACTAACGATTAAGAATCTAGAATGTTTATAGAGGAGACAACTTACAAGATATTTGCTGGCTACTAATGTCAATGGATATAATCTCTGCATAAAGGAGTGAACTTACATGTCAATTTTCCCTTTGTACTTCTTTCAAATGGTAATTGAAGCTTGAAGGTGTCATGGGTTGAGATCAAAACTGAAGCTTATGATAAAAACTTAAGATGGTAGGTAATGTCAATCATCAAATTCTAAGTGTGACAATATAGAATGTGTGCTCATAACTTTAATATTGACAGTGTAGCATGTCTCCTCATCACTCAATATTTAATTAATTTTAATGAGAGGAATTGCAACCAATACAATATACATTAACATAACCACTATGGAACTCCACTCTTGTGACCTTTCCAACGTCTTGTTTTAAAGATGTTGCTTTTCCTATTTTTATCACAGTCCAAATACTGACAATCATAAGACAAATTAAATCAATCTTTTTATGCAGTACTGCATATTAAGTATGGTATGTTGAGCTTGATAAAAACATTTTAAAGATTTTAAATTAGGATGTGGGTATTCTGGGTACTGCATAATTTAATTTATTTTATTACATCTACTTAACAGGATGCAATGCAAGGCCACTTCATCTCTCATCTTAATTGAATCACCTCTGTACAGTGTAAAGAGGTCATAAGAATGGTTTTTCACAGAATGTAATGACTAAAATGTGCCAAATGATTTATGAATTTTTGACTACATTTATTTTGAATTTCTCATTTAGATGCAATCAGGTTGTTTTGTTAATGATGTTCAATTCAATTATGAATTCAAAAATCTGATATAGGCTAAGGCTATAACTTCAATTGCTCCTTGTGTTGATCTAATTGATATAGGCTAAGGCTATAATGTCTCGATCAGGAATCAATTGCTCCCCGTGTTGATATACTTGTTATTTAACATGATTATTGGTATCTGATTCTGTTCATCAAAGAGCATGTAATGTTCAAGGGATAGTTTGTTTAGATGCAATCAAGTTGTTTTGTTAATGATGTTCAATTCAATTATGAATTCAATTTTTTTGTTCAATTATGAATTCAAAAATCTGATATAGGCTAAGGCTATAACTTCAATTTCTCCCTGCGTTGATCTAACTGATATAGGTTAAGGCTATAATGTCTCGATCAGGAATCAATTGCTCCCTGTGTTGATATACTTGTTATTTAACATGATTATTGGTATCTGTTTCTGTTCATCAAAGAGCATGTAATGTTCAAGGGATAGTTTGTTTAGATGCAATCAGGTTGTTTTGTTAATGATGTTCAATTCAATTATGAATTCAATTTTTTTGTTCAATTATGAATTCAAAAATCTGATATAGGCTAAGGCTATAACTTCAATTGCTCCCTGTGTTGATCTAACTGATATAGGCTAAGGATATAATGTCTCGATCAGGAATCAATTGCTCCCCGTGTTGATACTTGTTATTTAACATGATTATTGGAATCTGTTTATGTTCATCAAAGAGCATGTAATGTTCAAGGGATAGTTTTTTTAGATGCAATCAGGTTGTTTTGTTAATGATGTTCAATTCAATTATGAATTCAATTTCTTTGTATAACCACCACAGAGCTGAGTATGTTTCACCTCCTTTTTATTGAGTGATTTTCACCTCCTTTTTATTGAGTGATTTTGATGGATGAAGTTTGCAATGAATTTTGATGATACTTGTTATTTAACAGGATTAGATGCAATCAAGGGATAGTTTTTTTAGATGCAATCAGATTGTTTTGTTAATGATGTTCAATTCAATTATGAATTCAATTTCTTTGTTCAATTATGAATTCAAAAATCTGATATAGGCTGAGGCTATAACTTCAACAGATTAACAAATTTGTAGGATTTAAAAACCGTTTGATATGTAGGAATTATAAATTGTTTGATATATAACTTCATAAAAAATCTGATATAGGCTAAGGCTATAACTTCAACATATTAACAAACTTGTAGGATTTAGACACTGTTTTATACATACTAATTTGAAAAAAAATTTAGCTTCCCAAACATCCATGGATGCTATCATTAGCAAACCTATTTGATCCTTACCAAAATCACAGTGTCTTGTAGTTACAAAAATTAAGTCACGACACCTCTATGCTTGATGGCTTCCATTTCCTGCATTTCCCAAGTATGGTGGACCGCCCAACATTGGATGATTAGGATGTGCCTGAATGTTGGCATATGGTTGAATCCAATTTGCTCCATGTAGCCATGGTGGGACTGAGTAGCCCAAGTGTCCACTTGTGTTACTAACCCCAGCACTGACTGCATGTGTCATATAAACACAATTAGGATTCAAACCTGCACTGGTAGGGGTATAAGAGGTGGGCCTAACCCCTGCCTGATACCTAGGGACTTGGATGTTAATCAGGTCTTGGAATGATGGTGTCTGCTCTGCAATGTGGTCCAACGTGTTAGACATCAACCTATTTGCCTCAAACTAGCTTGAACCATGGTCTTCTTTGCTTGTCACCCCTTCTCCTTTTTCCAACTCTTGCTGAACCTTTCTTGCCTCTCTCTGTTGCCTTGCCAATTGCTTTTGATGTTCCTTATCTTCCCTTTCTTTTTGTCTTTCCAAACTTTCCTTTGCTCGAGCTTCTGCTGTTGCAATCCTTGCAACCCTCTTTTCATTGGCTAACTCCTTCTTTCTCTTTTTAGCTTCCTGAATTTCATTCTTTTTACGTTCAGACTCGAACATTAAATTCATATAATCTTCAGATGTGAGCAATTGTGAACTCCTCCCTAAACGAAAATAATATGAGGTTGAGTTCCTTGATGAGGCCTTCACTCTCTCTACTGGTAGCTTTAGGAATGCACCAAGTAATCTCTGCTTTTCTGGACCTGCCTACTGGATTTCATCTTCTGGGACAACTGATTGGCCCCCATTGTTGTCTTCTTCAGGTACTTCATGCTGAATAGGCTCCTCTTCTAGTGATCCATTGTCCACAAAATAATGAACAAGTTCGGTGTTCAACCCTGATGGTTGTGAAGGTATGTCCATGCTTTCATCCTCATTGGTGGTAGATACATTATTTCCAGTGATATCCATCACGGCCTCTGCCAGCCATGATGGTGCACTTACTTGGGTTGGCATGGTCAATTGCTCATTGTCAGCTGCATCGGTGGGTGTCACAGCCTCATTGATATTGTTAGTTGGTTCATCACTGAACTGTGTCTCACTGACATGCTCAGTGTCATCACCACCACAGAACAACCCTTCAGAAAGGGACATTATACCTTCAGCAGAAGCTACATCTTCTTGGGCACCAACATGCTCTTCTAAGTTCTCTACTTCTTGACCTTCCACTTCAAATTCTTGGCTACATGTGGTATCATGCATAAGAGCATCAAAATTGAGTGGCCATATACCAGTCCTCCTAAATCCAGCCTTGATATTAGAAGGTGTGAGAGCCCTTTTAAATGCTTTACTTGCAAGCTCAGCTAGCTCAAACCTCTTTACTTCCACCCCTGGATTCTTTGCCATCCATGAAGCTCGCTCGACCCTGAAATAGTTCTTGAAAGGCCCAAATACGCTCACATCAAGGGGCTGCAATCTGTGAGTAATATGAGTCGGCAATGTTAACATGTCAATGCCCAACTTATTGGCCTCCTCGATTTTCTGCACAGCCATGTGGCTTCCATGGCCATCTAAAATCATCAAGTGTCTGTTTTCAGGTGAGACACCGTGACCCGGTACAGAAGCAACAAAGTGGCAAAGCCAATTTAGGAATAGTTCCTTTGTCATCCATGCATGTGGATGTGCAGCCATGCATGCCCCTGGTTCACAATTCTGTATATAATTTTTTAGTTGAGTTTTACCTTTAAATAGATAAAATCCTGGTATTGATGAACCAATTGCATTGACACAGGCAAGAATTGTGATCCACTCCCTGCTCTTAGGCAATATCTTAGGCACATTTCTACTCCCTCTCTTGGCAATTACCTGCATACCACAATTTCTTCCTGCCTGTAAGCTTGTTTCATCACAGTTCCATATATGGTTTGGGGCATATGAGTGCTGGTCATATGCAGCAGAAAGAGTGTTATAGAACTTGGAAACAATTGCAGGGCGTAGATTTAAAGCCTGGTCTCTGTCAAGGCCCTCCGCTGTACGTAACACAAGGTCTGGATGCCTCTTTTTAAACCCACTCCACCATGACTTACCAGGAAAACCATCTTTAAAGGGGTTTGGCCTCCCTTGAAAGATTTTAGCTATAGTGGATTTAAGTTGTATAAGCTCTAACCCATGTCCCAATTGGGCCATCTCCTTACACCACTCCACCACCTCATCCTCCTCCTCTTCAGTCATGACTGTAACAAACCCTCTACACTTTGTATTAGTCAACCCATTTATCCAATAATGTATGTTAGAGGCAGCAATACCATGTTTTTTTGCAGATGCATGGATTGAATATCCCTTAAACTCGATGTCATCAATTGCAGTGAGCATGTCTTACTTTGACCAACCTCTGATTGCACTGATTTTCTTTGTTGAAATTGCACTTTGTATTGTGGTCAAAGGTGGCTCTGTGGCTGATGGTGGGTTGGGATGATCTGCAACCACGGTGTCCTTTTCAACTACATTACTGGGAGCAATGGGAGAATTGACATCCTCATCTGATGAACTGCTCCACAGTTGGGCCCCCCTTCTCCCTCGCCTCCTGTTCCTTATCCGATCTACAATAGAAACTCTTGGCATGGCTACAACCTGCAATTTCCAACATCGTTAAGAAATTTGATAAGTATTACAACACAATTGTATAGAGTAAACTATAATTATGTATGAATTCCAAAATTTTTGCTAATAACATGAAATCTTCAGTTGTTTGTTGTGAATTAATTGGCATTGAAGTATTACTTGTAATATCAACATGAGAAAGATATGTGATACCTACATGGCTGTTAGCTACATGGACTTGTCTAAAATCAGTAAGTGCCTATTTTAAAATGGACTTATCTTTGGACATGGACTGTGTGTTAGAACTATTTTTATTGAAAGATTTTATTCAATATAAAGTCAATATCCAAATCTGCTTAATAAGCACAACAAAAGGAGGAGGCAACTACATTTATATTGTAAGCAACTAGAAATGCATGTTTGTTGTGAATTAATTGACATTGAAGTATTACTTGTCAATTATGTATTACTTGTAATATCAACAGGAGAAAGATATGTGATACCTACATGGCTATTAGCTACATGGACTTGTCTAAAATCAGTAAGTGCCTGTTTTAAAATGGACTTATCTTTGGACATGGACTATGTGTAGGCGTTCAAGGTTTATGAATCCTTTGTTTTTCTTAGGAAAACCCTCTGCCCGATAGGCACTGTTCCTATGTAGTTAGTAGGTTGTTGTTCTTATAAATTTTGAAGGGCACTGTTCCTATGTAGTTAGTAGGTTGTTGTTCCTATGTAGTTAGCAGACACTGTTCCTATGTAGTTAGTAGGTTGTTGTTCTTATAAATTTTGAAAGATTTTACTCAATATAAAGTCAATATCCAAATCTAGTTAATAAGCACAACAAAAGGAGGAGGCAACTACATTTATATTGTAGAAAACTAGAAATAGCTACATGGACTTGTAATGGCCTGAATGTTGTTAGCTACATGGACTTGTAATAGCCTGAACGATGTTAGCTACATGGACTTGTAATACCCTGAACACTGACAACTACATTTGCTCCACAGAAATTGATGTATTGTTCTTAGGGGACTGTGTGTTGGAACAATTTCTTGAAAGATTTTACTCAATACTGGACTTAAAGGTTTAGAAAAATTCCAACTTGAAATTTGGAGTAGCTAATTAGTAAGCTAGTTTGAACATTCATAGCTTCTTTAATCTACGTGATTTTCTTATAAACATAACTTTCATTACTTACAAACTTAACATAGTTTCTCAACTAAAATAATGATAAAGTACTCAATATCTTGAATAACATATTTCAAGAACAACGAAATACCTGTATGTCTCCAGCAATGCTCCAACAACTGATGAAGAGAGTGAATGTAACACTGTGCACACACTCTGTCTGGAATGTAACACTGAGCACACTCTACCTGTATGTCTGGAACACTGTCTAAAAAGGATTGTATGTCTGCAAAATGGAAACTCACTGCCTGAAAACTCACTTTCTGAAAACTGTGTGTCTGCAAAATGAATGGAACACTGTCTGAAAACTTTGAATGTATGTCAGCAGTAGCTTAAGAGTATAATGAATGCCTCAAATGCAGTAAGAGTTGATGTTTTATAGTTTTATGATCTAGAATTTAATTGGTAGGGAAGATTGGCATGGATTGCCATCTCCCAAATTTAATTATGTGTTGTGGATTGATTTGTACATGATCCAATGGTTGAAAAGCTTTCATGGTTGATCCTTGGGCTTTCCTAAATTTAATTCCTGAATTGAAATGCTTTCCTGAATCTAATACCTGTAATTCCAGGGCTGTTGTGTTTAATTCTTGAAATGAAAGGTTGGGTGAACTATTTCCTGAATTGAATGGTGTCATTTAATGTCTTCAATAGGCTGAATGGTTAAACAAACATGTACATATGGCTGACAGACATTTCACCTATTTTTGTGCAGGTGTTACCCAGTCCTTGTCCAGGTGTTACTCAGCAATGAGATCTATTGCCCCAATGCAAAATCAGTCGGTGACTGTTTGATGGGATCACTGTACTTTTGGATGGAAAGCATTGTAATGTTTTGTAGTGCATTTTGCCTTGGTTGGTAATTCAGAATTGGAGGTACTTGAGACAATAGGTTTTGTCAACTTGTGATGTTAGATTTGGTGTATGACAGTTGTTGGTCTAGTAAAAAACTGGGCCCATTTTGGACATATTTATATAACTTATATAACTTATTATCAAATATTTGTGTGCATATTTTAGTGAGTTTGTCATTCTTGTTTGATGGATGTGTGGGACCAGTGCTATAACTACTACTGGTTCTTGCACAACAATAGAAGCCTCTCCCCTAGATAAAACCAAATGATTTGAAAAACGATCCAGATTGTCAGATGAGGCAGAGACTGATAATTGACCCTTGGAGAGAGTCCTTCTTCACGTCACCACCTCAGTCATTTATACCACAGTGCCGCCACTGAGCATCGGGTGCAGCCCAGTATTGATAGCCCAGAAATACCGATCACCTACTCCAAACAAGGGAAATCAACACTCTACCATAATTCAAAATCCACCGGAATCCGGCCGGAAGAAATCGGCAGAAAAACCAGTCTCCACACATGCACCATTAGACCTGGCAACAACAACAGCATATACAACCAGGGAAAGACCACCACCTCTGGCATAAACGGAATCCAAAACTCTTACAAGGCCAGGATATAATGAAAGAATCCTTCCATATCCTCCATAAAAGGAACCAGCAGCAACCGTAGGAAGATCCAGTGCAATTGAGTCGGATGATGAATCCTGGGATGAAGAGGATTGATAACGACTATAATCCTCTTGGGTTAGCATCAATCCCCAGTCTTGTGAACAATATAAATGGCATGAAGTATGTAAACAGCTAACATTAATAGAATAGATATCATGCAAATTTCAACCGACTCTGAAAAGTTCATGGGATCATAGCACTACCACTGTAAACCCCACCAAATTAGGATATTAGCACTCCAAACGTTTTCGACAACAAATACTACGTCCTTGTTTGGGAAATCTTTACATGAAAGCACAAAACTCTGATTCCATAAAATCGCGCGAGTGCCTTAATGAATCCAACCGATATATTCTTAAATTACTCCATCAAATGCAATTTCCATCACTCTGGAGCTCTAATTCACACAATAAATGCAATCCATGACAAAAAGAAGCAAATGTCCCCCAAATTCCCAATCGATGGTCATTCCCTTTCCAGCCATTAAAACTGGATCTCGACGGTTGATCTTGGCACAAAAATCTCCTTCCCTCTGCACATTACCGCAACTGTATGTGTATTTTTATTTACGAAATACTTGTTTCTGATCCGGAGCTTGATCAACTACCTACTGCTGTGATTAAGGGAAGTAGTGGATCTTCCTGTAAGCGAAGCTGATCTTCCTGTACACGTTGTAATTGGAATGGGTGGACAAGACAAAACGCCATGGAAGAGCTCAGCCTGACTTATGTGGCAATCGAATTGCCACTTGTATCCAGCCGACGATTCAGCCATTACTCCAACTGTAACTCTTGTATTGTAGTCGCTGTATTGAATGCACCGAGAGCATATGTTTACATTTCATTTCTAAGTTTAGAACGAAATTGAATTCGACACAATTGTCGTTATGCAATTTACAGATCGTGACAAACCTCTAAATTTAGCAGACGAGATTCAAGTCCACCGATTGCCGAGATCAGACATTAATAACGATGCGGTCCAGACAGGCAAAACTTCCTCTATTTAAGCTCCACTTCCCAGCCCCAACATCAACAAACCAGAAGAACCAGAAGAGCAGGTACAGATCAAGAAGGTCCAGAGTTCGAATCCCAAAGAAAGCGAAAAGTCGATTAATTCAGTAAAGAAGTGGAAACCATGGCGTCCAGGCAGCAGCCAGGCGGTGGCCTGTTGGTGGTAGTGGTGCTGCTCCTCGTCTCGGCACTGTGGGCCGAGGCAGCCGTAGACTGCAACACTGTAAAAAGTGATTTGGTAGGGTGTGTAGGGTATCTCGAGTCAGGAACGGGAAACCCTACACCCCAATGCTGCGATGGAGTGAGAAAGCTATCAAGTGCTTCCGCCACCACCGCAGATAGGCGAAAGACTTGCGGGTGCATCAAGAGTCTTGCAGCCCCATACCCCAACATCAAAGATCCTGCTGTTGGCAAACTCCCCACCCTCTGCGGCGTCAAGCTCTCCTTCCGTCCCAGCATTACCACCAACTGCGACACGTAATATTTTTATACTTCAATTTAATTTTTGGTATTTTTATTATTATTATTTAAATTGTAGATTTCAAGAATATTTTAAGATTTTTCTTTAATAGTTTTTTTATTTTTTATTTTATTTTTAATAGTTTTTTTATTTTTTATTTTATTTTTAGAACTAGTTAATTAGATTCATTATCAAAATGAATTTGAATAAATTTTTTGGCTGATTCGAAACTGGATTCTGAAATAATATTAGCAATACCAGAAGGCTGAAATAAAAAATATTAGGAATTTTGTTTTTGTGATCTATAAAATGTGATAAAAATTTTTAGGTGAAAATCACATCAGAATAGTGTGGTTCATCATCAGGACAAGAACCAACCAGTGTGGTTCATCACAAGATCTTGTCCTGATGATGAACCACACTGGTTGGTTCAAACACGTCGACCAAATCTATTCTGATGTGATTTTCACTAAAAGATTTTTATCAAAAATATTTTTAAGATAATTTATTTTTATTTACTATTTCAAAATAGACAAATTCCAAATTATTTTTAAAATCAATTATTTAATTTAAATTATTTAACGAAACTAATCATTTATAGCTCTTTTTTTTGTTTGCAGGATTCCATAGATGAGGGGAAATTTGACAGGCACTGTCATCTCTGGATGTTTTCTACTTCTACTACTGCTGCTACTATGATATGATGTCTGAATATGTAAAGTGTCTCATAGACTTTTTATTTACATGTCTCAATGTATTCTCTGTTGTCAGTCTGTCTTGTCTGAATATGTAAGGTGTTGTCTGTGTTGTAAATAACATGCAATAAAAATACATCCAGGGTTATTTGCTGTATGTCTGTTGTTTCTTTTCAATTTATTGATCAGATTGTTTTGTTGTTAAATTTATTTATAACAAGGCAGTGTGGACCAAAAATAAAAAATCTCTAATTTTTGACAATGCACTGATTCAATGCTTAAATAATGTATATTTTTTTGGTTTAGATATTAATATTAATATTTTTCTTATTTTTAATATTTGTATGTGGTATAAGAAATTGTTACTTTTAAGAAATTGGAAATGTAATTAACAAAAATCGTCATTTAAAAAAAAAATGCAATTTTTATGATACAAAAGAGTATTGGTTAGATATTAATTTTACTGGGTTTTTTGAACTCTTTCTATTTATATTAAAACTAACTAAAAAAATGCAATTTTTATGATACAAAAGATTGTTAATCACTAGTATTTAACTTATAAAAATAAATGGGCATTTGGTTGAGAGATGTTAACTAAAAGATTTTTTGATTCTTTTTCTACTTATGTTAAACTAACCCAAAAAAAATTGCAATTTCTATGATACAAAAGATTGTTAATCACTGGTATCTAACTTATAAAAAACAATGGGCATTTGGTTGGGAGACATTAACTAAATGATATTTTTTATTCTCCTTCTACTTATGTTAAAACTAACCCCAATTTTTTTTTTAATTTCTACCATACAAAATATTGTTAAAAATCAATGGGCATTTGTTTGGGAGACATTAATTCTATTGGATTTTTTTGACTTTTTTGGTTGGGTGACATTAACTAGACTGAATTTTTTGACTTTTTCTAATAATTATTATTTTTTTCAACTGAAGAAATTGCCCCTAGAGCAATATTCAGGCATACATAGTCCTACCGAGGACTAGACCACAAGACTTGTGAGATCAAACCTCCCTACCTAACCATTAGACAACATCCTCCTGACTCCTCTACAAATTACATTACTAGGCATATGTTGACTACCTTATTAAACTAAAAACTAAACCTTTCCCAACAATCTTAGATTTCACATTACTAGTTACCCATATTAATAAAAGAAACATTTTCCAATTAAAATTAATAATAGTATATTTAAATTTTTATATTTTTATATTTAAATTTAGAAAATATTTTAAAATATACCATCAAAATAAATATAGCAGATATTGATAGCGATCACGAATTCTTTCAATGGTTACAACAAAATATTTCAAATTAATTGCCTTAAGTTATGCAAATTTTCATAACTGAAATCTCAAAATCTGATGTTTTTATTGCTCAAGCCCTTGGATTTGGATTTAAATGAAGCAGAGCATTCTGAAACATGTTAGTTTTCCCGTGACTCTCAGAAATTTTGTCCCCCGCAGAGTGTTCAAACAATTGTTGTGGCAGGCAAGTGTTGAAAACTCGAATCACATTAACATATTATCTTTTAATTGGAATACGTTAATGCTCACGCTTGTTTAATTTATTTATTAAAAATAAATATTGCAACTCATATGAGTTAATATTTTTTTTCATGGTATATATATATGTGGGCTATATAGAGGACATTTTTGTGTTTTTTATTGTTAAATTCAATTAGAAGCCAAAAACTACATGCATGAGGTGGAGATTATTTTATAAAATTTTCAATCACTTAAATGTTAAAAGATTAGCATGAAAAACTTATTTTTGAAAGAAAACATTCATTTTTATATGTTAGTTTTGGAATAAGATTTTAATTTCTTAAATTTATAGGGAAAGTTATCAATTATGTTTTTTGGAAGTGAACAATTATATATGGAAATAATTGATACTTTCCACCAATTTCTTTCTATCACTTTTGGGAATATGAGATTGCCTCATAATTTAATTCAGTGTGATCTTATTATGCTTGAATATAATTTCTACAGAGCTATGGACATACCTTGAAATGTGCATTAAATTATCGATCCAATTAAGGGTTGACACTAATATCAAACAACATTATTACAAAACTAACAAGAAATAATCTATTTAATATTTATTCTAAATTCACATTGTGACCTAGATCTCTTTATTGAAGGCATTGATAGTGACCATAGTGGTGATAGTATGACATAATATCATGTGGAAACCCTATGCATGGTAGCCATTCACTGAGAGAAGGCTTGTACGATTCATGATGAAACCATATACTACTTCTCCAAACCCATTTTCTTTTGTAAAAAGATGTAGGATGTGTTTCAATCTCAACTGTAGAAGTTGCATTAGAAAATCACGGTTGTATAAGATTTTGGAAATTTGAACCATTTACTCCCCCTTTAATCTGATCCATTGAGCTTTACTAGAAAAAAATGCGATAAGATTGTTTGTTGTGTGGTTGCAATTTTCATCATAAAGGGAAACTTGAAACTTCTCCTAGATCACTAATAGTCATACCCTGCCATCGCTTGCCAATGTTGAGTATAGTGACAATTCTTATGCTAACGTAACTAGGAATCACCCCTAAATTGGATTAGATTGAACATTATCTTCTTCAAAAGTTAAATCCTTGGATTAAGAAACACAAATTAATGGGAATTCAAAGCCTAAATTTGAATATCTAAACAAAAGTGAAAACCATTTGAAATAACAAATTTGAAACATTGAAAGCAATAATCAAATGAATGCACTCGCAAATATGAAACATTGAATTAACAATCTTTACAATGTTGTCTTGAGAAAACAATAAGAAATGGAAATATTTCATTTTTCTTTTTTACTAAAATAAATAAATGAGTGAAATCATCCAAGTAGCCAAATAAATCCATTTTAAAGCATGACATAATGAAATAACACCCAATAACATCCTTTAATATAAAGGTAAAAACGTAGAACCTTAAATAATTTAAATATTTGCAAAATATTTTTTCCCATAAAATTTTCAAAGGTAAAGAAATATCACTAGTTAAATTGAGTCTAAGTTATTAACATGTAAGAAAAAAGATGGTGGAATATAGTATGTATAATAAACAATAATAATTCTTGTAAATATTTGCTAGGGTGATGGTTTACAATCTTGGTAGGTACAATTTAGTTGAGTTTATTATCCATGCAAGTTTCCATGTAACAATTTGTTAGATAAATAATTTACATATGTGGAAATTCTATACAAATTTTGGGTAGACATGACTCTATATATTGGAAATTTGTTGTTGAAAGTTTTTGTGAATTATTTTTTGATATTAGAGCCATCTTCCATGCTTGCCTCATATAAAACCCAATCAATTCGAAATATAGGCATAGGAATTCACTAACATGATTGATCAAAATATGGAGAAAATTTCGGTATGAAAAAGTCAGAAATGAATCAATTTTTATTGATGCTTAGTTCAATCTCAATCTACCAATCAATGACTTAATCCTTTCCCCACAAGTTAATTCAAAGGGGGAAACTGAGTTGTACATGTTTCAACCTTTAGTTCTGTGTCAAATATAATGCATTTTTCTCATGAACAACCAACTAATCATCTATCATATATGGCATCCCTCCATGAACTCTAGAAAGCATATCATATGTGTGTTGAATGACCTCAAAACAAAAAAAGGATACATTCATACGAAGTGAATATGTATTTAGGCATAATTCATTGTAAATATGGGACAATGGGAAACACGTAAATAGGAAATGCTTGAAAATAAAGGTGGGAGAAGAAGCACCCCTTAAAAATATCTTTATTACAATCTCTTTTACCTAATTAAATTAGAGAAAGAAAAACTATTCCTTAACTTGTTTTCTTTTTGTTTAAGAAGTTCTATCTATGTTTCTAAAGTAAATTAGATAGGAGCATAAAAATCCCTACCCTTTCTTCCTATACTTGTTGGTATATGTTAATGGTTTAATGAAAGGAGTCAAAATTTCATATTGAGTGAAATGAACTAAGTTACTTTTAGAGGTAAAAAAATAGCATGGAACAATGCAATCTCTGGATTGAAAATATAAAATCTTTGTGGAAATATTGGCAAATTTTGACAATAACTTTAGCAAGGGATTACATAAAATGACTCCTAAATTTAAGAAAAAACAAATTAAACATCATCTTGAAACCCTATATTATATCCAAATCTATACATAAAGAAATGACCACTGTATAATTGGTCATATTTATATACGAATATTGAATGCATTATCTTGCAAATTCCAAATGTTTTGTTGGCCATTAACCCTCTCTTTACACATTAGGAATCATTTTTAAACCATAATATTTTTCCTCTTCTTAAATTTTAGAACCCTAGTTTGGACTTTGTGAAACCTATACCTATTATAGTCAATAAGAGGAATTTAAATTCTAGGAATCACAAGCTATAATTTCCATGCATCAATATCAAGAAAAATAAATATAAGTATGACAATCCTTCAATGGAACTCTCATACCATAAACATGAGAACTTATCAATATACTTAGAGCATAGGAAGAACCCTCAAAGCAAGAGCCAAATTCAAGATGTTACGAAGAGAATTTGAAATTGAGGAAATTGGTTTTTCTTCACCAAAAGTGCACCTCCTTGCCTCCAGTGTTGTAGTTAATTAAATGGTAACTTTAGTTATTTCCAAATAGAATCTAATTCATTGTCAAAAAACCCTCAAATTGATGCTATGATTAATTCGAAGTGAGGTGTGTAATGTTTACTTGATCGCTCATGTGACCTACCTACTTGTAGCAAGTATGTAATGAATAGAGTGGAGACTAAACCAGGGCCTTGAGAATCAAACTGGGTGCACCTTGACCATGTAGAAACATGCACGTGTAATAATGGAAAAAAAAACCATATAAGAAAACTGTGAATTTTCATAGGACATAAAGAATGGTCATATGACATGTTTTCATAAAGAAATATCTCATAAGACTAACCCTTTAAAAAACACCTTTAATATAATTATATACAATTTACATTTCATTTATTAGAAAAAATGATTTAAACTTTATAATTTAATTATATTTTAATATTACATTTTTCCTTTATAAAAATACAATGTTCAACTAAGACTTTGGGACGAGGCGACGTGAGTGCGAGGAAACACATAGGGGGACATGTGAGAGTATGCTAAAATTTTAGGGAACTTTAAGGGGGATGAGGGGACGTCAAGGTATTTCTTCATATATATATATATATATATATATATATATATATATATACATATATATATATATATATATATATATATATTCAAATTCATATTAAATAATGAAAGCACAAATGCATCAATTCATACATAATCGAATTAAATTATTGAAATACATTGGTCCATACTCATCATTCATAATGGTAAATACATCATTCATCTATACACCACGAAAATATCTTCCAAAAAATATCCCTATCATCATGCACTAAGGTGAGGGATTTTATTTTATATAACTAAAATAAAGTACTTGTTTTTCCAAAAAATCTTGTAGATATTTAAATAAAACTTCTTGAGCTATGAGCTAGGTGGAACATACATCTATGTGTGTTTTCCATTATATTACCTCCATAGTGAACAACAAGTCCTCTCATATTTTTCTAACAACACATATTAGCTGTAATATCTGCAATCACCATACATTCCAAGTTATACTTGTATTCTTGGTCAATGTTTAAATATATATCATACACTTTTTTTTTTTTAAATATTTTACTCTTCTAACTATATCTATATATGTTGATTCTTTCATCAACATATATGTGTGTATGTGTGTGTGTGCGTGTGTTTTACTCATACCTGTGATATTTACATACAATGCTCATTCTACTCATGTGTAGTCTTGAAGACTTGTTTAATTTTTATTTACTATGCATGTTGCATAAAATTACCTTATTGTATACCATTTACTCATGGTCAGTTATATATTAAGTTCAAATAGCTCATAGAGGCTAATGCTCACTACAGATCTCTTATAACCAATACTTTCGAATTTAAATCAACGCATAGAGATATCTCGAACTCTTCATGGTGATGCACGGAAATTTACATTGGTTATGCAGTTGTGTCTGCCACAGTAATTTCAACTTATAGTCTATCATTTTGAATGTTTTCGAGGACTCTAGGTCCTTGTCAGTTGTGATGAAACATGTGTTCTTTGTATACATTGGAGTTGTCAACATTTGTTATGGTGCTCATGAGGTGTTGAGCATCAATAATCCTCACACATTATGGTTTTGATCAACAACTGTGGGATATTGGGTTCATTTTGGTGTAACTACCCTTTCCCAATGTTGTAATAGGTCTTCCTGCCACCATTTTCTAGGCACGCCTTGAGTTTATTGGTTTTAACTGACTACAATGAGGCCTAAATTTGGAATTCTTCCAATGAATACAGTTCCAGGTTAGGGTTTTATAACCTCTCTTGCTGTAATAACTTGTAATGTTGCTTTCTATTAATGAATTTTTGAATCAATAGCTGGTATGCATATGCTAGTTACAACATTAATATTCTTTTTTCTTTCCTTGGGATTTTTTTTTCTTAGTATTCTTTCATCCCGAGACTAGAAAGTGTAGAACGAACGAATCTTGAAGATAAGTCCCTTCAAAATTCGAAATGTGGAAAAAATGGTTTGCTTATGTTAAATTTAGATAACAATGGTGTTCTATGCTTGATGCACTTTTACTTCAATCTTCCATAGGCCCAATACAAGATAGTAATCACATAAAATTGAAAGTAAAATGCTAATAAAATACAATAATAGATCAATAGAAGACAAGCCAAATATAGATCAGATTTACAATTCCTTATGTCCAACAAAGATATGAGATATTGTTGCGTTACGGCAGTGAACAGGATGCTTGAACCATCAAAGTCTTTCTCGATCAGCCAACACTTTCATGTGTCACACCCACAACTCTCAAAGACATCTCATCACAAGTCAACAAAATTCAAACCAGGGATAATGCAAAAAAGTCAACGCAGGCAGCTTCATAAAAGTCAAAGCAGCAAACTAGGGCTTCGATCAAACAACCTGGAATTCCTCAATTTTAGTGCCCAATTTTACGGCCTCCTAAACTCGGAATTTCTGCAGAAGATTGAGGTCAAACATCCAAGGGTTGAACACAGTCAATGCTGGTCAATGATGCAACTGAAAATCCCTAAACAGATCAACGCAAAAAACAACAGAAAGCCCTAAACAGATCAGCGTAGAAAACATCAGCAAGCCCTAAACAGATCAGCACATAAAATAGCAGCTTCACTCCACACGTGTGAGAAGAAAAAGGCCTCCAAAGGCTATACCCAAGCTCCCTGCAGCTTCGAGAGAATGTGTGATGAGATAATGAGAAAATGAGCTCCAAGTCTCTCTAATTTATATCCATCAGTGAGGGTGTGTGACACATCTCTTAGGCATGTGGGATAAATATGGTCGACCTTGCACATGTCAAAAATAAATTCAAAATCAATGTTCTGCTCATCCGATCAAGATGATCTTTAGATCAATATTGCACCCCTCTGAAAGAGGAATCCAACAAAAATATGACCATTTTAATATGAGCAGTGCAACATGGAGTTTGGACCTAGTTCCCAAAATTAATACTCCCTCTCAACTAGGGAGAACTCCATTTGTCCACAAGTGTCAGCCATCATGTACCAAACCAAACATCGTGCGTCATCCCACCGTAACTTTCTTTTCTTACTCTTTATTTCAAAACAAAAGGTGAGTCACAAATACATCACACACAACTGACCCGAAGTCAGCTTAGAGGTAAAAACCTCTCTCGGACTCAAAAGAGTCTCATACTAACCCAAAGTTAGTTTACTAACTCGAAGTCAGTTTCGAGGATAAAACCTCATTATACCTGATCCCAGATCAAGGTGTTAGACACGTGCCATCCTAGACATAGAGAGTACAACAATATTAGATGCGTCCATCGGTCTTGCTATGGTCTCTATCCACCTTTCCTACCTCATTGGCCAAATGAGAGGTACTTCCCATGAGTCTGAAACTCCATGGGTAGGATTCGTATGAGGCACAGATCAGAGAGAGGTGAACCAACTCAGTATCGTAACGGTGGGGCAGAAGCACAACAAGGTTTTGAAAGCCTAGCCATGTATGTGCTTATAGCTCCAAGAAGCTATCCCCAAGCCCCCTGCAGCTCCGAGAGCTCATAGTCCAACTCAAGCAGGACCCTCAAAATAAGGTCTTTCCATGATTCCAAGCTTCTCACAGAAGGTTAGGAACTTGAACTTCCCTAGGGGCTTCGTGAGAATATTCACGACCTGCTCATCAATCCCTATATGATTGAGCCTTACGGTGCCTCGCTGTACCATATCTCAGATAAAGTGGTACCTGATATCAATATGCTTGGATCGATCATGGAACACATGATTCTCAGAAAGACAAATCCCACTCTGGTTATCATAAAGGATAATTGTGGTATCTAGAACATGCTCAAACAGATCACTGAAGAGCTTTCACAACCAACCAACTTCACAACAGGCCATACTCGCTATAATGTATTCGGCCTGAGCGGTGCTCAAAGCCACCGAATTCTGCTTCCTGCTCATCCAAGATATCGAAGCAAAACCCAAGGTGAAGCAACATCCAAATGTGCTATTGCGATCCACCACACTACTAGCCCAATCGACATCAGTATATCCATGGAGTTTCAAACTCCCGGCAGTGTATCTCAACCCATGGTTGATTGTGCCCCAAATATATCTCAACAAATTCTTGACACTAATCTGGTGAATGTGATGAGGATCAACCATATGTTGACTCAAAGTGTTCACTGCAAAACATACATTCGGACATGAGTTCACTAAGAACATCAGGGCCCCCACGAGTTATCGATACTCGGTAGGATTTGCTAGCACGGGCCCAGCAGCGTTCCCACTCAACTTCTTAAATTTGAGTTCCATCGGTGTCGACACAGACTTACAGTCCACCATACCAAATCTCTCTAGCAGCTTCATGACATATTTTCCTTGACAAAGGAAAATCTCGTCTGGCCTCTGCTAGACCTCCAAGCCTAGGAAGTAGTGCATCATTCCTAGGTCTTTCATCTCAAACTCAGAAGTTAGATCCCTCTTACACTGATGAATGAGAGGGTCAACACCTATCAGGAAGAGATCATCCACATAGAGAACCAAAATGAGAGGCCTTTCTATATCAACCTTAAAATAAAGGTTCGAATCAACATTACTTCGAGTGAAGCCCAACTTCATCAAGTAGCTATCTATCCTATTGTGCCAAGCCCTGGGGGCTTGCTTCAACCCATAGAGGGATTTATTCAACCTGCATACATGGGTGTCTCTATCTTGGACTTCAAACCCCAGAGGTTGCTCCACATACACCTCTTCCTTTATAGATCCATGCATAAAAACGGTCTTCACATCCATCTAATGTAGAATGCAATAATAGATCAGATGGTGGTATAATGGGCCACAGGTGCAAATATATCCTCCTAATCTATGCCTTTTTTTTTAGAGAAGCCTTGGGTAACAAATATTGCCTTGTACTTTTTGACACTTCCATCAGATCCATGCTTGATCTTATAGAGCCATTTCAAGGTGGTAACAGATTTGTCCACTAGTCTCGGGACTGCTTCCCAGACATCATTTTTCATAATGGACTCATACTCCTCGTTCATAGAATCCTTCCAAAATTTATTCTTTACAAATTATTCAAATGTTCCTGCCTCATATTGTACTATCTTACTCATGGCTGCTAGATACCCTTGGTATCTCTTCGACTTCTTGCTTTCACGAAATGTCCCCCTTGGGGCAATATGTCTCTCGGCATCTTCGAGAGTATCCCTAAGCCATGAGGGTCTTCTCTTATTTGAAGGAGGTGGATCAATGGGATCCATAGGTCCTTCAACATCGAGCATTAGGTCATCCTTTGGCTCTTCCAGCTTCCCTGCTTCTTCATCTTCATTGTCTTCCTTGGAGCTAGGAAGATTTCTTACTTTCTTGAGGGAAACATCTTCATCAAAGGTGACATCGTGGCATATCTCCACTTCTCTTTGATCAGGCACATAGATTCTATATGCCTTTGAAGTTTCATTGTAGCCCACAAACATTCCCTTATTTCCAGAAGCATCCAGCTTGCTTCTCTTTTCTTTTGGCACATGAAAGTAAACATGACAACTAAAAAAATATAAAATGAGAAACATTAGGTTTCTTACCAGAGAAGACTTCTTCGGGAGTTTTGGAGTCCAGAGCGGAGTGCGGGAATCTATTTTGACAAGATATTTGTTGTCTTTGTGACACTTGAGGGGAATGGTCCCCTTGTATGCTTCCCTTCAGCACAACCCTAACATATACCTTCATGATCATCTCTCAATTCGGGCATCCCTGTCACCAAATTCCTTACTTTGGGAAGGGCTTTGTAATGAAGGTGTGCAAACCTTCGGTGCCATAAATTTATTTGAACAATCAATATCACATGTCATAGCCCCCAATGGACTTCCTATGACTTGGTAGAGTGTATCAACTCTTAAACCAATAGAAAGAGCTTCCTTGAAGTTCTCTTCCAGATAAGTACCTTCCATCAACGAATGATAACTTTTACCCTTTGTCTTCCATTGTCGCAATGGACACAAGGTTCTTCTTCAAATAATGTACATACAACACATCTTGTAATTGGATGACTTGACCTTGAGATAAATGGAGGGCCACAGTCCCTGTCCCTTTCACGAGATAGGTGGCATTATCTCCAAGGATAATTTCCAGATTAGTATCCTTCTCAACCAAATCAGAGAGGGATTCTTTATAACCAGTGAGGTGCCTTGAACCACCACTATCAATTAACCACACATACAGGGTGTCGGGTGGAGATGCAACAGAGAGGGTAGATACAAGAATAAAATCATTTATCTTATTATCAACAATATTAGACTCATCGTACCTAGAATTTCTTGACCTCTTGAATGGTTTCCCATTTCCATTACGATGAGAGGGAGCCTTCCTTTTTCCTTGGAACCTATTGTTCCTGCCATTCATTCTCGAGTTTTTGTTTTCATCATCCCTGGGATATTCCCTTCTATTAGGGCACTCTCTTGCATATGATCAGTCTTGTTACAAGTGTAACATCTTCCCTTCCTTCCTTTGGGCCCCGCACTACCATGGTTTTGATTTCTCGGGCCACCATGGTTCTTATTCTTTGCATGAGCGTCGAAGGCTGTAGGGTCACTTCCATTACCATTAGAGGCATACTCCATCATTCTTGTTTCCTCTTGAGTGAATCTTGTCAATATTTCATCAAAATCAGGAATCACATTATTATCGAGAATAGTGGTATTGAATACATGCCAATCACGGGGGAGACCTCCAAGTGCAATAAGAACCATCTCTCGATCATATATTACTTCCCCAATAGCTAGGATGTTATTCCTGATTTTAGTGAGCCTCATAAAATAGGATTGAATAGATTCATCCTTACCCTTCTTAATATTCTTCAATTGATTCTTGAAGAAGAGGATTTGATTAGCATTTCTAGCCCTGAACATGCTCATTAGCTTATCATACATCTAGATGTCTTCAGCTCAGAAATGTAAGCAACCATGTGCTTATGAATAGAATCCTAGATGATCATCTTTTATTTGATTCCCCCTTTTCTATACTTCATCTTCGTGGAAGCAACTGCATTTGATGGAGGCTCTTGAATATTACCCTGTACATAGTCCATGACATCTTGATCTTCTAGCGCCAAATCCAAGGACATCTTCCATGCATTATAATCAGACTTATTAGTAAATTTATCATCAGCCTTGAAACCCTTGTAGGTTGAGGAGGCCATTTTTCCTTGATAGGATTTCCTCCTTCAGAGTTAGCTTCTAACACCAACTTGGACTCTTGGACTTTGTATTCACCTCAGCTCTGATTCCATGTTAAATTTATATAACAATGGTGTTCTATGCTTGATGCACTTTTACTTCAATCTTTCATAGGCCCAATACAAGATAGTAATCACATAAAATTGAAAAAAAAATGCTGATAGAGCACATTAATAGATCAATAGAAGACAAGCCAAAAATAGTTCAAATTTACAATTCCTTATGTCCAAGAAAGATATGAGATATTGTTGCATTACGACTGTCAGCAGGATGCTTCAACCAGCAAATTATTTCTCGATCAGCCAACACTTTCATGTGTCACACCCGCAACCCCCAAAGACAGCCATCACAAGTCAACATAAGTCAAACCAGGGATATCGCAGAAAATTCATCGCAACAAACTTGGGATTCAATCAAACAACTTGGAATTCCTTGATTTTAGTGACTAACTGTACGACCTCCTAAAATCGGAATTTCTACAGAACATTGAGGTCAAACGTCCAAGGGTTGACCATGGTCAACGCTGGTCAATGCTGTAGCAAAAAATCCCTAAATAGATCATCGCAAAAAACAACAGCAAGCCCTAAACAGATCACCGCAAAAAACAATTAACAAACCCTAAACATATCATTGCATAAAACAGCAGCTTCGCTCCACACGTGTGAGAAGAAAAAGGCCTCCAAAGGCTATCAAACCAATCATATCACAAAGAGAGATTGTGTGATGCGATGATGAGAAAATGACCTCCAAGTCTCTCCAATTTATATCCATGAATGAGGGTGTGTGACACATCTCTTAGGCATGTGGGATAAATTTGGCTGACCTTGCACATGTGGAAAATAAATTCAAAATCAATGTTTAGCTCATTCTATCAAGATGATATTTAGATCAATCTTGCACCTCTTGGAAGGAGGAATCCAACAAAAATATGACCATCGTCATATGAGTAGTGAAACATGGATTTTGGAACTAGTTTCCCAAAATTAACAGCTTACCATGGTAAGCCCTTGTCTATTACAATGTTGTAACTTCCTTGCAACAAGTATTTTCTTTAGGAAAGATATATATATATTTTTTTGGTCTAGTAATGCGATGATTTTTTGGCCGCAAGAGTGGAAATGGTGCAACATACACCTCCCCTCACATCTACCCACTTTCACAGGCTTACCCGAGGTAAAAATGAGATGAGGGGTAGTTATGACTAGAATCAACCTCCTAGGTCACCTTAAGGAAATGGAGTCGACAAAAAAACCTTACTGACTTCCCTCGAGTGCCACAAGACCCTCCAGGAGTAACTCGACCCCTTTTTGGGTGTGTGTTATATTCTTTCCATGAGTAGAAGCAGGCACAAAGTGGGGGGGTGTGAGGGGGTCGGTAGCACCCCTTCGCTTGCGCCGGGTGCAATAGGGGGTCACAGGGGGGACGGAATCCCCCCCTATCAAGGGGTTTTGTTGATATTGCAACAAGATGACGAGCTTAGTGGAAAGGAGTCGCCTTCACTAAGTGGGCCCGCAGGCTATTTTTGGCGCAAAGTCTATTTTTAGACATATGGATCATGTTCGATGAGTTGCAGGATGCTATTTGTGGATGGTTGGTCAAGTCGTAAAAAATAGATGGAATTCTATTTTTAGACATATTCGGCGGAATCTATTTTTAGATTGCCAGTCTAAAAATAGATATGTCGAATATTATTAGCTCTTAATAATATTTGGACTATAAACATTATCTTATTCTCTTGGAGCACTTCGGTTAAGTGCACAGATGTGGCACAGGAGCTGACAGAAGGAATTACGCTATTCCTGAGGGTTAAGTGGAGCTATTGCATGGATAATTCAGTTAGAACTCATGTGACAGAGTTTGGTGGAGTTGATTGAGGAAGTTAGTGGAGTTGTATTCAGTTTAACTAATCTAAACATAGTTGAGCTATTTGTATTTGGTTTAACTAATTGATACAATTAGTGAGAGTGGTGTGAATTAATTATTAATTAATTCACTAATTATAAACTCATTAATCAACTAAAGAATGCATCATTTAACTTCAGTGCATGGACAGTTTCAGTGGAGACCAGTGTAGAAATAGGTGAAAGAGCAGGTTAACTATCAGTTGTGAATATACAGTTGCTATTTGCAACACACATATAGGTGGAGAAGCCCATGAGGATTGCGCAGTACAAGCCATGTGGTTTAGGTTATTTAATGAAGCCATTCCATAGCATTGAAAACGAAATAGAGGCTAGCTATCAAGTGGCAAAAGATTGGAGAATGTGTTTTGCTAGATCTAGCTTGATAGTGTGTAGCAATTGAGGGTGTGCATGAGAGCTTGTGAGGAGCTTTTGTACTATGATTGTTACATGATCTCCATGACATATAATATACAGATATTTGGGGTTTTCAGCTTTAAGATTTCCCATTAAATACTGTGTTCATATGTGTGATTGTTTTTGGTTTTAATGTATGCATGCAATTGTTTTTATTTTTGCATGTGATGATCAATGGTAGAAGAGATTCTGTATTATGCATGAAGCTAAAATAGTGTGTGATCAGGAGAATCTCGGTGAATAATATATCAGTTATTCAAATTTCTACATGGTATCATAGCGATATTGATCATTGGAGCAATTGCAAAACATTGAAGCGATTGAGTTTTGTGCTGGTGGAATTCGAATTTGCAGCAGTGTTTTCTTGGTGTCGAAGTTGAGATGTCTTTCAACGGATTGAGATTGGAGTATGCCCTTGAGGGAATCTTGAATTATATTGCATGGAAGGACAGGATGGAGGCGGTGCTGGAGGAAAATGGGTTGAAGGAGTTCATAGATGCAGAAATTCCAAAGCCTACTTCTAGTGATGCTGCCGTACTTGACGCATGGCAAAAGAAGACAGCAAAGTGTCGAAGGATTCTGTTGGAAGGCATGAAGGATCGCATAGTATCCAGCCTTCATGGTAAGGCTTCTCCATTCTTGATGTGGAAAGCTTTGACAAATTTATTTCAAAGCAAGAGCGATCAGAGGAAGTTTGCGCTCAAGGACAAACTCAAGAACATAAAAATGGAGAAATGCGACAGTATGCCCAAGTACCTCACGAAGTTCGTCCAATGCAGGGATGAGCTGGGAAGTGTGGGGGTGACTGTTGATGATGAGGACTTGGTGAGCTTGGCTCTCCTTGGGCTTCCGAAGAGTTGGAATTCCTATCAGGACTCTGTCAATAGTCGGAGTAAAGATAGGAGCGCTCTGAGTTGTATCTTGTCGAAGGAGATAGATGCGGTGAAAATCTTATCAGAACTCTACGATGAAGATAAGCATTTGAAAGAAGAGGAAGGTGAGAGGTTGCTGTGATAGGTGCGCGGGCATGTTAAGGCGAAGTGCTTTCACTGTCACCAACACGGACATTACGCCACTAATTGTCCACAGAAGAAGAAAAATAAGCAGGCTACTAGATCTGCAGTTAGAGAGGCCTTGGCCTCACAGTTTGAGCTATATTTTTTGTTGATCGCATGCTTGGTCTCAAGTGTGATGGGTTCAGTGTGGTTTCTTGATAGTGGTGCATATTTTCACATGACAGGAGATCGATATTTGTTTACTGATCTGGATGAGAAAGATCTTGGAGTGCACATCGAGATGGGTGATGATGGTAGATACAGTGGACCGGTATCGGTACCATTTCCTTTGAGAGGGAGTCTGGTAAACCCTTCGTATTGAAGGAAGTGATGCATGTTCCAGGATTGAAGAAGAATCTTATCTCTGTGGTGATGTTAGAAGACAAGGGATATGATGTTGTCTTTAGCGAGGGAAAGGTTTTCCTGCGCAGTAAGGAAACTGGTGAGACCCGGAGGATAGGGGTTCGAGTTAAGAACCTTTATCAATTGCAGGTAGATGGTTGCGCAGCAATGGCAGGCAAGGCAGAAGGAGTGGTGAGTCGGGATGATGGTGAGTTGTGGCACCGGAGATTGGGCCACCTTCACCATGGAGCTTTGAAGATACTGCAGCAGATTTCTACTGGGCTTCCTAAAGGCACTCTTGCGCAGTCAGATCAGTGCAAGGGGTGTACCTTGGGAAAATTTGTGAAAACCACCTTTCACGAGAAGGATAGTCGTGCCACGACGATCCTTGAGAGAATTCACACAGACGTGTGTGGACCTTTCTCAGTAGCTTCGACAGCAAAGCACAGGTATTATGTGATATTTGTTGATGATTTTTCTCGTAAGTGCTAGATCTTCTTCATGCAGAAGAAGAGCGAGACATACTCAAAGTTCTGTGAGTTCAAGGAACTGGTTGAGAAAGAATCGGGGAAGCAGGTGAAGGCTCTAAGGAGCGACAATGGTGGTGAATTCATCTCTGGCGAATTCAAGGACTTTTGCAGCGCAGAAGGAATTCGAAGAGAGATCATAGCACCTCATAACCCACAGCAGAACGGGGTTGCTGAGCGGAAGAACAGAACGATCGTGGGTGTTTCACGGGCGATGTTGCATGATCAGGGCCTACCCATACACTTGTGGGCTGAGGCATGAAATACTGCAGTATATGTGCAGAACTGTTGTCCTCACGGGATACTTGGCATGAGTACACCCGAGGAGGCGTTTTCTGGTAAGAGGCCTGATATTTCCCATTTGAGGATTTTTGGTTCACCTGTTGACATTCATGTATCGAAGGATGCCAGGAAGAAGCTGGAGCTGACTGCGGAGGTTGGGATATTTGTGGGGTACACTGATACGCCCGACAACTATCGTGTGTATTTTCCAGACAGTCGCAAGACTGTTGTGCGACGGGATATCAAATTTCATGAGGAGAAAGCCATGAAGTGTTCACTTGAGAGGGAGCCACACTTGCATGCAGATGAGGAGATATTAGTTCCTAAGGATGAGTATCAGGATGTGGATCAGCCACAAGATGAGGTTCATGGAGTGGAAGAGACCACTCAGGCAGCGCCAACCATCAGAGGGCGGAAGCGCACTGGCGTAAGCCGAGCGACCGGCTCATCATGCAGTAGGTTGTAGGAGCTTCTACATCATAACAGAGCGCAGACAACACCGACCTAAGATATCGGATACATGGCTCTGATGAGCAAGTGTTTCACGACAGAGCCATCCTCTTTTCGAGGAAGCTGTGGAGGATCCCGCATGGGTAGATGCCATGGTGGAAGAGTATGATTCGATTGTCAGAAACAGTGCATGGGAGATTGTCCCAAGGCTGGAAGGGAAATCAGTGGTAGGTTCGAGATGGATCTACAAAGTGAATCAAGTAGCTGATAGGAGCATCGAGAAGAACAAGGCAAGATTTGATGCCCGAGGCTTTTCACAGATTGAGGGGATCGATTATGAGGAGACCTTTGCACCTGTCGCAAGGTATTATTCCATATGGACGATTCTTGCTCTCTCAGCGCAGATGGGGTGGCACATTCATCAGATGGATGTGAAGACTACGTTCCTCAACGGAGTCATTGAGGAGGAGGTGTACATAGAGCAGCCCGAAGGTTTCGAGATATTCAGCAGCGAGTCGCATGTGTGCAGGCTCAAGAGAGCGTTGTATGGGTTGAAACAAGCACCTCGTGCTTGGTACACACGGATAGACAGTTATTTCACCGGACTTGGATTCTCCAAGAGTGAGGCGGATCCTAACCTATACCAGATTGTGGTGGAGGGTAAGTTGCCGATCATTGTACTTTATGTAGATGATTTGATTTTGACAGGTGATGAGCTGTTGATACTCTCATGCAAGGAGGATCTTGCAAAAGAGTTTGAGATGAAGGACTTGGGCCTCCTTCATTATTTCCTGGGATTGGAAATTTGGCAGCGCAGTGATGGAATGTTTGTTTCTCAGGGTAAGTATGCCCGGGAGATACTGGAGAATTTCAACATGCATGGCTGCAAGCCTGTTGATACTCCTCTTCCTGGTGGTTGGAGGAAGGAGGATGCTACTTCGGCGGAGGTAGTGGATGCCACTGTTTATCGACAGTTGGTGGGGTCGCTTATGTATCTGGTCAATACACGACCCGACATATGCTATGCTGTTAACTAGCTTTCACAAGCTATGGTTAAGCCTACCAAGCTCTACTGGAAGGCAGGCAAGCATGTATTGAGATATCTCAGAGGCACATCGGGATATGGATTATGGTACAGACAGTCGGATGAGGTGAGGCTATGTGGCTTCACGGATGCAGATTGGGCAAGGAGCCCAACGGACAGAAAGAGCACATCTGGAGGGATTTTCAGTATCGGGTGGACAACAGTTTCTTGGTATAGCAGGAAGCAGAGATTCGTGGCACTCAGTTCAGCAGAGGCCAAGTATATGGCAGCGATTTTGGCTGCATGCGAGGCTATATGGATGAGGAAGATCCTAGTCGGGTTGTTGGGTTCACACTTAGAGCCTACTGTGATTTATTGTGATAATCAGAGTTGCATCAAACTCTCGGTTAATCTAGTATTTCATGATAGATCTAAACATATTGACATCCGGTGTCATCATATCAGAGATTGTGTGCAGTGCAAGGTCATGTTACTTTCATACATTCCCACGGAGGATCAGGATGCTGATATCTTGATGAAGGCGCTCACCAGGAGAAAAATCGAATAGCACAAGGGCAGGATAGCGGTTGCAGATAATCCTTATGTTGTTGAGAGGGAGTGTTGAGATTGCAACAAGATGATGAGCTTAGTGGAAAGGAGTCGCCTTCACTAAGTGGGCACGCAGGATATTTTTGGCGCAAAGTCTATTTTTAGACATATGGATCATGTTCTATGAGTTGCAAGATGCTATTTGTGGATGGTTGGTCAAGTTGAAAAAAATAGATGGACTTCTATTTTTAGACATATTGGGCGGAATCTATTTTTAGATTGCCAGTCTAAAAATAGATATGTCGAATATTATTAGCTCTTAACAATATTTGGACTATAAACATTATCTTATTCTCTTGGAGCACTTCAGTTAAGTGCACAGATGTGGCACAGGAGCTGACAGAAGGAATTACGCTATTCCTAAGGGTTATGTGGAGCTATTTCATGGATACTTCAGTTAGAACTCATGTGACAGAGTTTGGTGGAGTTGATTGAGGAAGTTAGTGGAGTTGTATTCAGTTTAACTAATCTAAACATAGTTGAGCTATTTGTATCCAGTTTAACTAATTGATAAAATTAGTGAGAGTGGTGTGAATTAATTATTAATTAATTCACTAATTATAAACTCATTAATCAACTAAAGAATGCATCAGTTAACTTCAGTGCATGGACAGTTTCAGTGGAGACCAATGCAGAAATAGGTGGAAGAGCAGGTTAACTATCAGTTGTGACTATACTGTTGCTATTTTCAACACACAGATAGGTGGAGAAGCCCATGAGGATTGTGTAGTACAGGCCAGGTGGTTTATATATTTAATGAAGCCATCCCATAGCATTGATTACACAATAGAGGCTGGCTATCAAGTGGCAAAAGATTGGAGCATGTGTTTTGCTAGATCTAGCTTGATAGTGTGTAGCAATTGAGGGTGTGCATGAGAGCTTGTGAGGAGCTTTTGTACTATGATTGTTACATGATCTCCATGTTATAATATACAGATAGTTGGTTTTTTAAGCTTTAAGGTTTCCCATTAAATACTGTGTTCATATGTGTGATTGTTTGTGGTTTTAATGTGTGCATGCAATTGATTTTATTTCCGCATGTGATGATCAATGGTAGAAGAGATTCTGTATTATGCATGAAGCTAAAATAATGTGTGATCAGGAGAATCTCGGTGAATAATATATCAGTTATTCAAATTTCTACAGGTTTGCAAGGGGGATTCTGCCCCCTTGGACAAGGTTCGAGGCAGCACCTTGGGAAATTTTTTTGGGACCCTATATTAGGTGGGCAGAACCGCATATGGTTTTTTGCATTATTTTGCACATGGTTTTGGGCATAGTGGTTTTTTTCTCCTGGTATTTTGTAAATCTGGTCAACGGAACTACGGTTATGTTCTAATCTAGGGTTAATGGATTGGGGTTTATGGATGCTTTGACATGTATGTATATGTGTTGTAACACTAAGAGAAATATAATGAAAAATGAAGTTGGTAGTCCCGCTTTGGGGTCCAGGGGAAAATAACTGTGCATATCTATTTTATGTTTTATGCTCTCGCTATTGTTTATTTTCTGTTTTTTAAGAATTCGTTTGTAGATAATTTCTGTACAGGGTTAAAACCTACACCCCTCTAGGTGTCCATCCCCTGAGCAAACATGAATTTTACCTGAGTTTTACCCACAATAACTCCCTTTCCAAGGCACTAGTGCGACTATAAACCCCCAGTCGCTCCCACATGCCTGAATTAGTGTGACTATGGACTATTTTACTCAGTTTTGTGCCAATGACTACGAATTTTAAGGCTAGATTCCAGGGCTAGGGCTATACCTCTGCCCAGATTACTTTCGAAAGTCATAAATTACACAAGGAAAATGCTTGTAAACCAAAAACTGACACCAGGACTAGGCTTTACCATCCCCAACCGAGATTGACATTCTGTCAAACAATTGGCAACAATGCATTATATAGGTCATGAATACAAGACTGAGCATAAGGGACTGGAAATTCATATGGAACTTATCCAAAAGTATCACCACCCTCTCCCATTAGTTGTCTTAACATTAATTAGGTCTTGCATCCATTATTATGTTAGTTACAAGTAAAAACATGAAATGAACCATGACTAGAACCAGTCATATAACCATGCTTATACATATAACCACATAAATAATCATAAGATAAAATTCATTAAAGACACATAAATAAAAGTACAAAGCAAGAGAACTTAACTTTCATTAAACATAGACAAGAGCCAACTAGGTTTGGGACTTCCACGTACCACCTCACCATAGACATGGCTGAATCAAATATTTCTTTCAGACAGTCACCCTCGTGCCATATTCCAAGCATGAATGCGGGATCTCGTGGATAAACCAATCCAAAAAAAACCAATGGAATCCATAGGTTAAACCACCTCCACCCTCACCATACCATGATCTCACCTAAACCAGCTACGAGATCACAAAACTGAACCAAGCTTGGAATGCCTCCATATCTCATTAATATCCTTGAGGAATTTTTCGTCTCCTTGTCTCTAAGCTTTACTTCGATCCACACCAAATAACTAGGCCCTTAACACCACCCTCACGATTTATTGTGTATCTTGCCAAAACAAATCAAGGGATTCCTAGGCCTTTGGGAATGATCCTGAGACCATCTTCGCCTTGGATTCCGAAACCATATGGAAATTCCAAAGCTCAAAACTAAGGAAAATCTCATCACACCATGGCTATTCAGAAAAAGGAAAGGCAAGGTTGAAAACCACTATAAAAACCCAGCAAAACCATGCCACCGAAAACAAAAGAACCAAATACCAACATGCACATACCATGCATGTCAAAACCAGCTAGGAAATCATACATGCAATTTGTTACCGACAAGTATTCTTGCCGAAGCTGCTTGATGTTGCTCTTCCTTGCTTGATATTTTCTTTCCTTTTATTTCCTTGTCCTTCCTTTGATTTCTTTATCTCTCTCTCCTCTTGGTGCTCTTCTCCTCTCCGAGTGTAATCCTAAAAATTAACTAAAAAAAGGCTACCAACTAATTCTCAAAGGTATTTTTATCATTCATGCCTATTATGCGGATAAATCCCTCTTGTGGACAAGAGCGATCTCCCTAGTATCCTATGGATAGCTAGAAACAAACATCCATTTGTAAATCATTTTCTCTAGATCATTTTCAATTTAGAATTATTATAAACAAAGAAAGAGGACATGCTCCTACCTGGAAATTCAACTTTCGGTGCAACCTTTTATCTCGTCGCTCCAAAGAGGCTTCTTCAGTAAGTAGAAACTGCAATCAAAGACAGACAAAAGAATTAAAAGCACCTGCAACATATAATAATTGAGAACAACTAATCTAACTGATTGATCAAGGAATCAAAGTATTGAATTATTCAAATAGACACAAGAAAAACTCAATGAGAAAATGAGATCCATATGTATTATCTTGTATGAAAAGAGTAACTTTACAACTTGTTGCCTTGATGTTGTACAAGTTCCTCCTGGGGTCCTGAACAATCGTTCCTCCTTCAGATTGACAAGCCTTCTTCTGTCTGAAATAGCATGAAGTTATGGACATGAGTGTGTGATCATTCTCATACCAATAATTACTAGTGTAGAGAGTATTCTCTCTTGATAATTTCTTCAGCAATTACCATAGACGAGGTACAATCTATAGTCTACCCTTGAAGTCAACTGATAAAGCTCAGTTATGAGAAAATAGGTGGTTTCAGTTTCCCGCAGAAGAGGGATCGTTCCTCTGAAGAAGTTGGAAACTCCACATATACACGAGATAAACTCCATGGTTAAGGATGAAGCTCCATAGTGGAAGGGATAGCTCGGGCGGTACGTGCTTCTAGACTCCTCAATTGATGTTCGATCAGTGGGATTCTAGAGCTGCTGCCTTTTGTTGAAATTTTGAGGTACAGGGGGTCCACAGTTTTATAAAGCAATCAGGATATTACTCCTGGGCTATAGAGAAAATATCTGCGGATCCATAGGAAAGAGCTAGGAAAAGTGCGAAGTTAGACATTGTAGGGTTTTAATGAGATTTTCCCCAATTCCAAGACTTGGTTTAGGAACATTAAGGTTTTTGACCTCTAAAGGAGCACAATATAGGTGATGATGAACCTATATAGATATTCAAACGTCATGGTGACAAAATAACATTCTTAGTTTACCTAAAGTCTTCTGAAATTACCCAAAGGTAGTTTCAGAAGAGTGAAGTGCTTATCATCCAGAAGATTAAATTGCGGTCTACAACTAGTCAAAAACATAGCACCCGCAAAAAACATTCAATGCGAGAATATATATATATATATATATATATATATATATATATATATATATATATATATATATATATATATATATATATCTATATATATCTATATCTATATCTATATCTATATCTATATCTCTATCTATCTATATATATATATATATATATATATATATATATATATATATATATATATATATCATCGCTGAGGTAGGCATTCCCATACTCAAATCAAAACTAACTAAATGTTCTAGTACATAAATGATTTTAAAATTACATCAATAATAGACACAGTATGGGCGTAGCCATATTTCATAAGTAGTCTACTATATCATGAATAATAAAACTCCTCGCAGCTTGGATGGTGGAAACTAGATCGAGGGTCTTGATTTCCGCTTCCCAAACTAGTACAATTCTATCCATGTGATTGATTGTGTCGAAGTCGAACATGCTAGAAACCACTTGATTACCAGTCAATAATGTGAACTGTTAACAAGTGTGAGAGAAACCACCAATAATGACAATGGCTCTAAAATTACTCAGTACAATTCACGAAGTGTCAATGAATGATTTGCAGTCGAACACTTCACAGAATCATTCGATCGAAGGTAAATGATGCAAACTATCGTCGAAGGTGAGAAAACTGCCATTAAGGCATACATATCCCAAGGTACTGATAGGATTCTAGATCAACTTTCTAGATGATGAGTTGTCTTCGATAGAAAGTGACCCATCGTAGGAAAGCCCATGACACGAAACCATTAGATCAAGTTTTGAAGAAATATTTGCAAGGATTGACTCATGGATGTTCAACGCGAATGGAGACAAATGTTTGCAATGAATGGTTTATTTGAACTATTCCTTGAACACATAACGACACTACAGATGGTTTGGTAACAATTGACCTAAAGCTAATACCCAGAAACCTGTTGAATACTTTTAATGTGGTTTGATTAACTGTTAGACAAAAGAATTTTCCAAACCCAGGTACAAGTGTAACAAAAGTGTCGTGTTCAAGAGTGGTATACCTCTTTTAAAACAAGGGTGACAACTAGATTCCTTTTCTCTTTTCCCCCCCACAATTTCTTCCAAGTACCTCTTTATTTTTGACAAGCTTGAGGAGGATAACATTTTCTTGTTGTGTAAGCTCATCCTTCGGATGAGCCCATCTTAGTATTAAAATCGAACCCTAAGAAGGAGTGGTTTGTTCCTATTTGTAAACGACAGGTCCTTTACTGTTAAATTTTAACGAGTCCATTATAGGAGAAACTCAACGTTTTTCAGTTTTAGGAGTCAGAAGAAAAACATAAGTAAACTCCGTGGTTGTAATTGTTCGTAAATTTAGTCTCTCAGGCCTGAAAACTGATAAATAATGTAGGAGAGAACTCTATTGACCATGATTAGTCAACGTATACCTTTTTCGTAAAATAGTCCATTTCAGTCCAGAAAAGGGATAAACTTATACTAAAAGGACGACTATTCATTTCCTTTAATGAGTTCGAATATTCAAGTACTCGACAATATTTTCATATTTAGAGAGTCTGAAAAGGGCTTAAAAGAGAACTCTAGGGTTTCACTTTTTCGCAATTTTAAAGAGCCCAAAAAAGTGATAAAAGTATACTCAATTGGCCAAATTTAAATTTAATTTACGAGAAGGAAAAGATAGAAAGAACTTGGCATTTTCATGTGTTTTATGAGAATGAAAGATAGAAAAATAATCTCGGGATTTTCATGAGTTTAATGAGTCTTGAAAATAATAACCGAAATGTACTCAAGATAGGTTTCATTTTTATACAAGCTTGAAACATAGGAACAATTATGCTTGAGAGTGGTTTCATTTTTACACAAGCTTGAAACATAGGAGAACTATGCTTGAGAGTGGTTTGTTTCATTTTTACCCAAGCTTGAAACAAAGGAAATTGTGCTTGAAAGAGGTTTGTTTCATTTTTACACAAGCTTGAAACAAAGGAAAAAATCATGCTTGAGATAAGTTTCAATGTCCCCCAAGTGAAACTTTCTAGGAAACATAGCCCCCAAGCTTCATTTCATTCACATAAGTAGACTACTGGTTACTGATAGGTGGATGGAATGAAGGTTCATTTATGAGATCAGATGAAAGCCCCGACTTAACACCTAGGATATCTAATCAAAGATTCGACTCAATTAGGAGAGGATTTGTTTCATTTTTTAATGAGCTTGACACAGGAAAAGAACTATGCTCATGCAACCTTGTTTCATTTTTTAACGAGGTTAACACAAGAAAAGGAACTATGCTCATGGTATCCATTTCATTTTTTAACGAGGTTTACACAGTAAAAGAAATTCTCCTCATGGTGACCTGTTTCATTTTTTAATGAGGTTGACACAGTAAAAGAACTCTCCTCACGGGAACCTGTTTCATTGTTTAATGAGGTTGACACAGTAAAAGGAACTCTCCTCGTAATGAACTGATTCATTTTTTAATGAGGTTGACATAGTAAAAGGAACTCTACTCATGGGAACCTGTTTCATTTTTTAACAAGGTTGACACAGGAAAAGAACCATCCTCATGGTGACCTGTTTCATTTTTTAACGAGGTTGGCATAGGAAAATAACTATCCTCATATGGTTCTATTTCATTTTTTAACTAGGTTGACATAGTAAAAGAACCATCCTCATGGTAGCCTTGATCATGGCTTCCAACTGGAAGAAACACATTTCAAGGGACACACCTCGATCATGGCTTCCAAGAGGTCTTCATTAGATGGAAGAACAATTCTTTGGAAGGCAGAAATGTCAAGGGACTCAATAGGGATAAGAACATATTGTTCAAATAATCCCATAGGGTTTTCCATGTCAATTACCGGATCTAAGTCAAAGGAAGTCGAGCAAATAGTGAGAGGCTTTCTTACATCAGTAACTGAAAACATGGGACCGGTTGCCACATAATCAACCCATGGCAGGTAGATACCACTTCCATATAAGAAAATTTAGGGGTGTCAGATTATTGGTAGTCAAATCAAGACTAAAAAATGAAAGCTGGTATACAGTCACAATGTTTCCATTCTGAGGGAAAGATATCACGCAAAAGAGTGTCGATACGATAGCTTTCATTGCATAGACATAGACTCGTCTGAGGAGAAAATTTAAATCTAAGGGGCCTCAGACTACCATAAGATCAATATAGACAGTTTTACCTTCCAAGGTAGTAGGAAAATTTGGAAGGATCCCTAAAGGTTCACTAATGGTTCTGTTAAAAGCTGACAGATTCTGTGTAACAGGCACAAGCTGAGGGGAACCCAAAGCTTGCCAAGTAGTTGAGGATAAAATACTAACAGAAGTACCTTCGTCTACATTTGTGCGACGCAAATTATTACCACAAACCTTCACAATGATTTGGAAAGGGATGAGGACAAAAGACAAGGTTATGTCAGTCTATTCCAACCAAAGGAAAAGACCTCAATACTTGGAGGGGGTTTTGTGGAAACAGGTGAAATTCCTGCTGGCGTAGAAGAATCTGATGTAAAAAGAAGAACTTGAGCGGTATGAATTGCATTCTCTATAAGGAGAGTGGGATTGACTAGATGTGAAATCAAGTCGACCACTTGATCAACTAATGGATCATCAACTTGAATGATATGATTTTCACTCTTCATTGGAAGAGTGGGATTGACGGTACTTGGAATTAAATCAATCACTTCATCAATTGACGGTAGGTTGGGAGAAAGTTTATGGTAACGAATTAGAAGTTTTTTTTGTGGAATAGTAAGGTTTTCCAACAATTTTTAGGCTTCATCCATGTGAGGGAAAATGTGAAATTGATGAATCCCTTTGCATAACTTACAAGGAAACCTAACTTTACCCTTTTCCTAGGAACCTGAATATCACTAGTTGATGGATCAATAGTAAGTTGATGAGATCTTTCTGACCATATTTCCAAGACCTTAGGAATACCAGGACAATTGATAAGGAAGTGGTTACCCTTACAAAGTTTGCAAGGGTATTTGGGTTTGCGATGCATGTTGGAGGTTTCTTGAACACTACCAACACTTACAGCCATGGTTGGTTGGTTGAGTTATTTCTTATCTTGCTTCTTCTTCTTCTTCCATTTCTTCTTCTTCTTAGCCACCTGGTTACTAGCATCAAGGCTTTTGGCAAGAAAAGAACAAGAAAGGGAGGAAGACATGTTGGGGGAAGAAGGTAAAGGGTCAACATGAGGTTGGTGCTGTTGAGATGGTGAATTCTGTTGAGGTGAAGCATTTGGTTGAGGTGGAACCATTTGAGTATTCGAGGCCAATGAAGTTGAAAATAACCATACCGGTAAACCTATGGTAAATCCAGGTAATGAAAATGTAGCCATATAAGGAGGACCAACATTTCCAAAGAAAGGAAAAGTACTAGGATTCTCGTTAAGAAGGATTACTTGGTTGGTATATTCCAGAACTGTTGCCATTAGATTTAGCTTCAATGAATTTAATTAACAATTTAAAAATATTAACAATTCAAATTCACAATCCACACATAAGGTATCTAAAAAGTAAAAAAAAAACAAATGAACACGCGTTATCAAATCTAGGAGTCAAACCACACACAAACAATTTGTTTTCACAGTGAAATCACTAGTTGGTGATGAAATCCAATGTCGCGGAAATCAATATAAAAAAATAGCGGTTGTAACAGTTACCCTGACAACCTACTTACTGAAACAGTCCAGTGCAAGTACCTCCACTATGCCATCTCGAAGTGAAGTGCACCCTTCGAAAAGTCCAAGTGAGTCTAGTCAATGTCTACTCCAGGTACAGTGGGACCTTCCTTCCACTGTCACCTTGGGAAAAATCCTAAAGATTATGGCCACTAAGGTCACCAACGGAAAAAAATGTACTTGGGGGAACAGTCTACGATCCGATATACACGCAAGGGTAGAGTATCAAGCTCAATCCCCTTGAAGGCTCCTCGACATGGTAAATCCGAGGTTTGCCAACAAGTGACCCCACGCTCCTCGACATGGTAAATCCGAGGTTTGCCAACAAGTGACCCTAGGTTCCTCGACAATGGTTAATATGAGGTTTTCCATTTGTATTACGTGCACATCTTCTATCTTTGTCAATGAGATAGGTACGATTACCTCACTGGGTCCGACATGATCTCGTGATTGACTCTTTTAAGAAGAGCTTCCCAGAGCACAATTGCAACAATTGGAATTTTTCCTACCAAAAGATGCTACTTGTTTGTTTAAACTAATTTGGAACATTAAATACAACCTATTCTAAAGCACTAGCTTAAGCTAAATTGGTGGAAAGAGCCCTAGAAAATGTAAAAAATTCTAAATGAATTTTATTAAGCACTGTGTTATTTGGGTTGTTATTACTCACAGGGTAAATGGATATGAAACCAATGGTGTTATGACCTGGCCCAAAACTGAATGCAATCGAATATGATAATGTAATCTTTTCAATTCGATGAATCCTAACTAAAGTAAGGAGAGAGGTTCCATTCACCTCCAACAATGCAAAAATTGATAAATAAGAGAAAATATAACAAATTCTCTAATGCACTAATTTCAACAAGAAAAACTAATGCTAATCAATTCCAATTTTTATTTTTATGTTTTTAAAACAAGCATAAAAACATGTAAATTCAAATTAAATAAATTGATCTAAATCTATGATTGTTTTTTCCAGAATGTAAACTATGCAGTTGTAATCTATGCACAATTCACTTGAAAAGTATGCAAATGTAATCTGTGCACATTTTTCGTTCATATTATGAAAATGAGAATTCTAATTATTAAAATGTGATCTATGTAGGATAATTCTCAAACACAAGATGATTCTAATGTAATATAAAGAACCAATCAAGTGTAAGTAAATAAAATTGGGTGATATTTCCAAAGGTCAAAAAATAAAAGCACTCAAAGGCGATTAACACTTAGACACAATTTAGCCCCCCCTCCCCCCCCGGCGAATGAGGGGGAATTTTTTTTGCAAAAACAAAAGAAAAAATATGCAAAATTGTTAAGAGAATGAGACAAACCTCCAAGTAAGGACCAAAGGAAATGAAATTAATAATTCTCAAAAAGATATTCAAAACACCCAATTAACTTAACAGAGAATGATGAGACTATAAAAGTTGTTGAAAATTAATTCACACATTAGTTTTGACATCTAATATAGACTGGGGAAAACACAAAGAATCAGGTAATCTGGGTCCTAAAAAGAGAATTCTTAATTTTTCAAAAATTTTCCACAGGTTCGTAGGTTCTAATGGAGAACAGAGCGGTACCGCACTATTCTAAACTAAAAATTGTGGAGGCTACCGCACTATTCTAAACTAAAAATTGTGGAGGCTACCGCACTATTTTTAAATAAAAACTGCGGAGGCCAGGAAAAGTACAGAAAAATAAAAATTCAGCTTTTCTTTTCAGGGATTCTTAAAATTTATCTACCCAACCTAATCTCAGATAAGTCAAAATCAGAAGACTCTAAAATTCAAACTAAAAAATAAAAATAAAAGGAAGCTAAGTTCTATTCCCCAGTGGAGTCACCAATTTGTTATGTGGATAACTTCCTCTTGTGGACAAGAGTGATCTCCCTAGTATCCTACAGATAGCTAGAAATAAAAATCCATTTGTAAATCGTTTTCTCTAGATCATTTGCAATTCAGAATTATTATAAACAAAGAAAGAGGACATGCTCCTACCTTGAAATTCGACGTTCGGTGTAGCCTTTTATCCCGTCGCTCCAAAGAGGCTTCTTCAGTAACTAGAACCTGCAATTAAAGACAAACAAAAGAATTAAAAGCACCTGCAACATATAATAATTGAGAACATCTAATCTAACTTAGTGATCAAGGAATCCAAGTATTGAATTATTCAAATACACACAAGAACAACTCAATGAGAAAAGGAGATCCATATGTATCTTGTATGAAAAGAGTAACTTTACAACCTGTCGCCTTGATGTTGTACAAGTTCCTCCTGGGGTCCTAAAAAATCGTTCCTCCTTCAGATTGACAAGCCTTCTTCTCTCTGAACTAGCATTAATTTATGGACATGAGTGTGTGATCATTCTCATACCAATTGTTGTGGATCATTATCTACATATCCTTTTTATATTTCATTTTGAAATTATGAAAATAAAATTAAAAAAAAAACAGATCAGAATTCAAAAATATGCTTTAAGTATGAAGTTTTGTACTTTAGCATAAAAAAAAGGGGGAATGCATGTTTTTCTGTTTTTATTTTTATATATGCGAAGCGGGTGTCAACTTTAGGTTGTCATATTAATATATAAAGGTTAAAGCTCGAGTAGCTTTTCGAGCGGAAGGCGCCATCATACAAAGAAGCTCGCGGATATGCAACTGTGGGGGGTTAACTTGCTCGTCAGTTATAAAATCCCGACCCCCCGCAGTTGACCGGTCAGATCTCGGAACTTTGGTGATCGACGGTTCTGGTTAATTACGGGGGGTATGGATAGAATTTCCCCACCATACTCATAGACCCCCCGCATGACGTCATCCACTGCCAGCTGTTTCTCCACGTCAATATTGCATTTATTATGATTCCCACAATCTATAAAAAGGGTTTTTCCGTCCTATTGTGATTTATTTGTGTCTGTTTGCCCTGTTTAAACTGCGTCCCGCCACCTTTACGCTATTCAGTACTTTGAATTTTTTGCAAATTCCTGTCAATCATGGCCAAGCGAACATCATTGTCTGGTTTGTCAAGTCTGAGTTCCCTCCTAGATAGCGAGAAAGATGTTCATGATACCGCGTCATCCGTAAATCATCCTCTCTTGCATTATCAAGTAACCCTGAACACTGACAAGTCACCCGTGTTTTCTACTATGCAAAGTTCGGGAGTGTTGTCCGCCTGTATTCCAAAAACTCATGTCTTCCCCGAATTTATTTCTTGGTTAGTTTCCTCTATGTACCCCGGCAAGTGTTTTGTTATGAATTCCCAAGGGGAAAATATTCTGCAGGTTTCAACTCAATTAATGCGCCAGGCATTATGTTTTCCAGAAAATGATTCTCCTTTGCAGTTCTCTGAAGATTCGTTGATTCAATATTTCGAGGAGCTTTCAAATGAGGAGTTTAATCGTTGCATTTCGTTTTTGGTATCAAGTCCAGAGAAGACTCAATTTGAATCAGGAAAGTTCAGTTTGGAGGCATTTAATGTTCAATACAGGCCAGTTCTTAGCTGTATTATGGAGATTTTGGGGAGAGATGATGATCGCGAAATTGACAAGGTAGCCCTGGGGATGTTCGCTCTCATGATGAATCCAGGGGTGGTGCTGGATATCCCATCCTTTTGGCAGGAAGTGGTGAATTCTCAATTGATTGCCTTCCCTTTAACAGGTTATTTCAGATTTCCCTCATTGGTAGTCTACTTGTTTTTATATCATAATGTTGAAGAATTCATGAGTGTTGGTTTGAATATAATGGATATTAATAAAAATAAACAGTCAGTTTTGCTTTGGACCGATATGGTCAGAAGAGAAGAGAACGAAGCCGGTTTATTTGAATTTGTGGACCATTTCATGACCACTGCTTATAAAATTCTTAACGGAACTCTGCCTCCATGCTTCTACCAAAGGCCCAGGAGTTCTTGCAATTAGGACCTAATTGTAAATTTGGAGACTGGTTTGTTTTTGAAGATTATTCTGAGATAAGGCTATATGGAGTCAGTATTGAGCCTTATAGGCTTCCAACATTTGTTCCCATGAGACTGTTTGCCTTGGAATTTATAAGGCAAAGTCTTAATGTGGATCAAGTTCATTTTCTGCCTATGAAGAAAGGATTAATGTACAATTTTCCTATGAGTGTAGGCCCTTTTGTTGTTAACACAAGGCAAGATTTTGAGGAGGTATCAAAGATATTGGAAGGAACACAGTTGCTGTTGGGAGAGAAATGGGCCTATGACCCACATGGGATTATTTCACAAAAAGGGTCGAGAATGGGTATGCTTCTTTTACTCATGTGAGTAAACCGGATTTAGAGAAATTGGCTAATCCAGGAGGGCCAAGTTCATCACGGATCAGTATTCAAACACCTGCAATATTGGAAAAGATGGGCAAAAGAGGGAGAGATGATGTTATTGAGATCGATGAGGAGGAACCCCGAGAGGAGAAAAGGACTAAATTAGCAGAAGACCACTCTTCCAATTCACCTGGTTTTACTATCCAGGTCAGTGAAGAACAGGGTGGCCCTTCATCTCCTAGCAGACCAGAAATTCATTTGGAAAAAGCTCCTTCCATGAAGCAAGTGTTCTCACAGATTGAAGAAAAGAACCAAAGAATAAAGGCCAATATAGAAACACAAGCAGAGCACCATATACCTGCTGACCAAACAAGACTATTGACTGTAATGGATCTGGAGAAAGATCAGTTTAAGATGGCGCTGTCGCATCCAACAGGAATGTCCCTTGGACCTTCAGGCAACTTTAAGGAGTTGAATATAGTCATGGACGTGAAAAAGATCCCCTTGTGGGACAAAATGAATCTCCACATGCAAACAGGTCAGTTGATTGTCAATGATTTGAGCAAGACCACTGCTACAACAGTCAAGACAGAAAATATGCTTGCTAAGGTGGTCAAACAATGCAAGATGGAAAAATCCAATGCAAGAGCATTAACTACTCAGAATGAAGAGCTGAAGAAAATCATAATGAAAATCGGGGTTGATCCAAATGATAAAAGCGCAATTCAAAAACTTATGAAGAGTGCAGAAGCAGAAATATCTTCATTAAGGAAAAACCTGAAATTGCCAGCTGCAGAGCACTCATTGGCAGCCGAAGTAGCAGAGGTTGAAAAGGAAAAAGAGGAACTACGACAACAGTTGATGAAGAAGGACGAGGAACTTGATAAGGTAAAGCAGACTGCTATAACCTTACATAATCAAATCCAGAACCATACTTGTACTTTTGATTTTTCTGCAGGTGGAGCCGACCCACAAGCCCAGGTTGTTCAGCTGAACACATAATTAAAAATGGCGGAGAGAGATTGTAAACAGGCCCAGTCTGAATTGGCCACAGTTCTTAGGTTGATGCAAGGATGGGAAGGAAAGGAAAATGAGAACGAGTAGAAGCTACAAAAAGCTGAGGAAGAAATCAAAGAACTCAAGGAGAAATTGAAGGGAAATATTTCCCTTATTAAAGCTAAGGATCTCATCTGGAACGAGATCATTTCTGAAATGCAGGCAAAATGGGATTCCATAAATGTAATTGCCAGAGAGAAAAACATTGTTTCAGAGCACGAAAAGGAGTTGTTATCGGAGAAGCAGGCCGCTATCAAAAGATCAAATTGGGCCAAGAAATTCATGAATTTTATTAATGCCAAGACAGATGAAGAGTTGAAAGATATGGGGATACTGGATAGGTATTTCTATGCTAAAGAGGTAAACAAAATGATCATTAAAAATGACCTTCTAAAGGCATCAGAGAAGCGGCTACAGGTAATTAAAGAGATGGTTAAGAAATTTGATATTTCGTTTGATAAGTTGATAAGAACAGGTTTTCCCTCATGCTGGAGGGAGGGAGGTGAGATTATGACCTGGAAATTTTATGAGGATCAATTGATATTTGCAAAAAGCAGAGCAGATGGCCGACATGAGAAGACACAGATATTGAAGGGAGAAACGGTATTCAATTTCTTACAAAGGCATTTCCTTCTGCTATGGATGGTGAAGACATTGTTCACAAGTAACCTCACTCACAGTCATGTTGTTGCCTTCACACTAGAATATCATCGTTATAAGAATGCTCCAATAACTCAAGATAAGCTCTGGAAGGAATGCAAGAAATTTTCTATTGACACAGAAAAAGGATTTCCAGCCAAACAGCCCCAAGTAGCCGTTCAGCCGCAAGTAGTCATTGAGTCAGCCGCTATTCCAGGAACATCAGTTCCTTTAGATTAGGAGTTATTATCTTTTATTTTGTTTTAAGTGAAGTTATGTAAATGTAATAAAATATTTCCGAGGCATGTACCTCCGCTACAAAGAGTAGTTAAGCAGTTACAGTTAGTTAGAATCAGTTTTATAACTGAAAACCATTTTGGTTCAGATTGTATTTAAAGACATCTTAAGGAAGAAAGAAGGTTCCGAGTTTTGGACCTTGAAGGCTAATTTTGTACTGAACAATATTGAATGAATGAAAAATCTTTGCAAGTTTCTATTATCCATTTGTGTTGAAGAGTTTTCTTAGTTTTCATTTCATTTCCATATCTGAGAATAAAGTAAAGTGATTAGAGCTGCAGGTCTCTTGATATTTATGTATCTAAGAGTTAATTATCCTTAATGGGCGCTCCTTTACTTTAGCTTATTTGTTATTCATTTCTTCAGGATTTTATTATGGCAGTTTCTGTTTTAAGCAACATGACAAACTGAAATCCTTTTCTTTCTTCATCTTCCATTTCGCTCACTTCAATACAAAGGGAACATGGCATTGCAGAGTTTATAAAGATTTGATATTTGTGAGATATATTATTAATATTTGAAGCTTTTAATAAACAGAGACAGACATACTTTTTTGTGACATAATCTTTAATGTCTTGAGCATGGATTCCTGTTCACAGCAAGGAATTGTTTCTCAAGGAACAACACCAATAATGACTAATGTAGAGAGTATTCTCTCTTGAGAATTTCTTCAGAAATTACCATATACAAGGTACAATCTACAGTTTACCCTTGAGACTGAAACATGAGCTCAATTTGTAGAGAAATGGAGGTAGTTTCAGATCCATGAAGAGGGGGATGGATTCCTCTCATGAAGGAATTTAAGTTCCACATACCAAGGGATAAACTCCATGAGTGATGGGATAGAGATCCATGAGTGGAGGGATAAAGCTCGAACTGATCATGCATCTAGAAGACTCCAGTTTGGAGAATATTCGTCTAGCTGGGCTTCTATAAAATACTTTTTCTTTTATTTGATTGTTTACATGGGTTCGCAGGTTTTATAAGCAAAACCTGCGAGATGTGCTGCATGCTATAGGACAAATATCTATGGATCTGCAGGAAAGAGCTAGGAAAAGTGCGGATTTGGACTTTTAAGGGTTTTAATGAGCTTTTCTCCAATTCCAAGACTTGGTTTAGGAACATTAGGGTTTTTGACCTCTAAGGGAGCACAATATAGGTGATGATGAACCTATATAGATAGTCAAATTTCATGGTGACAAAATAACGTGTAACAATGCCTCTAATTTATTCAAATTTCCATTATTTTCCTTCAATTTCCTCCTCACATGCAACGTGTGACCTTTCACCTTCCTTTTCTCATAATTTCCTTTATTTTCATAAATAAATGTGCCAAAAATACTTTTTTTCCTCTTTAATGCCTTATCCATTTTCATTTCCAATTTCCCCTTAGCCATAAACGCATCCTATGATGCACACTAGGATATATTTTCCCAACATTCAAATTGGAATAAGTGTCCCTTAACCGTGGTCTTATTTTTTTCCTTTATTAACTTTTATTACATGAACTCTTAACCTGTGTCCGTTACAGAACCCTCCCCTTTGGGGAACACTTTCTTCGGTGTTTAACCACACCTATGCCTCAACAAAATCATTGAAAGGTAAACATACTACCCATGAAACTTTATAAATTAGCTCGATGCAATATTTACAATGAATAACTTGCTCAAAAGAAAAAACCATCATGACAACATGACAATATAACAATCATTCCTCTTATTGGAGCTTTATAACTTATCTCATGGTGGTATTTACAATAGAAACCATACATAAATATGTACAAATACCAAAAATTATTTTCCTCAACCAGAAAACAATGAAGGATACATAGCCCACACTTGATCCGCCATCTCCCATGTGGCTTCTTTGGATTGAAAGTGCTTCCATTGCACTTTTAATTTTTCTATGGCTATGTTCCTGAGAATGAGTTGTTTCTACTATAATATGCACTGATGTTCCAGCTGGAATTCACCTTCTTGCTCCACTTGCAATATAGACCAATCAATAACATGATAAACATTCTTTGTATACCTTTTAATTAATGAAACATGAAAAATATCATGGACTTTCATTGTTGGAAGCAGTGCAAGTCGATAGGCCACTGCTCCAATCCTCTCAAGGATCTCAAAAGGCCCGCAATATCATGGTGTCAACTTGGCACATGATCCAATCCTCAAGGAGCTCTCCTTGGGATTGATGCACAAATACACATGTTCCCCAACCTAAAAATTATTAAATGCCCTGTGATGGTCTACATAAATTGTTTTCCTATCTTGTGCTACCTTTAGGTTCTTCTTCATAACCTACATCTCTTATTCCATATCTGCCAACATGTCCAATCCAATAAGTACCCTATTCACTGGATCACTCCAGCTGATGGAAGTATTACAAATCCGCCCATACAATGCCTCGAAAGGTTTCATCCTCAATGACTCCTGATAACCATTGTTGTATGCAAACTGAACCAGTAGAAGGTACTCCTCCCATTTCCTCTACTGGTGCATCACATACATCCTCATCGTGTCATCCAAGATCCTGTTGAACCTCTTTGTTTTTCCATCTATCTACGAATGATAGGTTGTATTGAAGTCCAACTCTATCCCCAATCCTACAAAAACTCCTTCCAAAGCTTGGAAGTGAACTTGGAATCCATGTTCGACACAATATTCTTTGGAACAACATGTAATCTCACAATCTCCCTGATGAAGACCTGTGCCACCTCAATAGCTTAATATGTGGTCTTCACTGGAATGAAGTGAGCCACCTTGCTCAACTTGTTGACCACAACCATGATAGAATCATGTTTCCTCGATGTCCTCAAAAGACCTGTAGTAAAATCCATGGAAATGACCTCCCATTTCCATTCCAGAATTAGAATAGGTTGTAGTAGACCACCTGAATGCTTATGTTCTACCTTCACCTGCTGAAAATCTAAATATATAACCATGAAATCTGCCAGATCCTTCTTCAGATTCAAATAATGGTATAATTTCTTCACCTTCGTCAATGTATTATGATATCCTGGGTGACCTGAATATGGGTTTGCATGAAATTCCCTCTTAAGACAAGCTTCTTGATCTCACTGTCATCCAACACATATATCCTATCCCTGAATATCACCAAGTCATATGTCGTGAGATGATAGTTTACATCTTGATCACCTGTACCTACACCTGCACCTGTACTCAAACCTGTATTCTGCTGTAACCTGTGCCTGAGCTCCACATACCTGTCATCCTGCTGCCCTTCCTGTAAGATATAATCCTATGATTCTGTCCCATAGGAAATCATAGCTGCTATATGGTTCACCTGTAATTTCCTGTTGAGAGCATCTGAAACCATGTTCTCCTTTCCCTTAATGTATATGATCACGAAGTCAACCTAACTAGGGTGGCCAACCATCTATATTTCCTGGAATTCAGATTCAGTTGGTCAAAAAAATATCTCAAATCACTGTTATCACTCAACAATAAAAATCTCATACCAAGAAGATAATGCCTCAACATTTTCAACACGTGAATAATAGCTGCCAACTCAAGATCATGAGTCATGTAGTTTTGTTCGTGTTGATTCAATTTCCTGGACTCATAGCATACCAATTGTCCCTCTTGCATAAAGACTCCACCAAGTCCTCTTTTACAAATATCTATACACGCCATGAATTCTTTATAAGTTGAAAATGTTTTATATGCCTGATTATCTCAGCGTATCCATTAAAAACCTTCATCATGGTATCCAGGAAAAAGTCAAACATTAGTTCAAAAACATATAATGTAGAATCCAATTCTATTTAATAAACATAGAATATGTAAAAAACATTCCTACATTTTATTTCATATTAATGAGAATTCTAAGCATAAATTTTTCCTTGAAGTATCTCACCAAGTAGACAAAAGTCACACGTAAACACTAGGTTGCTGAGATAAATAGCTTAGTTTTGTAAAAATATGAGTTAAAGTACAATTCATCAAACAATAATTTAATAAAAATGAAAAAATAGATAAAGTGATAAGGCTTGGGTGAAAATTTCAAGAGTAGAAACAAATTAGCTCTAAATCAGTACAAACTTGACAAGAAAACATATAAAATGAGACATGAAACAATATAATACAAATTACTTGGCTTTTCTCAAAGGTTGTTATTAAGGAAAGATATCCATTCTCACTTTTAGAATAGAAAAACAATTTAGAAAAATGTCCAAAACAACATCAAAGCCCCAAAGCTCTCGTATCCTTTCTTTGAAATTCCCCTCGACTCTTTTAACTGCACTAGAGTGCCCCCTGGGAAACATGTTGTAGAAAGTTGTAATCCTAGGAAAAATGGAAAAAACATGCCAAACAAGTCACTCAAATGCCTTTTTATTGAAGTTGTGAAAGGAATCAAAGGGATATTTCTCTGCTTTGAGTGTTTCACATTGCTTTTTATTAAGACTAAAAGGGAGGATCTTTTGGAACCATCAATTGCTTGGTTGAAGGCCTTTGTGATGGAAAAAGGGTCTATACAAGACATTTTAGTCCCATGAGACATTTCATCCTTTGCATTTATATCCCATTTTATGCCTATGTACATTGGCTATGATGTTGATGTTTGAAATCCATAATCATGCCATTGGAGGAGTGCAAATGTGGTTTCCTAGTCCTTTTTCTTGACATGGCACCTGAATTTTCTTCTATATCTTGCTAGATTGTACAATTTTATGTATTTTGAACATGTGAAATATTTTCCTCCATGCGGTATAATAGTATATGTCCTCTTGGGAACAAAATAATTGAGTGGAATGAATTAGTAAACCAAGGTCATTGGCGAGAAGCATTTGGCCACTTGTTGGAAACAAACAATTCTCCTGAATTCACTAGACGTGTATTCCCTACCCCTTGTGAAGGTGCATGTGTACTAAGAATCATTGAAAATATAATATCTATTAAAAATATTAAATGTTCCATCATTGATAAAGCTTTTGAAGAAGGTTGGATGGTTCCACATCCACCTGAGAAGAGGACAGGGTATGTGTCTTTCATTTATAATTATTAATTCCATTCTTATGATGCTTATAATTTTGAAAATAAATTGTTGGTTGTATATGATGTGGTGAACTAGAACTTGATATGGATTGGTCATTAGGTGCAGAAAGAAAGTTGCTATAGTGGGCAGTGAGTTAGTTGGTTTGGATGTTGTTGATCAAATTAATAAAGGTGGGCAATATGTCACCATTTATGAATTTGTTGATCGAATTTGAGGTATGATGATGTATGGAGTTCCTGATTTTGAAACAGATAAAATTGATGTTGTCCAACGACGTGTTGTTCTGATGGAAGGGGAAGCTGTTAATTTTTTTGTGAATGAAAATGTTGGAGTTGACTCTCTTTTCTCTATGGAGAATCTTCGCACTGAAAATGATGCTCTACTTTGGGAATGTGGTGTAATAAAACCAAGGTACACTTCTATATTTGATTTCAATTCTAGAGCTTATGGATTGAAGACACACCAGAGTCAAGTCTGGAGCTTCTGGATTGAGGACACGCCACCTTTCAGGCAGGTATTTCACACCACTTGCACCAATCAATGCCATATTCTACTAACCTAGACCTGAAAGATCAAGTGGATATTTGGGTTGTCCATCATTCTAGAAAATGCCCCAATGTATTTCAAGTTACCGGGTGCTATGATATTAGCACCTTCATCAAGAAGGCTAAACAAATATACTTTTATATCTCCACTCTGCATTGGATTTCCCTTGCCACTCATCACTTGTTTTAGAAGTCTTTGATTGAAACTCTATGCATACATGAGCTTCAAATTTTAATGACCATCAATGGACCAACCCACTTCTCCCACAATAGTGGGAATATTAGGGAAGCATGTTTAATTGAGAGCCCACATCAAAGTATCAAGATTTTCATCAAACACATTGCAATATTGCATTGTCCCATCAATTACTAGTTGGTTGGTACCATCAAAGAAGGAAAATTACAAAGGGAAATACTAGTTATTCTATAAACTCATAAATGGGTAGATATTGATAGTAAAAGGTGCTTCATTTCCATTTAGAAACTGAATAATCTATATCATGAGATCACAAACTTCTGGCTTGAAATCCGAAGTTGATGGAATTGAGTTGGTTTCTATGGATTTGTCCACATCAGCATTGAGGGGCACAGTCACTTTGATCTAATCTCCTAAACCTGCCTTGTTGAGAGCTTGCTGAATATTTTGAAGCATAGGAAGGGTAAAATATATATGTGTCATTATATGTCTTTAGGAAAGGCTCATTTTCAGCTGCAACCTACCTGGAGAGAGCAAGATTTTTTGCAACCAATATTAGTACTCTCGAAATATTGAAGTAGATAAATGCAGAACAAATGTTTATATTTTAAACCAAATAGATTCTCCTACCCGGTAGGAGTACCTCTAAGGTTCTTATTTTTCCAATTTCCCAAATATACATTACAATATTGTTGTAATCTTATGACAACAAAAGAAACATAATTGACCATTAAAGTACTTTCGCAGGAAGTAATGCACATCAATGAAGATAATCCCGAGGAAAGGTACATAACAAGAATATATAAAAGGAGTAACAAATTAATTTAGGGCCTGATGCCTTGAACATATAAAAAAAAATTACAAACACATAATGATATAGAATATGGAGGCCAATTTAATTATCACAAGTAGTTGGGTAGTTTGTTGCAGAATGTTTGCATCCAAATTTTTCCATCATTGTTTTGGATCATGTCCCTTACTCCTGTGAAGTTTTCATCTTGTTTCCAGAACAATTTGGTAACATTATGTACTCATTTCCTTGATGTGTAATTTCTACCATATTTTTTTATGCTCTCTAACACCCCTGATTCACTGTATAATTGCTTCTTAATAAATAATGATATGGTTCTTTCCAAGTATGTGCTCCCTACCTCACCAATTTATTATTCATTTTCAAATCTTGCACCTACTATGGTTCTGGAAAAATTAGAGAAAATCATTAGGTGCTTCTTTTGGAATGGTGATAATGGAGACACTACATAATTCCCCCTTGTCAATTAGGAGAAAATCTGCAAACTTGTAATGTGTGGGATATTTGACGTTGAAAAAAGCTCTGGGGGCCAAGATGATTTAGAGGATGGTAATTAGTAAATTCTCCCTATGGCAAAATATCATCCTAGAAAATTGTTTCCCAAATGAAATGGCCTAAAAGAATCTTGTTATCTTCAATGGATCACACCTCTGGGTCTAATTTCTATTAGAAAATTAAAGATATTCACCCCCTAATAAAGGACCATATTTCATGCTTCATATTAATGGAAAGAAAACAATATTATGGTTCCATTCCATCATAGGCCACCCTCTCTCTGGCTCGATTCAAAATTTTAAATAATATAAAATATTGGTTTAGTTGTATGAACTTCACAAACATCGCTATCCTGGCTATCCTTATGATAAATGGAATTTTGAAGAAAAGAAAGAGCTTTGGTCAACCTAATATATATTGAGAAACTGTTGAACACATAAATATTTTTGATTGAAAAACGACTTATGTTGGCTTTCCTCACGAGCGATGACACTTTCAACCAAGTAAAGAATTTTGATATTTATGATATGAATAATTTTCTTAATTCCACTAGCCTTGATACTATTTTTGATAAATTAGAATATGTGAAAGCACACCTTTCACCAGAGTTTCAAGATTCATGTTTCGAATGGAAAAGAAAGTTTTCTAATTTTAACATTGACGTGACCTCGAGTAATGTTGTTTTTACCATTGACACATGGAAATACCTTTTTTCATCCATCTACAGAGATGGAAAAGAAGAATTTAGCGAGAGTGTCCTTTCAGTGATTAGGAAAGAGATGTTGCTCCAGCCTAAGAAAAATATTGAATCTGAAAAGGAAACATCGAAAAATCTTTAGGAGCAGCACTTCAAAAAAAAGGGGAAATTTTTCTTACTCAAACAAAGGAAAATCTATCCCAAATAATAGTGCTTGGAAGACGTGCATATATTGAAATTTTCTTTGTTGGAAGATCATATACGAGGCTTGGGACTTTGGAGGCAAGCTTTCAAATTTCAAGTGAAGAATAAACACAATTAATAGCGCTAGAATGTCCCCTTACACTACTGTGAATTACTATACTGGAGAATATTTGATGGCTAGTTTAACCCCACCTTTTGATGCCACGACCCAACAAAATGACCTAAAAGCTAAGTTCAATCCATCATTTTTCAATTCTGTTATCACCAAAATTGTACCTGATTGGCTGCTGATCAGACAACTTCAGTGTAACTATTTCAAACCAATCTTGTGACTGAGGCTTAACCTCCTCAGCTTGAGAGGGCTCTCTCAAGGGTTAATGATATGGAATAAAGATATAGATAGATGGATAAATCTATGAATTAAGTTTTTATTTTGTATATTTGCAGGTTGAAAAGATGAAGGCTAATACTACCATTGGGCTTATGGAGTCAACAAGCCAGTAGGTTCAGTGGTAAGGTTCCTTGACATGGAAGCTGAGGAAAATAGGGGTCTTAAACAAAGACAACTCACTCAAGAACATAGGTCAACACAGTCATTTCATTACTAAATGAATTCAAAGCATAGAGTTATGAATTATGAATAATAGCAATGAAATCTACTGCTAGTGGTTCAAAGGCAATTCACTCATAAAACACAGAAAAACACAGTCATCTCATTACTAAAGGAAGTCAAAGCACAGGGTTATGAATTCTGAGAAATAACAATGAGATCTACTGCAAGTAGTTAAACATAATAGGTAGATCAATAAAGCATTAAAACCCCATGAGAATCTCAGGTCTGTCAAGAAGAAAAACTTCCCTGAATTACTGATCATAGTCAATTACATAAAGCAACAACTTTTTCCAAAAAGTCTCCAACCCTTTGCTAATTCGACCCTTTGATATTTTATAGATCATTTACATAATGAGATAAGCTTGTCATCAACTAGATACATCGAATTCCTACCTATGACACCTATCCTAACCATATAGCATGGTATTTATTACATAAGACAACTGCAAACCTAAAACAGAGTCCTATTACAAATAGGACTAAAACTCTTTAACTTTACTCCTAACAACCTTATCTAAATTTAATTACATCGAATGACACTTTTATTTTCATGAAGTCGAATTCTGAAGATGAGCTCCAACCTGTTGTGACCATAAAGCTGATGATGTTGTTCTTCTAAAACCTAGGAAGATGTCTCCCTGTTTTTAAGGCCTTTGATTCCTTTGACTCCTTGGAACATTCTGACCATTTATGAACCATGATTTAGATGCCATTTGTTCTTAATAACTAAAACCATATGTCTTCAATCACTTCCCTGTGCCAACTGTTCAAAATCCACTTCAAACTCTCCAAAATAGTGAAATAGACCTGCGCTACGAAAACAACCCAGTTTCGTAGCGCTTTTTCGCAGCGCCGTCTTTTTAAGATTTTTCCTTCAAAATTTTGGATTCTTCTTTTTAGATTTATCTTCCTTGACACTTAACACAAATCCCTTAGCAATTTCAAGTGAAAATTCACATTTTTTCCCTTCCAAAATTTAAGAGAGAGAGTGAAAAAGCATGCTACAGCAGTTTCGTAGCGCATTTCACTCATCTTGCACTGTTTGCGCTATGAAACTGCTGAGGGAGCAGTTTTGTTCAAAATTTTCAAAAATGAAAATTTGAAAATGTTCCAAAACTCCAAATAAAATTTCTTCCAACATATAAAACAAAAATATCAAGTGAAAAATACTTTCATAACAGTCTTCATGAGATTCCTTCATCATTTGCAAATGTTTCCTGTTTTTCCCTGAAAATTAGGTCTTGGGACAGAGCTTATATCTCCTCATCCATAATGTATTTTGAGAAACTGAAGAAGGTTTATGCAAGCCATTCTATCTTTAATAAAAACCTCTTTTGGGTTTGAAATAACTCTCCTGCTGTTCGGAAACTGTCTTTGAAAAACATGTGTAAAACAGGAAAACTTTGTTTTTTGAAAATAGGACTTCAAAGAAAGCCTTGTATCTCCCAATTGATAACACTGGTGAGAAATTTGAGAGATTTTTTTGTAGCTGGGGCTGGGATGAAGACAAACCTCTTTCATAATTCCAAAAAACGTTTCCATTTGGCCAGAAACGAAACTTGAAGTTGACTACTAAAAAGTCATGTACATGACAATTTATTAACAACAGTTTCATAACTAATTTTAATTTATCAAATTATCCCACATACTAATGAATTTAGAGAAAATGAGAGAGGTTTTTATATTAGTATATGTTATGAAGAAAAACCTCTTTCATATTTCTAAAATTCATTTTCAGTTACTCAGAAACTGTCTTTGAAGTTGACAGCTACAAAAACACGTTTTCGTAGTGCATGTAGTCTATTTTCTGCATTTTGCACTACGAAGGTAGCAGCGCTTTCGTAGCGCATTTCCCCATTTTTGAACCAGAGGCACTACGAAAGTGTGGATTCTTGGCTAATTACATAATTTCAACTCGAAACCTAATGGAATGACCTCTAAATGAAAAATATGAATCTTTGATCATGGAATGAACCTAAAGAACTTTATTTGAATTTAAATGACGACCATTAAACCTATAAAAACTACGACCTACCCTTTACGAAGACTTAAAATGAATTTTATACCTACTTTAAATCATGACCAAAAACAGAGTTGACACAATGATTTTTTGAGAATTTTTGGGTGATAACAGTGGCTCCACTTGGGATAGTGTGCCCCTGTGGTACACTAAGAACCAGTAGCTCCAGTGCTACTATCCATCCTTTAGAATAAAACTCTAAAATTCTGCCCAGTCTGCTTAAAACTCTTATGGCCTTCACCTCGGGCTCAAGTTTGATGATCTCTGCAAGAAGCACCCAACTATACCAACTAAAAATGCTCAATCAACCTTGAGCTTATTTACACACTCCTACCTACCCTATTAGCTTCAATCTCCTATTATAGCTCAAGGAACACGAAATTTCCAATGAAGCCAGTCATTTGTCTTATTTGATATTTGAAGCTCTTGATTGCACTCGAAACCAACGTAACCATGATACTGAGATGACCAAGGCAATTTAGAATGTATATGATCTTCATAATGAAAATGAAACTGAAAAACTAGAGTGTAAAGCTCTTCCATGTATTCAGATATAGGGTCAAAGAAGACATGATTAGTTTGATGATTCTCATAACATTCTGTAACTTTTGACAGCTCATATATGATTTTTTCAACCACACAAGATTTCATTTGTATGCTATCCAACTGCTGTTCCAACTGATTCTCAAAGACAATGTATTCTTGCTCATTCTCAAAAGAGAAAGGTAGCAACACCTTCTCTTTGTGTTCTAGCATGGAAAGCTTTAGAAAATATTGATCTTGATCTTGAAGCCTATAAGATTGAAATTTATCCTCTAAAAATTCAATGTCCTTTTCAATGTTCTTAGTAACTTTATCCACAAACTGAATCTTATCTTCTGACTTGCACTCAAATGATTTCATATTAGAAGACAAGGATAAAGAAAAATTTTCACCCACTTCTTCATTAATGTAATCATCATTTGATGTAGGCTGATGAAAGAAATGACATGAAGATTCAACCTTTTCCTGTACCTGAGGATTGTAGCAAGCATTTTCCACTATTTCCTCTTTTTGTTTGAAATGATTCTCATACTCCTGATGATCAAAGGATTGACAAATCTGCTGCAAATTTTCCTCAAACTCAGAGGATGTAACATGATTTTCATAAATAAGCTCCCGTTGGGTTTCATTTTCATCCAAAAGAGATGTTATCCTTTCTTCTTGGTGTTTTTGTTGGTTATGAAAGGTATTTTCATGAAGGGCCTCTAAAATTTCTTCATCCATGAACTCATCATCTTCACAACAATTCTCCAAATATCTAATAAAACTCACAGAATGCTTACAATAATATTTAACCAGCAACAAATATGGATGACAGTCTTTATACATCTCATAGAATGCAACATGGAAATCAGCAAGAGAATATAATGAACCATTTGGAAAGCTTTCATTCCAAGACCATGCTTTTCTTTCTAAAGTGGCCATAAACATCTTCATGAGACAATCTTCAGGGAACTGAACCTTAAGGCTATGTACATGCATAAGGAATCTAACCAAATGAAGGGCAACATTATCTTTCTTTTCATCTTTAAATATTGGAAGATCCTCTAACCACTCAACTTTTGGCATAAAATTTGGAAATCGAAGGATATGATACTGATTCATAGGAGCATATCTGGAATTTTTTCTTGCAATGGAATTCATTCTGAAACTTCATGAAGCTACTAATCTTCAAGCAGTGGAGTCACCTTGAATTTATGAAAAATTTGAATTCTTCAACAATGGAGTCGCCAAGGTAGTTGCAGCCTCGAACATAGTTTGAGCTCCTGCTACCTTCAAGAGTTCATCTTCATAATTTTTGGGAGATGTATATCTTCAGACTCCCGACAGACGCACCAAAATGTTATCACCAAAATCATACCTGATTGGCTGCTGATCAGACAACTTCAGTGTAACTATTTCAAACCAATCTTGTGACTCAGGCTTAGCCTCCTTAGCCTGAGAGGGCTCTCTCAAGGGTTAATGATATGGAATAAAGATATAGATAGATGGCTAACTCTATGAATTAATTTTTGATTTTTTATATTTGCAGGTTGAAAAGATGAAGGCTAATACTACCATTGGGCTTATGGAGTCAACAAGTCAGTAGGTTCAGTGGCAAGGTTCCTTGACATGGAAGCTGAGGCAAATAGGGGTCTTAAACAAAGACAAATCACTCAAGAACATAGGTCAACACAGTCATTTCATTACTAAAGGAAGTCAGAGCATAGAGTTATGAATTATGAGTAATAGCAATGAAATCTACTGCTAGTGGTTCAAAGGCAATTCACTCATAAAACACAGAAAAACACAGTCATCTCGTTAGTAAAGGAAGTCAAAGCATAGGGTTATGAATTCTGAGTAATAGCAATGAGATCTACTGAAAGTAGTTAAACATAATAGGTAGATCAATAAAGAATTAAAACCCCATGAGAATTTCAGGTCTGTCAAGAAGAAAAACTTCCTTGAATTATTGATCACAGTCAATTACATAAAGCAACAGCTTTTGCCAAAAAGTCTCCAACCCTTTGCTAATTCGACCCTTTGATCTTTTATAGATCATTTACATCATGAGATAAGCTTGTCATCAGCTAGATACATCGAATTCCTACCTATGACACCTATCCTAACCATATAACATGGTATTTATTACATACGACAACTGCAAACCTAAAACCAATTCCTATTACAAATAGGACTAAAACTCTTTAACTTTACTCCTCACAAAATTATATAAATTTAATTACATAAAATGACACTTTTGTTTTCATGAAGTTGAATTCTGAAGATGAGCTCCAACCTGTTGTGACCATAAAGCTGATGATGATGTTCTTCTAAAACCTAGGAAGCTGTCTCCCTGTTTTTTAGGCCTTTGATTCCTTTGACTCCTTGGAACATTTTGAACATTTATGAACCATTATTTAGATTCCATTTGTTGTTAATAACTAAAACCATATGTCTTCAATCACTTCCCTATGCCATCTGTTCAAAATCCATTTCAAACTCTCCAAAATAGTGAAACATACCTGCGTTACGAAAACAACCTAGTTTCGTAGCGCTTTTTCGTAGCACAGTCTTTTTAACCTTTTTCCTTCAAAATTTTGGCTTCTTATTTTTAGATTTATCTTCCTTGACACTTAACACAACTCCCGTAGAAATTTCAAGAGAAAATTCACATTTTTCCCTTCCAAAATTTAAGAGAGAGAATGAAAAAGCATGCTACAACAGTTTCGTAGCGCATTTCACTCATTTTTCACTATTTGCGCTATGAAACTGCTGAGTGAGCAGTTTTGTTCAAAATTTTCAAAAACGAAAATTTTAAAATGTTCCAAAACTCCAAATCAACCTTCTTCCAACATATAAAACAAAAATATCAAGTGAAAAATACTTTCATAACAGTCTTCATGAGATTCCTTCATCATTTGCAAATGTTTCCTGTTTTTCCCTAAAAATTAGGTCTTGGGACAAAGCTTATATCTCCTCATCCATAATTTATTTTGCGAAACTGAAGGAGGTTTCTGTAGGAAATAATGTCTTGAATACAAACCTCTTTTTTTTTTTTTAAATACCTCTCCTTCTGTCCAAAAACTGTCTTTGAACAACATGTATAAAACAGGAAAACTCTGTTTTCTGAAAATAGGGCTTCAAAGAAAGCCTTGTATCTCCAAATTTATAACACTAGTGAGAAATTTGAGAGAGGTTTTTGTAGCTAGGTCTGGGAGGAATACCAACCTCTTTCAAAATTCTAAAAAACTTTTCCACTTGGCCAAAAACGGAACTTGAAGTTGACTACTAAAAATTCATGTACAGGACAATTTATTAACAATAGTTTCGTAGCTAATTTTAATTTATCAATTTATCCCACCTCCTAATGAATTTAAAGAAAATGATAGAGGTTTTTATATTTAGAAATTTTATGAAGAAAAACCTCTTTCATATTTCTAAAATTAATTTTCAGTTACTCAGAAACTGTCTTTGAAGTTGACATCTACAAAACCGCGTTTTAGTAGTGCCTGTAGTGTATTTTCTGCATTTTGTGCTACGGAAGTAGCAACGCTTTCGTAGCACATTTCCTCATTTTTGAACTAGAGGTGCTATGAAAGTGTGGATTCTTGGCTAATTAAATAATTTCAACCCAAAACCTAATGGAATGACCTCTAAATTAAAAATATGAATCTTTGATCATGGAATGAACCTAAAGAACTTTATTTGAACTTAAATGATGACCATTAAACCTATAAAAACTATGACCTACCCTTTACCAAGACTTAAAATGACTTTTAGACCTACTTGAAATTATGACAAAAAACAGAGTTGACACAATGATGTTTTGAGAATTTTTGGGTGATAACAAGTTCTATCCAAAATGACCTAAAAGCTAAGTTCAAGCCATAACAAATATAGGATGGCACTGACAACAAGGGTGGAGGCAGCCATATGGATGTGAAAATTCTTATCCCATTGACATATTAGCTAGATGGGTGCATCTGCAACTTTCTACTTCAACATATCAAAATTTTTCTAACATTAATTTGTCTTGTCAAACTTAACATCTTTTAAAAGTAGTTCCTCCAAGGGCTGGGTGATTTGGGTGTATAAAGTTGTAAAAACATACTAGCTTGTAGTGATACTGGTACCATGTGTCTCCTAGAAAGTTTGTATACATTAAATATCAATGGGTGGTGGAAGAGCACTAACAAATTTATCTTATCTGGACCGACGAAAAGTACTGCACGTAATATGACATGTCCTAGTACATTACTGAAAGGATAGAGTAGCAAGAAATTCTATGAATTGAGAGAAACACCACAATCATGACAACATTATAAAATTTGTTAGACAGTTAACATGGTCAGAGATGGACATGTACAAAAGCTATTTATGCAACAAAATTTCCAAGAACATGTGAATGAAATATTTGAAGATGTCCAACATGATCCTACTAAAAACATCAGATGTGTTGGTTTAGCCCAAATGACATGATAGAGTAGCAATAGCATCCCCATTTGGTTGTAAAGGAGGTCTTTGGTTGATCTTCTACAACAATATTTACCTAACAATATATGTTGAAATAATATGTGACTGAAGAAAGATGTTTATCTTGCAAACATCATAATATCCTCATTATAAAGTATCAGAAAGAGATCACGTATGATCACCTTGAATATTTTATTCAACATTTTACTATGCCATTTTTCGAGCTTTTTGTAATTTTCTATGTAATAAACATGAAAAATTTTGGTCCTTTTGTAATTTTGAATTTCACTGACAGAGATACTATGGATTAAATATTCCTCAAAAGCAAATGCATGTTTTGATTCTTTAATTTGGAAAATTTCAGAGCTATTAAGGCATCAGTATCTTAGTGCATATTATGTAGCATACTAATATACTATATACAAGTAAAAATATAGTAATCTCGATAAATTAAGTTATCTTTCTCTACTAGATCATATTTATAAAATATATCTCAACATACAACTTGCATTCTCTATCTAAAGGTACAAAAAACATGCCTGATGTTGTCGTGGAGCAGGAATTTTGACTGCTGGTTGTGTATTCAAAGCTTCTGGCACAATAGTTCCTTACACATGTGGCACAAAGGTGGATACAGGTTGGATATACAACACTCACTCCAGATGTAGTCACACCATTATTGTATTGAGAAAACTTGGGAGGTTGAGAAACTTATTGTGTCAAAGAGCTTACTCCAAGCCCTAATTGTATGCTTTGTATGGGTGTCATAGGAGGAATAATGCCTGCAACATAAACAGGACCCTGGACCACTGGAGATGCTGTTGGTATAGGTGGAGAGAAACATGGGGTATAGCTATTTGCATTTGGATTAAGCTTGAATTCCTGAAAAACAAGGCCAATAATTTCACAACCCAAATGATAGGAAACCATAAGGTAAGGAAGGATTTCGATTTTTTATCAAGATCATTACTCGCCCTCCACTTGGATCTCGCGAACAATATATCTAGCATTATTTGGAGAAATATCAATGGTTGTGTGGCCACCAAAGCTCAACTCTTAGAAGAGGTTTCAATTATGAAGCAATCTGCCAAATTTCTTCGACTGCAAGGTATTTTTCCTCCCTCAACATCCTTGATTCCAGCAGACAGGAGTCGGATCAGAGAAGATCATATTTCAGCTCTCAAGTCTTGGGTTAGCATCCAAAGTTACAAGTTTAGCTCTTTGATCTCTTTCGACGTTACATCTGAATTGGTTGCATGCAATTCCTATTTTTGTATGGTAAATCCAAACTTTTTCTCTCAAAATTTGACCAACAAGGATAGTGTTTGTTCAGTGAACCCTCTGATTTCTTCTAACTATTACGATGTTCTTCTCACCTTGATCATTGCTCAGCATTTGGAAATTCTTCGTATTTGAGAATATCAGCTTTCAGAATTATATTCATGGAATCAAGCAATCCTTTCCAAGAGTTGACACCTTGGATATCTCGCCACAAATAAGCAACCTGTAGTAGCCCTGTCAGTGCGAGATGATCACCATCTCCATTATTTATTGTCGGGGACCAGGGACTAAATGGATTCTTGATTTGTAAAGCCCAATGTTTTGTACATCTACATGAGCCAATGTAGGGGGGAGTGGAACTAATGTGTCTTTGAAATTTTGCATCCATTCTTGGGTTATTTGCATTCTTTTCCACGCAATCACTATGTCTCATCTTCCCAGCCTCTCCATCTCATTTGGATTTGTGCAAACCGCAATAAAGCAAATCCAAAAACCTTCATCCATTAATTTTTTCCATACATTTTGTTTTTCACCAAAATAAAATCGTAAAGAACCAACAATAAATAATATATTTATATAAAAAAATCAACCTAGTCACAATTGGGTGGATAAGAACACATCGTCTAATTTTAAGATAAATTTTGGAATCTATAATCAATATAAATTCAACATCTTTGCGGTGGTGGTCCTCCTGTGGTCGCTATTATGAAGAATATGTTGTATTAACACTTCTAAATTCCTACAAAGTCATATCTAACAAATTTATTTTGTCAACGCTACAACCTCTCGTGTCAATAATGAGAATTCGATAGACAAATATGAAGCAATTGTTACACAATATATATATCAATGTTCTCATCAGACAATCACTATGTCTCGTCTTTCCAACCTATATCTCATTTGGATCTGTGCAAACGACAATAAAGCCAATCCAAACACCTTCGTGGATTGATTTTTCACCAAAATAGGATCGTAAAACACAAACATTTGCGTATATATATTTGGTTACTTGATAACTTGAATATCATAAAAATGTATCTAAAAGTAAAAAAATCAAAGACGATGTATCTAAAAATCAAATACTATCATAAAACAATAGAAATAAAGCCAAGAATTATTGACATGCCAGTGGTATTAGCGTTTGATTTCTGGCAGTAGATTTCCCACAATGTAAACATTGGTATTTGTATGGAGGGTTGATAAATTACAATAGGAAAAAGTTTGATGTGGGAGGTTAATGTCCTATTTTTTTAAATTAGATAACTAAAAAATAAAATCCTTCATTGTCTAGTCGAAAGGTTAATCCTCATTGAAAAACACAGAGAAGGTTTTTTTATGAATTTATTTTCCATCATTCATAGATAATGTTCATACTTCTGTGAGGAGCGGTGAAAACAAGACAATCAAGTGACACTACTGGTATGACTTAAAATCCGAGTTAATAGCATAGTTGATGCAGGAGCATGAGGCTCAAGGGAAAATTACTTCATTTTTATTCCAAAAAGAAAAAAAAGGGTTTACAAGCAAAGGAGTGGGATCCTTTAGCCTGCGATTTACTATTCTTATAGATAAGATTTAACTAGTATTCATGGATTTGGATAGTTTGTATTTGAATTCAATGTATTTAGTTTTTAGTTAATATTTTTTACGCAAATATCGTGTAATAGGATTTTATCTAAAATCTGGGCAAAATTCAATCCTTTTGAAGTGGATCTAAACGTTTGTATGAACTCTATTAATGTAAGTTTGAACGATGAGAGTGAGGATTTTGGCTGTGGAAGTATGGAATAATATAAATTGGTATTTCTTTATCATTGAGAAGGCTAGGCATAAATGTCAAATCTCGGAGTTTAATTACCTTCGAAACATTTCTGAGATTGTTTGATTCAGTTTGATTACGGTTTAATTAATTCTATGTGTATTAAATTATATGGAGTTTATCATAATTTAGCTTTTTATTCAATGTTAAAAGCATGTGCTAGATTCTTACATCGAAATCCCAAAAGCTTTCATTGAAAGCTTTGTCATTCAAATTAAACAACACTTATTATTCGTTGGATCTGCTACTTGTGTGAAATCTGAGATCACTGTAATGTTATGAGATCAGGAAGAGCAACAACCGTCTGATCTTTGATCAACGATTATCACAATTAAAATTTCAAGGACTTTAGCAAACCAAGTGGACCCGATGATTTTATAAATTAGATTTAATAATTCAAGTTGACCACAAGCAATTCTTGTGATCTAACGACCTTCGCATTTGGCTTAGAGATCTGACAAATATCGCATAATTAGATGCGCATAGTTTAAGGTTGTGTTTGGATGCGATAAATTATAAACTCCAATTTAATTATCATTAGTTTCTGGGGTTTAAAGTAAAGGTTTTTATAAGGGTTGGTCCATTGCCATATCTATACGAAGAGAATTATGAAGGTTGTTTCCATTTTTGCGGCATTTCTTTTAATTATGATATCATAAATTATAAAATGTTATGAAGGATTTATTTTTATTTAAAAAGAAATATTGGGTTTTGTGTAAGTGAATTGGAGTTTTATGACAGATACTTCAAAGGGAAAAATAAAAGAAGCCCCACCAGAACTTGAAGAAATTGTCTCAAAATTTGAGAGTTTTTCACTTACACCTGCATCCAGACCACCAATAGTTAGGATTGGAGAGACATTACCAGAAAATGCATTCAAAGGATTATTGTCTACAAGTCCCATTAGTGCAGAAGTGGTGTGTTAGAGAACAAAGGTTCGCACGCTTGTGGTAAAAAAGGCATTAGAAAATTTCACAAAGGAGCATCGCCAATCCTCACCAATAAGGACCCATTTTCTGGAAAAAAAGAGCATTTATTGTGCTTACAATTTCCATAATATTCAGAATAGTCTCTGTCATCAAAGGCGTCATAGCAAAGCTGATAAAATTCTCATTATCTAAGAATCTCATCTTTCAAAATTGGATTCATGGGATCAAGCAATCCTTTCCAAGAGTTGACACCCTGGATATCTAGAAACAAATAAACAACTTGTGGTAGACAAAGAGGAATTTTACACAGCGAGCATAAGAGCAGGACAAGTTCAAGATATAGCAGAGAAGATTTCAAGATATATTAATGGTCTCAGGATGGAGATACAAGATGAGATAAGTCTGTTGTCTCCTACAACAGTGGAAGAGGCTTATCAGATGGCCTTGAAGGCTGAAGAAAAACTCATAAGGAAGCAATCTGCCAGAAGTAGAGGTACTTTCCAAGGAAAAGGAAATCAAGGTGCTAGAGGAAGAACTATGGCACCTAGAGAAGGAACTAGTAGCAGCTCAAGTTAGCATACATCTACAGAAGGTGATGCAAGTGGCAGAAGGATTTTTTCCAGAGGAAGAGGAGGCAGAGGCAGAGGAAGAGAAATAAGATGTTATAGATGTAATAAGATTGGAAACATAGCTTATGAATGTTCAGAGAATGTGGGGACAATTCAGAGAAATGTAATAGTTGCTCAGAATGAAGAAGAAGCAACAAAAATTCTAGAAGAAGAAAAAGTGCCAGAAGCAAAAAATACACCAGAGAAAGGAGAATATTTGTTAGTTAAAAAAGTTTTGGTAAAACTAGAAAATGAAGTTGTTGAACCAACACAGAGAAAAACCTTGTTTAGAAGTGTGTGCAAATTTCAAGGAAAATGCTGTCAAATGGTAATTGATAGTGGAAACACTGTTAATTTGGTCTCTATAGAAGTGGTGGATAAATTGAAATTAAAGACAAAGAAACATCCAACACCCTACAAGGTGTCATGGCTTCAGATAGGACATCAGCTGTTAGTAAATGAACAATGTGAAATGGAATTCCAGTTGGGAAGCTACAAAGACAGAATTATGTGTGATGTAATGCCTATGGATGTATGTCACATATTTTTGGGTAGACCTTGGTAGTATGACAGAGGAGCTATGCATGATGGGAAAAAGAACACATAGAAGTTTTGTAAACATGGTGTCAATCATACATTGTTGCCGATATAAGAAGAAGATGCATAAAAACGAAGATCTGATCTGAAAGCTTTGTTACTAGGTGGAAAAGAATATCTGCAACAGATTCAAGATGATGAGGTAAACTTTGCATTAATTTGAAAACCCAAGGTAGTATCTACTTCCACTAAAATTTTTGATTTACCAATTGAAATTCAAGAGATGCTAGAAAATTACTGTGATATCATTGTAGATGATTTGCCGGATAAATTACCACCTATTAGAAAAACCAACCATCATATAGATTTGATTCCAGGAGAAAATTTTCCGAATAAAACAACATACAGGATAACTCCCACAGAAAATGAAGAAATCAGGAAGCAGGTACAGGAACTGTTAGATAAAGAAGTGATCAGAGAAAGTTTGAGTCCTTGTGTAGTGCCAACAGTGTTGAGTCCAAAAAAAGATGGAGGCTGGAGAATGTGCATTGATTCAAGAGCAATCAACAAAATAAAAATCAGGTATAGATTTCCTTTACCCAGAATTGAAGATTTGATGGATTGTTTAAGTGGGGCAAGATATTTTACAAAGCTGGATTTAAAGAGTGGCTATCATCAAATTAGGATAAGGGAAGGAGATGAATGGAAAATATCTTTTAAAACAAATGAAGGATTGTCTGAATGGATGGTAATGTCGTTTGGATTATCAAATGCACCTAGTACATTTATGAGGCTTATGAATGAAGTACTTAAGAAATTTATTGGTAAATTTGTAATAGTATATCTAGATGATATATTAATTTACAAAAAATCTAAAGAAGAACACATGAGACATATAAATTATGTCTTAAGGAAGTTGCATAAGGAAAATTTGCTGGTAAATCTAAAAAAATGTTCATTCATAAAGGAAGAATTGGTATACTCAGGCTTTGTTGTTTCTTCTGATGGATTGAAAATGGATCCAGAGAAGATAAAGGCAATCATAGAATGCCCTTCACCAAAGAGCATTTTTGAGGTAAGAAGCTTCCATGGTCTTGCTAGTTTTTATAGAAAATTCATAAGGAATTTTAGTAAGATCAATGCTCCTATTATTGAAACCATAAAGAAGGATAAACAAAAATTTAGATGGACTGATGAAGCAGAGAAAATTTTCCAGTTGTTGAAAAGAAAGATAACAGAAAAACCCATTTTAGTTTTGCCTGATTTTAACAAACCTTTTCAAGTGAAATGTGATGCCAGTGCAGAAGCTATTGGAGCCGTGCTTATTCAAGAAGACAAACCTGTAGCTTATTTCAGTGAAAAACTGAATGCCACAAGAAGAAAATGTTCTTGTTATGACAAGGAATTTTATGCAGTTGTGCAATCATTAAAAAAAATGGAGACATTACTTGATGTCTAAAGAGTTTGTGCTTTATTCAGATAATCATGCATTGCAGTATATTATGCAGTAGCTAAAACTAAATCAGAAACATGCAAAATGGGTAGAGTATCTTCAAATTTTCAATTTTGTATTGAAACATATAACTGGCCAAGCAAACAAAGTAGCAGATGCCTTAAGTAGAAAAAAAATTTTAGTTCAAGAAAGTTAAATTCAAGTGTTGGGTTTTGATTTTCTTAAAGAATTGTATAAAACATATTTGGATTTTAAAGAGGCATTTAAAGCATGCAGTAATCCTATTTTTTTGGACAGAAGTAAGTGGCTGGATATTTTCTTGCAAGAAGGCTTGTTATTTAAAATAAATCAGTTGTGCATACCAAATTGTTCTATGAGAGAAAATTTAATTAAGGAGAAACATAGTGGTGGACTTGGTGGACATTTTGGTGCAGACAAGACTTATGAACAACTGAGTCATTTTTATTTTTGGCCAAATATGAGATCTGAAGTGGAGAAGTATGTGCGAAATTGTAAAGTTTGTCAGTATGAAAAGGGAAGAAGTCAGAACACAGGATTGTATGTTCCATTACCTATTCCAGATAGACCTTGGGATATGGTAAGTATGGATTTAGTTTTGGGTTTACCTAAAACATAGAGAGGGAATGATGTAACTTATGTTGTAGTTGATAGATTTTATAAAATGGCACATTTTATTCCATGTATTAAAACCAGTGATGCTACTCATGTTGCTAATTTTTTTTTCAAAGAGATTGTAAGGTTGCATGGGTTACCTAAGAGCATTGTCTCTAATAGAGACACAAGATTTGTTGGTCATTTTGGAGAACATTGTGGAAAAAAATTGGTACTAAACTAAGTTTCAGCTCAGCTTATCACCCTTAGATTAATGGATAGACTGAGGTGGTGAACAAAATCTTAGGTAATATTTTGAGAAGCCTTGCAGGTGAACATCCTAAACAATGGGATCAAATTTTGGCACAGGTTGAATATGCTTATAATGACTCTCCTAACAAGAGTACAGGGCAGAGTCCATTTCATATAGTTTATGGAATGCACCCAAGAGGAGTGTATGAACTAAGAAATTTGGGAAAAGCATAGATGAGAAGTGCTGATGGAGAAGATTTTGCTTCAGAAATTAGAGCAATACATGAAGAGGTAAACAACAGTTACAGGACAACAACATCAAATACAAAAGTAGAGCAGATTTGAAGAAGAGGGAAGTTAATTTTGAGGTTGGAAATTTGGTTCTAGCACAATTGAGGAAGGAAAGACTTCCAAAAATGGCGTATAACAAATTGAAATTTAAGAAAATCGGGCCATGCAGAGTATTGAGAAAATTTTCTGCAAATGCATATGAAATTGAATTACCCCCTAACATTGGAATATCTCCAATTTTCAATGCTGCTGATTTGTATAGGTATGAAGACAGAGACACAGAGGATACAACTGAAAGAAATGAAGAAATTGACCGGTTGAAATAGTTACCCATAGCAAAAACATTGCAACCAGAGAAGATTTTAGACAAAATATTGTCTAAAAAGACAAGAGGACGAGAGTATTTTGAGTATTTAGTCTAGTGGAAAGATCAACCAGTTGCAGAAGCTACTTGAATGATAGAAACCATGTTACAGAAATTGGGCAGTTCTGTAGAGAAGCTCATGGACAGGAGCCCATGAAGAATTTTGTCCTCAGGAGTCTAATGCAGAAGCATGAGGCTCGAGGGAAAAATTACTTCATTTTTATTCCAAAAAGACAAAAAAAGTTTGCAAGCAAAGTTGTGGGATCCTTTAGTGTGCGATTTACTATTTTTATAGATAAGATCTGACTAGTATTTAGGGATTTGGATACTTTTTACTTGAATTCAATGTATTTAGTTTTTATTTAAGAATTTTTAGGCAAATGTCGTGTAATAGGATTTTACCTAAAATCTAGGCAAAATTTGATCCTTTTGAAGCGGATCTGAACGTTTGTATGAACTCTATTAATGTAAGTTTGAACGATGATAGTGAGGATTTTGGCTGTGGAAGTATGGAATTATATAAATTGGTATTTCTTTATCATTGAGAAGGCTGGGCATAAATGTCAAATCTCAGAGGTTAATTACCTTCGAAACATTTCTGATATTGTTTGATTACGATTTAATTAATTGTCTATGTATTAAATTATATGGAGCTTATCATAATTTACCCTTTTATTCAATGTTAAAAGCATGTGCTAGATTCTTGCATCGAAATCCCAAAAGCTTTCATTGAAAGCTTTGTCATTCTAATTAAACAAAACTTATTATTCGTTGGATCTGCTAATTGTGTGAAATTTGGCGGAATAAAAAAAAATGAGATCACTGTAATGTTTATGAGATCAGGAAGAGCGACAACCATTTGATCTTCGATCGATGGTTATCGCAATTAAATTTGCAAGGACTTTAAACAATGTTACTGATGAAACAGGAACTATTACTTCAAAACGGGAACTCTAGCCCAAAAAGACTCAAAAAACATGAAAAAATGCCCCAAAAACAAAAAGTGTGTATTCCAGAACACATTTTTTTTTCTCAAGGTCAAATTTCACCTTTTTATAAAATTATGCTAAAAACAAAATTGTTTCTAGAAAAAATGATTGAAAAACACCCTCAAAACAAAACAAGTTGATGCTGGAATAACAAAAAAAAAACATTGTGTCACACTTTTGACACGTTGTAACTATGGAATTAAAGACAACATATTAGGACATTGAAAAATCGTAAAATTCTAATTTTTTTGATAGATGATGTTAAATATAAACAAAATCATGTCTGAAGGGCTTATCATTTCGAACAATTTTTATCCATGTTGTTAAACATAAAATATCTTGACTCTAAACAATCCTAAAATTGTAATTATTTTCAACCATAACATTAAAGGTAACTTTTTGCAGCGCATAAAAACCTTAATGACAAGTTGTAAAACTCAAGTTTTTAAATCTTAAGTTTTCAAGATACTTGAACCATGAAATAATGGAGAAATTATATGACTTAAACCATTTTTAAAATGAACAAGTAAATGAAAAATGTATTATTCATATATTTGTTTGTTTATATATATTAATATATTTTTTAATTTTTTTATTGTTTTTCTATATTTTAAATTATAATTGTTTTAGTTTTAAGAAAATAAAAATTAAAAATTAAAATCTTCTTATATGTTTCTTTATATTTTAAAACATATTTTAAAATTTTTTTATTGGTTTTTTATATTTTAATTAATAATTGTTTTAATTTAAAAAAATAAAAATAAAATTAAAAATTAAAATCTTCTTATATATGTTTGTTTATATTTTAAAACATATTTTAATTTTGTTTTTTGTTTTTTTTTTATATTTTAAATAATAATTGTTTTAATTAAAAAAAAAAAAAAAATTATTGTTTTTTTATATTTTAAAATTTAGATTGAATATTTTTTTGTTTTTTGTTTTTTTGTTTTTTTTAAACAACACATTTTTTTATTATAATAGTTTTTGTTTAAAAAAAAATTAAATTTTTTTAAATAGTTTGTGTTTGAAAATAATAAAATAAAATAAAAAATTAATTTGCCGCCTGTCGGGGGCTGGAGGCATGCTGGGCAGCCCTCGACAGCGTCGCCTGGCTGGCCTCTGGCCCCCAGCAGGGCAGAGGGAGATTCCAAGAATCACCCTTGGCTGGGCAGAGGGTGATTCTCAGAATCACCCTCCACTCAACTGGGGGTGATTTTCGGAATCGCCCTTCGCCCACCCGGGGGTGATTCTCGTAATCGCCCTCCGCCGAGCTAGGGGTGATTCTCGGAATCACCCTCAGCCCACCCGGGGGTGATTCTCAGAATCGACCTCCGCCCAACCGAGGGTGATTCTCGGAATCGCCCTCTGCCCAGCCAGGGGTCGGAGGCAGGCCGGGCGGCACCGTCGAGGGCTGCCCAGCCTGCCTCCGGCCCCCGGCTGGATGGAGGCAGGCTGGGCAACCCTCGATGGTGCCACCCGGCTAGGCAGAGGAAGATTCTCGAAATCACCCTCCGCCCGGCCGGGGGCCAGAGGCCAGTCGGGCGACATCGTCGAGGGCTGTCCAGCCTGCCTCCGGTCCACGGCTGGGCGGAGGACGATTTCAAGAATCGCCCTCCACCTAGCTGCAGGTCAAAGGCAGGCTAGGAAGCCCTTGACGGTGCTGCCTGGCCTGTCTTCGGCCCTTGGCTAGGTAAAGGGCGACTCTGAGAATCACCCCCGGTTGGGCGGAGGGCGATTCTCAGAATCATCCTCGGCTGGGTGGAGGGCGATTCCGAGAATCACCCCCAGCTGGGTGGAAGGTGATTCCGAGAATCACCCTCGGCTGGGCAGAGGGCGATTCCGAGAATCACCCCTAGTTAGGCAGAGGGCGATTCCGAGAATCACCCCCGGCTGGGCAAGCTGGGCGGAGGGTGATTCTCGGAATTGCCCTCCGCCTAACCGAGGGTGATTCTCAGAATCGCCCTCCAGCCAGTTGGGGGTGATTCTCGGAATCGTTGTCCACCCAACTGGGGGTGCTTCTCGGAATTACCCTCTGCCCATCCGGGGGTAATTCTCAAAATTTCCCTCCGCCCAACCGAGGGTGATTCTCGAAATCGCCCTCCGCCCAGCCAGGGGTGATTCTTAGAATCACCCTCTTCCCAGCCGGGGGCCAGAGGAAAGTCGGGTGACGTCGTCGAGGGCTGCCTAACCTGCCTTCAACCCACGGCTAGGTGGAGGGAGATTCTCAGAATCACCCTCCGCCCAGCCGAGGCTGGAGGCAGGCTAGGCAGCCCTCGACAGTGCCGCCCGGCCGGCCTCTGGCCCCTGTCGGGCAGAGGGTGATTCTGAGAATCTCCCTCCGCCTAGCCGAGGGCCGGAGGCCAGCCGGGTGGCGCCATCGAGGGTTTCCCTGCCTACCTCCGCCTAGCCGGGGGTCGGAGGCAGGTTGGGAAGCCCTCGATGGCGCTGCCCGGCCTGCCTACGGCCCCCAGCTGGGTGGAGGGTGATTCCGAGAATCACCCCCGGTTGGGCGGAGGGCAATTCCAAGAATCGCTCCCGGCTAGGCGGAGGGCAATTCCGAGAATCACCCCTAGCTGGGTAGAGGGCGATTCTAAGAATCGCCCTTGGCTAGGTGGAGACCGGCCGGGTGGTGTCGTCGAGGGCTGCCCAGCCTGCCTCTGGCCCCCGGCTGGGTGGAGGCAGGCCAGGGGACGCCGTCAAATGATGAAGATTGGGTTTTGGATCTATTTTCAGGTTCAGGTAAGTTTTATTATACAAATTTAAATTTAAATATTTTACTTTTTACTTTTTATGTCTTTATACTAATTTTCTTACTTATTTCTTTTGTACTTGATGATTAGGTACAACACTAGCATGTTGCCTACCAAAAGGAAGAAATTGCATTGCCATTGAGAAAGACCTAGTGCAATGAAAATTTATTCAACAAAGAATTAACGCCCTTGAATTCCTTCCAGATGCGAAGTAAGAATTTGGTTTGAGGAAAGGGGATTTTAATGAATCACGTGTGGCAAAAAAAGCAAAGGAACCTCAATCACCATTATATGGAATGATTGGAAATGGACACTTTGGAAGATTTGCAGACATGAAAGATCCATTAGAAGATGACAATGACCAAAATGAATTAGAAAATGTTGCGGAAGAAGCCATCAATGATGTTCTAGATGATGTTGAACATGTATTAATTGATATTGTTGAGGATCTTTAAGTTATGCTTGCAAACAAAGCTCATTTTTGAGATCTATTAATCAGTTTTACTTGTAATGTTTAGACTTTGATATTTTATGAGAAAAATCCTTATTTTTTGCAAAAAACATGTGATTACTATTATTTTTTGACATAAAATTCAATAAAAATGCTATTTTCCTATGTTTTTTTGTTAAGATTTTCCCAAAAATTAGTTTATTTAACATGTTTTTTTACAAAAAGTCTCTAAAAGTGTATTTTTTGCATTCTATTTGTATTGAAAATATGTATTTTTTTGTCATATTGTTCAAAATATTGGTTTTTTAGCAACAATTATTTGATGTGCATTGAAAAATTAATTAGCAATACATAAACTTTATAATATTGACCCTTTTTTCATTTTTTATCTATGTGAAAAAGTGAAGATATCATTACAATTTAAAAAAAAAAAAAATCATTTTTTTCTTTTTAAAACACAAGTACATAAATGCACTTAAAAATAAACATCTCACGGAAGAATAAGACATTAGAAAATGTATAGTATCAAAATCAATCCTCTAAAAAAACGTTGGTGATGATACGCCACCACTATTCAAAATCGACATAAAAAGCATCACAAGAAAAAAAAAAAAAGACATAAAAAGCATCACAAAAAAAAAAAAAAAGAAAAAAAAAAAAGAAAAAAGAAGAAGAAGAAGAAGAAGAAGAAAGTTTCTGCAACACCACTTTTCAAAATCGGGCGTTTTTCTTGCTATGTCAAAAATTAGGTACCAGTGCAGTTACCTATTTCATCGGTAACATTGTTTAGCAAACCAAGCAGACCCGATGATTTTATAAATCGGATTTAATAATCAAGTTGACCACCATCAATTCTTGTGATCTAATGGCCTTCGCATTTGGCTTAGAGATCTGACGAATATGGCATAATTAGATGCGCACGGTTTAAGGTTGTGTTTGGATGCGATAAATCATAAACTCCAATTTAATTATCATTAGTTTCTGGGGTTTAAAGTAAAGGTTTTTATAAGGGTTGTTCCATTGCCATAACTATACGAAGAGAATTATGAAGGTTGTTTCCATTTTTGCGGCATTTCTTTTAATTATGATATCATAATTTATAAAATGTTATGAAGGTTTTATTTATTTAAAAAGAAATATTGTGTTTTGTGTAAGTGAATTGGAGTTTGATGACAGATACTTCAAAGGGAAAAATAAAAGAAGCCCCACCAGAACTTGAAGAAATTGTCTCAAAATTTGAGAGTTTATCACTTACACCTGCATCCAGACCACCAATAGTTAGGATTGGAGAGACATTACCAGAAACTACATTCAAAGGATTGTTGTCTACAAGTCTTGTGAGTGCAGAAGTGGTGTGTTAGAGAACAAAGGTTCGCATGCTTGTGGTAAAAAAGGCATTAGCAAATTTCACAAAGGAGCATCGCCAATTCTCACCAATAAGGACCTATTTTCTGGAAAAAAGAGAATTTACTATGCTTACAATTTCCATAATATTCAAAATAGTCTCTGTCATGAAAGGCGTCGTAGCAAAGCTGAGAAAATTTTCAATATCTGAGAATCTCATCTTTCAAAATTGGATTCATGGGATCAAGCAATCCTTTCCAAGAGTTGACACCCTGGATATCTGGAAACAAATAAACAACTTGTGGTAGCCCTGTCTGTGCAGGATGATGACCATCTCCATTATTTATTTATTGCCTGGTACCAGGGACTGAATGGATTCTTGATCTGTAAAGCCCACAAATCCTTTCTAGAAAGGGGAAATCCAAATCGAACCATCGTATTTCGTAGTTTACGATTAGAATTCAGATGCAATTTTGGGAAACAAATTTTATAGGAGGTTGTTGTTCTTAATGGGTTTTCTTTTAGGAGGATTGTGGAGATAGAATCAAGGGAAAAATATGCAATAATAATCACTCAGATTTATATGTATATATAGGATGAATCTATCAATATTGAAATACTGTAGTTTGGGTGATTTCTTCTGACCATTCTGATGTTTCTTCTGGGCATGTTCATTGCTAAGCTTTTGGACATTCCTTGACCTCTGCGCGCTCCTTTCCTGCAGTCGATCCTTCCCTCCGTTCTCAATCATCAACCACTCTCTTGGTCAACCCTCCTTGCGCAAACAACACCCCTTGACACCCCTCCCATCGGTCTTCCTCTTCTGTCGCTCTCCTGCACAACCCTTCTGCCTGCGCAAACATCACCCCTCCAATCAATCTTCCTCTTTCGCTTTTGTCCCTAATGAGTCGTCCATTATTTCACCCTCCTCACCCCTCCTTAAAACCCTCCCTTCCTCCCCTGTTGGGTCGAACTCCTCTTCTGATTTGAATCCCTTGCTCCATCACCAGCCTTTTTCCTCCTCAATCCATAAATAAATCTTCATTTATAACCTTAACTCTCAAATTATGATTGGCTCTTCCCCTTATATATATATATATATATATATATATATATATATATATATATATATATATATATATATATATATATATATATATATAAGGGGAAGGGCCAATCATAATTTGAGAGTTAAGGTTATAAATGAAGATTTATTTATGGATTGAGGAGGAAAAAGGTTGGGATGGAAAAATCATAATTTAAAAGTTAAAGTTACAAATGAAGATCAATTTATGGATTGAGGAGGAAAAAGGCTGGTGATGGAGCAAGGGATTCAAATATATATATAGACACATAATAATAATCCCATCAATTTGATTAATTCCTCTCTCCTCTCTGTTCGTAATCTTCTTGATACCATTTCATTTTCCCTTCTCGCCATTTTTCCGTTTTTAATAACAACTTCAACCAATATAATTCTCATAAAAATTATAATTATAATTTAATAAAGAATAATCTCCCATTAATAATCATCTCTTTAATAATATCCATAACAATCTAACATTAGTAATACTTTGACTAATAATATCCCTAATAAAAATTATAATTTAATTAATAATAGTCTCCTCACTAATAATTCCCCTAACAATAATAATAAAAATACTAATAATACCCCAACATTAATAATAATAATAATAATAATAAATCTTCAAAACCTATTTTAAAACATATTATTTCTATTGAAGCTCTATCATCTTTATATCTTTATATGTGGCATTTACAGCTTCAATATCTTTCTATATCTTCTCTTCAACAATATTGGATGAACCAATGCTTGACATTTTCCTATTGTTTTGGGTAGGAGAGATAATGTTATTCTAAGCTTGAATTTTTGCCTTCAATATTTTTCTTTCATTCTTCATATTATGTGAATTTCCATTAGATGACCCTATTCTATATGTTTCCTTGTTTGTCACAATCGAAGATCTATTGTTGATGCTCTTTGAATAAGGCATCCTATCATTTGGCCACTACTCATCTTTCACTTCAACCCTCAGTGGATGAGTTCTAGAACTTATTCTCATACTAAAAATTTTAAGCATGTGTAACAACCCATATTTTTTAGGCATTGCAACTTTGAGTTCCGAAATTTTTGTTTGATAGTGAACATTTCCAGATGGGATAGCTTGTGAATTTGTGGGATTCTTCAATTCCTTCCCAGTACCTATAGACATTGTAATAGAAGCTTGTGACATGGTCTCATTTTTGTATTTATGCAAGATAGCTTGTGTCTCATTGTCATCATCAAGCTTATGTAAGGAAGTAGTCGAACCCTCATTAGAATTACTGTTTGAATTGAGTGATAATGGTTTTTTTTCATGATTTCCTATAATATGGATGAAATAAACGTTGAATAAACTACCTAATATAAACAAAATTGCATAAAAAATGACTTGAAAATCTATCTAATAGGGAGATATTACTACACTACACCTGGAATGGCAGTTGCTTTATTTATTCAATTCAAAAAATTTCAATTGAAATTGTGCCAATTTTCTCCTTGACCAGTCGTGGTTTTCATAGGGATGACGCCTTGATTTTGAGATGGAATTCATAAGGCTTGGAGAAACACGAAATAACTTTTGGACCTTTCCCTTCACTTTAACAAAAAGTGGAGAAGTCGATACTAGGTCACACAAGGATTGCTGATGAGACCTGAGAGAAATTTAAATTATTGTAATTATGCTAGTATAATGTATCAAATCAACATTGAATACAGTTACACAGTACAATCCACATCCATTCTAATTTCCTCAAGATTTAAAATGTTTATATTTCAGAGATTAAAGGTGAAAGAGAGTAGAGTCTGACGAATACATTGAGTGGAACCAACTATCCTCCCTGAGCATTGAGTACCAAAATTTAAATGGTAGATGATAATTGTAATGAAATTGAAAATTATTTTTACCTTTCTTCTTTGTTGTATCTTCCCGCTAGAGCTAAATACACCCACACGGGGGCCTCTATTTCCATCCACAAACATTTCACATTGTCCAATAAAAAAGTTGTATAAATATTTAAAAACAGAAGGTCTTGTTTTCCGATAAAACTCTACGAATCTGTAAATGATAGAATATATAATATTGGTTGGTTAAGAATAATTCTATACATTACCATGAATTCCCAAGAATCAGATGATCCATACTTTCCCTTACTAGTTGATTGACATGCTTTGGCAATTTTCAGTGCCATAGATTTTTGGATATTTCGGATGTTCGAATTTGAACTTGCTTGCACCTCATACAATAGCTTAAACCTCCAATTATTTTGTGGTTGATTTCCAGTGTATGACGTTATTTGTAAGAAACATTACACATTAAATTCATTATCAATTCCACCATGGATTTTCCATGACAATGTGGATATCTGGATTTTGAATGTAATGTTTATCATAACAAAACACATAACAATAATATTTTTTTGGTTTGGAAAAGCATAAAAAAATGAATTGGGGATTTAAAAACAAAATTGGTCATATCGACATGGGTCTAAAACCAGTCTACCAACTTTAAAAATTGGAACTCGTTTGACAGTTTTGGGGTGTGAAAAATGATCTCATGGCTAGTGAAAAATTATCTCATGGCGGGAGATTTTGGTTTGATGAACTTTGGTATTTAATTTGTATTTTATCTATTTAAATTCTTTCATTGAGAATGAAATATAAATTTTGAACATATTTATTTATTTAATGTAAATTATATGGTAAAAAATAATAATATAGAGATATAAATTGATGTGGGAATTTAGATGAATTTTGCTTTTATAAATGTTTAATAGTAAATCAATGTTAATTTAAATTTAAGTAAAGAGGTAGATTTTTTTTTTTCTAAGTTAAGCTACTTCTATTATATCATATAGAATAGAAAAGTACAGGTCTCTTCCTGAGAATTTGACTAGTCCAATCCAGTGGGAAGTTTTAAGGGTTTTCCACTAGAAGTTGGATTGCCCCAGTCGGGGAAACCAATCCTTAAAAACTAGAGAGTCGCCGCTGCCCGAAGTAGGAAACTAGTAGATTTAGTTATCAAAATAGAACACGAGTCACATAGTAGACAATTCCTAACCATGAGCATGCTAATGCAAATTAAAAAACTGAACCTAAGGAGAACCTGCATTCTTGTTGCTAGAGGTGGGTACTTCTTCCTCAATTCTGCACACGTAGCCCCCATCCTCCACCTCCTTGCCCAGCGCGTGGCTAGAGGGTTGACGACGTGGAAATGCAGGGGTGTCGAGATTAGTCGTGGGGGTAGCAAGCAACCTAGACTGAACCATGTTGCCATTAGCTTCCTGGTCCGAGCTGCTACCTTCGCTATTACCGAAGTTGTCACTGGAATCTCTGATTCTGTTGGGGGTGCTTTGCACTGGGAGGGCCTTCACCTTACGGGGGATGAAAGAAAGCTTAGGAGGAATGGTGGATTTTCATGACCTTTTCTTGCTGCGGGAGATTGAGGAAAGCGAAGCAGGGGTAGTGAGCTGCAGAGAGAGCTGGGTGTTCAAATTGACAGGGGGGTACTATCAAGCTCATTCCAGCCGATGGAAAGGTTTAGGTCATGACCCTGGGAGTGCGACAGCGGAGGACGGGAAGGCTGGCCACGCCCCCCAGCTCTTTTGTACCTCATTCTGTGGTGCCGAGGGATAATTTTCCAAGGATCCGAGTTGCTGGACCAGGTTGGGGCCGAAGCAAGCACCAGAGAGGAACAACTTCTAGAAAGAAGGCTAGGCCTGGTCGAATGAGGACCTTGCACCAGAGGTGGAGGAAGAATTGCAGATAGATGCACCGAGAGCAGGCAAGAGGGCTGAAGTGAGGATGAGAGGGCTGAGGTGACGGGCTTAATGGCCATGGCAAGCGTCGTAAATGCAAGGCAGGTATGGTATGTCAAGGATAGGGTGGAGAAGGTCGAGTTAATGGCTCCCTCACACCAAAATTTAACTCGGTCCTTCTTCCCATAAGTGGTCATGTGCAGTAGCCAAGTGTCTCTCCACATGGCTGCCTGGTGACGCACTATATCACTGGCGAGCACCCGCATCTAGGGGGGTAAAGAGGTAGATTTAAAAGTAAAAGAGAGAAGTTTATTATTATAGAAAAAAATTCATTTGATGATAAAGTGTTGAGGAAATTTCCATCATTGAATAATGTTTAATTTCGCTGAGGGTTGTTGTTAGGGCCAAAGTTGTGAGTGCCTTTAATTGAGGCAAGATGACATACTCATTGCACCATTTGTGATTTTTATATCACACATAACACAATGTTATGGAGGATTTTGTAGAGGGTTGAGCAGTGGTCCAAGGCTTCAATGACACTAAGACGATGGAAAATAAACCAAGATTTGAAGTTCCACTTGGGCACATTGGTTTTGCACAAGGATGGCTTGGTTAATGAGTGCCATCAAGGGTGCGACATGACCAACCATCCCAACTTTACCAGGCAAGGAATAACCAAGGTGGGTGAGAACACACATGGTTTTGGTGGCATGGGCGCCACAAAGGCGTGGCATGACTAAGGAGCACACCCCCAACAACGAGTCTGAACAAGTTTACCAGAGTGTCAATGGATCTAATGCAAGGTGAATTTGGTTTGGTTAGACCAAAAATGGTGGACGAACATGGAATGAGTTGAACATTGGAGGTCCCCCCAAACCAAGTAGTGTTGTGGAAGAGACACTCGTATAGACAAGATGACCCAACTAAATGGAAGGGTCACAAGGCATAAGCTAACTAAAAAGGGTGAAGTCGCATATATATATATATATATATATATATATATATATATATATATATATATATATATATATATAAAGGACACACATGATGGATGGGGAGAAAAAAAACACATAAAATATACAAGCGTCAAGGGAGTCCTCCACTGTCTTAATCCCTCACTCTCGTGATTTGGAAGTGCCATCGGAAACCCTTATAGGTCCAGAATCCACTAGGTATTTACCACCTTCCTCCTTTGTAATAGTCAACCCTTCATCTTCCCCTTTACGGTTCTCCCTCGTCACCTCTTGTCCTTCATCTGGTTGCTTTGGCAGTGGCCCTAATCCCCTTCCTAACTCCTTTGACTCTGCTACTAGGGTTATCTCATTTACAGACCCAGATGTGGACGCCGACACCTCTTCATCGAGTTCTTTAAGTAAAAGAGGAAAAAAATCCAAGTGTGTCTGGGTTAAAAATAAGGGCAATCAACTCATTCTCGGGGAGGGTATCTGCATGACCGATGTTATCAGCACAGTGGATAGGGTTTTGGTTGGTAGGGTTCATGAGCGGAATTACATTGCATCAAGGCTGAGGTTGAGGGTATCATAAATTTGGGGATATACCATGGAATCCCTCCCTTTTGTTTTCATTATGTCCAAATGTTGGTTTTACATTCAGTTTCAATCAAAAGAACATGTAGATTGGGTCCTTTCTTAGTTATGGCACATTGAAATGACACTTGTCCTTCTCAAGCATTGCAGCCCCCTATTTGATCCTGACAGAGATCATTTGGGAGTATACCCCATTTGGGTTAGATTTCCCGGTTTACTTATGCACCTGTGGTCTAATGATATTTCTAAAAGTATTGGAAATATTCTTGATACCTATCTCAATCATGACCAATCCTTTTCAGAGAGAGGGAAGATGGCATATCATTCACATATTGGTTCACCTTGACACTCGTGAAGGTTTGGAAGAAAATATGAAGATTCAATGGAGGAATACCACTCGGGTACATATTTTGGATTATGAAGGAGTACCCTTCCGCTATTGTCGGTGCCATGAGGTCGGTCATGTATTGAAGGACTTCCATTTACGCTCTCATGTTATTCCTCCTTAGACTACTTTGGGGTTAGATTTTGATAATGATGGGGTCACTGTATCATTGAATTGTTAGAAGAATAAGGCATCCTCACACTCTCCTTTTCTCGGTACCTCTCCACAGATGCCTGCGAATTCTGCTACATTTCCTTCCTCTTCAAGGATTACCAGATCTTGATCAACGACTTCCGGTACTCCTCTAGGTTCTGATACGTCTCCTTATCCTTCTTCTCCCATTTTTTTTTTGTGACATTGATGCTCTATCTCACTAATTTTAGATGTAAATGTTTCTATATGTCACCTTTCTTCAATTAATTTACCTGTTGTGCCTTCCCCGTATGTTTTTTTCTTCTCCCCAACCCTTTATCTCGCCTCCCCCACATGTCTCTTCAGTTATTCAGGAGTTTTCCTCTGATACTATATTTGGTCATAAATATAATCTTCAATCTCGAGTTAAGATATCAGAATATGGTTATGGGTTAGGCACTAATCCTCCACACATCCCACCAAAATCATCCCGTGATAGACACTCAAACATCTCCAAAGCCATCCTAAAATATGATATTGATGTTGCAGAAGGTTTTCAACTCTCCATTGAAGGGGTTCTTACAACAAGAAATGCACCCCCCCCCTCACCCCCATGGTTTCGCAATGAAATGCATCTATTTTAATTGTCGCGGGTTGGCTAGCCCTGCCAAATGTTTAGCCATCAAGATACTCTTTGATATTGCGAAGGTGGATGCAATAATTATTCAAGAGACACTGGGAACCTCTGACTATATTATCCCTGCATTGAATTCCCTTTTACCTGGATGGGATTTTAATTATTTATATGCTCGTGGTCGATCATGAGGAATTGCTATTTGCATCAATCCCAGGGTCCTCAGACTTAAAAATATTTGGGGCAAGGAAGGAACCTTGGTGGTGGATTTATTCTATGAACAACTTGGGATCGAGTTTAGATTGGTTAACATCTATGGCCCTTGCCACAATAGACAAGAATTATGGAACTCTCTCTTGAATTCTTCTTTTATGCAATCTGACAATATTATATTGGGGGTGATATTATTTTTTCCTTGGGAATTTCTTAACCTTGGGGCTCACATGCTGAATTAGATCCTCTCTCTGATATATTTGGATCATATTTAGATCAATTCCACTTGATTGACATTTTTATGCCTTGTTTACAACCTACTTAGTGTAATAGGAGAACTGGTGAAGCAATGATTGCTAGGAGGTCGGATCATTTTGTCATCAAGGAAGGATTACAAAATAGATTGGCTTTATACAGGCAATGGGTTTGACTTGGGGGAATTTATGATCACTCCTTGATTTATCTTGAACTATCTGGTATTTCCCCAAAGCCTATTTCCCCATTCAAATTCAACTCGACCTGGCTCCAGGATGAATCTTATATTAAATTAGTCAATGATGCTTGGAGGACTGCACCAATTCCACCTAATCAGTCTGTCACCTCCTCCTTTGCCAGAAAGCTTCTTTACATAAAAAAGAAATCGATTGAATGGGCAAAGGAAAAATGGATACAAGATGAAAATTATTTAAAACATATTGAAGAGGAGCTTGCCCAACTTGATGACCCTAATAATGATGGTTTCTCATCTGCTACATCAAAGGATCATGTCATCAAATTGGAAGCAAATAGACTTTGGATTCTTAAGGACATGGAATTGACTTGGAGGCTCAAGAGCCGAGCTACATGGTTACTTGCAGGGGATGAAAATACCAAATTTTAACAAAAGTTTGCTAGGTGATGCAAGACCATCAACACTATTTGGTCTCTGGACAATGAGGAAGGGAAACTAGTCCCATATTTTAATCAGCCGGCCTCTTTGGGTATCTCCCATTTCGGTCTTCTTTATAGAGCACCTCATGAATCCTCTTTGGCTGAAATTATCAAGATTGTTGGACTCTTCCCCAAGTTTGTGGATGATGAAACAACAGAGGAATTAAATCTGCATGTCTCCATGGATGAATTAGAAGTGGTCCTTAAATGGTTCAAAAAGGATAAGAGCTCGGGTTTAGATGGTTGGTATGTCAAATTCTATATATAATTTTTTGAATTAATGGACTAGGAACTTCTTTGTGTGGTTCATATCAAACAACCAAGGTTCATATCAAACAATTAATAAAAGTTCATACTCCATTAAAAAAATAATTAAGGTTCATATACTCCCCAATGGGAGTGAGGTATGAGCAACATGTGGAAGGTGTCTTGCATGACTAAATAGAAGTGGAGCGAGGGTGAGGGATGGTCCTCCCGATCCCTTCACCGTAATTCATGCAACGGGAGAGGTACTGGCTTCTCATTGGAAATTTGTGTGAAAAAAAAATGTTTGTTGGAGTTCGGGGGTGGTGAAAGGTTAAGGTGAGGGAAGATGAGGCAACCCAACATTCGAATCCTCACTCCAGTTTGGTGTTGGTCCTCGTGGTGGCCTTCGAAGAGGAAGCATAAACGTCGGAGGAATATTTACATAAGGAGTGGGTTGTGTGTGCTTGTCGTGGGAATTTGTTTGTGCGGTGTGTTCTCAAGCCATTGTCAGCGTCTAGGTCAAGGATAAGAAGTTGAAGGGAAGTGAGCTCACCCGTTTCCATTTTTCTTGGCTTTCGGTGAGCCTATTTTTTCGTGCTAAGAGAGGAAGTTGGAATCTGAAGTCTAGGAAACCTCGAGGGTGGTGGTGGAAAACTAGTTTCTTTTACAAATTTCATGCCCTTCGGCGTGGGTGCGACGTTGTTTGGTGGATTTTTTCTATGGTCTCTGTGCGGATAATTTGGAGGCTGGTCGCTGCCCTGGGGGAAGTTACGCTCATGCATCAGCTATTGATCTCAATGGGAAATCTAGAGAATCTTCATATTGAGGAGTGCATGAAGGAAATGAGAGAGGAAATAATAAATGGATAGAGGTAGGGGGGGGGGGAAATCAAGAAGGGAAGGAAGGAAAAGTGAACCAGAGAGAGAAATAATGTGCCAAAGCCCAAAACAACTTTGAATAATAAAAACTAGAGATGAGAAAAACCTTTGAATCTCAGAAAAATGTGTGGGAATTAACTCCTAATAGAATATGAAACCTAATAGGAAGTCAGTGAATAATATTTCAAGCTAAGGAAAAGGCATACAAATAAGTTTTAGTGACTTTGTACTCATGCACAAGAAAAATGGGAAACATTAAGGGACTGATAATTCAATGAATGTTACCTTTTTGTGCTAAATAGGCCCGAACTGGCCATAATTTGTTCTGTTATTAGGCCTTGGTCTATAAATAGAAGAGAAGAAATCATGAATCCCTATATGTGAATGAGATTGGCCCTCATAAATCTCACATGAATTGAACTTTGTTGAATCAATTTTTGAAGATTCCCTAAAGGTAAGAATCTGGCCCAATGGTGGTTAGCTAGAAGAAAGAGTGTAGTGTAGTTGTGCCCAAAGTTGGGTGGAGAGTGGTTCTGCCTTATTTAGTTCCATGAAAATTAGATAAGTGTAATTTTATTTCTTGATTGAAATATCAATACATGTACATGTATAGGCTTCTAGTTTAATAAATTGGCATTGTTTCTCATTACTATATGACTCTTGTTATGTTATGCCTAAATAATATATATACCGACAAGATACACATCTTGGTTTAATTTTCCTTTTTGATTTTTTTTAAAATTTCCTATGAAGAAATGTGGTATGCATAAGTGACTTTATAAATATGTACTTGTGTTATTTATGAGTTGAATTGGTATAAGGAATGAAATTGTATAAGATAGTTGGAATCAATGGTTATTATAGAAATTATAATGGTATTGTTTGACTAAATGATATGCTAGCATGTGGGATTGGGAAGTTAGTATGTGTTAGCCCCCCTATAAATTTTTGACGAAGCAAAGTAGGGGGCTAAATTGTTTTTTGAGCCTTCAAGGAACGCATCTCCCCTGAAGACACATCATCCTTGAAGTCTCCTATGCCTTTGACTTTGATAAATTTCCCTCTGCTGACTCCTTTTATAAGGTCTCATTGTTTGCAGAAATTGTGCTCCAAAAGGTCTATATTTATCCCCTGTATCCCTGCAAAGTGTCCCTTTTCAACCCTTTTTCCCTCTATTAAAGTCCCCCTTTTCATCCCAAAAATCCCCTCTAAAACATCCCTACACCCTTTGGTTAGCCAAATTCCCCCTTCTTCCCTCTATCGTTTCCCATTTTTGGCCTCAAATTTCACTAAAAAGGGCCGAAAAACCCATACTCTACACATTGGGTCTTAGCCCCCTTCAGGCCAGCCCCCTTACCGTTTCCCTCTACGTGACCCAGCGCCATGACTAGGCATCCGGGCGGAAGGCGCTTATTGCATATGATATCGGGGGCAACATCGACCGTTGATCTTCGCAGATTGGACGGTCCCCGTTAACTCTGCAAGCGCCCGACGTTCTTCACGTTCACCTCTCTGATCGCACCATCGTCGTCTATTTACCCGCAGATCCGACGGTTCGCAGTACATCCGTCCCAGTGGTCCCTGCCGCAAACACTGATCACAAACCTAGTGGTATCTATCGCACCGCCTTTGGGCGGTAGGCGGTATTTTCCCATTGCCCAGCGATTCCACTCAGCATTCGACGCGTGGCAGCGACACTATTCCAAAACCGCTATCTCATCGCACGTTATCGTTCGTCCGTAGACGCGGAGCGATATCACTTTGAGCCATCAGATCTGCCATCGCCCATCCAACAGTCGTCGCTCCATGAAGTTGCTCGGGGTTTAATCCATGGTCACCGTACCCCTGGTCCATCGTTCGTCGCCCTCTGCTGCATTTTCAACCGTCAATCTCCTTTGAGATCTGACGGTCCAAATTTGTTTTCCCCCGCTGTTAACTATTCCGTCGTCGCCCGGTCCCGCCATGTCACCATTCTACGTGTCTCACCATACATTCGCCCCTCCCATTATATATATTCATTCTGTTGGTCCCCCGTGTTTTGACAGTTTGGAAAATCAAAAGACAAGGCAACATCAGAACCAATCTTTAGAGTTCCAGGATCTAGTCCTCCTATTCTCAGAGAGGGATCTCTCAAATGTTTGATCACAAAGGTTTATCTTGTGTGCTTTGAGTATGATTTTAGACTAGTTATTAAGTGCAGGTTTTTGTTTATTTGGTTGGATTGAGTTGATACAGCAGAACATGGAAGGTCTAGGAAAGATAGATAGAAAGAGGAAATATCTGGTTCATTGGGCGATGGAGTCAAAATAAGGTTATGACAAACTCATCAATGGATATGGGATATCAAAGGGCAAATCTAACTTGGCCACATGATCCTTTTGTTTTTGGAATGAGATGAACATTAATGATTTGGAAAGAGAAGTTTAATTCTCAACAAAGGGAACTTGAAGAACATAACTCAACAATAAAGATATATTTGATAGACAGGGCTAACCATAAATCCTACAAACATTCTTTAAGAAAATAATGACTTCAAGACAACTTTTAAAATGAAATCTAAGATTCGGGGAACTCCCTATTTCCTCAAAGATTTTATTTTAAAGGATTTAGAAAACATAAAAGATTCACTGATAATTACAGTCATAGAAGAGGGAACACCTAAATAACATCTATGCTTACAACTATAACGACCTTCAAAACAACTGTTCAAGCAATGGCAAAGGGCAAGATCAAAACCGACCTCTTTGATTAACTCAAAACAATGGTACTTCAAAGGGAGACTTCAATAACAGCTTTCAAGTGATAGTAGACAAGCAGGAAAAACCATAAATCATGCTAAAACCAACTATTTGAGCTATTAAGGAAATAAACAAGCATGAAGACTAAAGAGAAGGTTTAAAGCCTCTAAAATACTTCAGCAGAAGAAAACATAAAACAGTGAAGGGTGAACAGGTCTAAGGTGTTTCCAGGAGTCATTTCTTAGCCTAAAACTTTCAGCCTACTGTAGTAAGAGATTATGAAACATAATGAAAATAGGAGAAAACATTAAACAGTTAGAATACTTCACCAACAACCAAGCTCATGAATCCAATGATAGAGCCTTCTCAGGAACGAGCATGCAACAACATCATCAAGACATCCAAGACTTCAATTTGTTCTTCAACTTCAACAGACTATGTATTTATTTCAAAGAGTTTCAGTATTACAGCTTGTGATCAACAACAACCAACAACTTCTCATCTTATGTAGAAGTACTTATAGGAAGATGAGGAGGTGAGATTTTAACAAAATATCTCAAAGACAATTAATGCAGAGTGAAGACTTCTCGGCCCTTTGAGAGGCTCGAGGGAGAAATTTACAGGTGGATCACTACATTAACTGTTTCACAATAAATATCAAAGCTTGGTGGAAGCTTTGTTTGACTTTGAGGCTCTGTGTATGTTTTGGAGTAACTCTGCAGATATTTATGCATTGGTTTCCTTGCAGAAATAACTTCTTGGCAATGCTGGAGGCAGATATTTCTTCGAGCAATAACTTCGGCCTCTGTTCCGAATGGTTTGAGGCGACAGGTGGCTCTTTGTAGTAGCTGAGGAATCAATTCGCCTCAGTTGAAGCGGTGGAAACCTTTCTGTCAGCGAAACACTTATGATTTTCTTAAATAGTGTCTTAATTCGGGGAATTAGGTTTTTATAAGCATTCTTAGCCATAATCCCCCAAATCTGTCTTTAATCTTCTGTCCTTCCGCGCTCTATTCTTTAAAACTTATACTCTTTTAAAATCGCGTTAAAACGCAGTGTCTTGTCAATGTGCAGAGCCGCACCGGGCCTTTCATGGTATCGACGCCCATGGAACATCGATCAAATGCCAAAAGGGAACTCTGCAAATGGTTCTTTCCATAGGCCGAAGGCATGGGAATCGTCATTCCCAACTCCCGGCTTTTCTTCAATAAACGACGGAGACCCTTTGAAACCTGCACAAAACATAAAATAAATAAAGAAATCCTGCGTTTTTAGGTTTTAAACTGCTTCAGATGGCGGGGGAGGAGCGTAGCCGTCGGATAAAAATATCTAACGGTGGAGATCGGCACAGACCAGGCAAAGGAGAGCGGGGAGAAGAAATAAGGCGGGGTGGTTTTGGACCGTCCGATCTGGACATGTGGACGGTCCAGATCTAATCGGAGAATCGCAATCGGAGGGGGAAAACAAAGGGCGCGATTGGAAAATGTCGATGCGATTGCGCGATCGGGGAGATTTGCGCGATTAAGCGATGACCGTTGATTTGAGGATCAGATCAACGGTGGGAAACGAATCAGCGGGTTTTGAAACGGCGGTAAGACTTGTGATCGGAGGGAATAAGGACCGTTGGATCGGCGGGAAATGGACGGACAGGATTAAATCGGAGCCATCGCAATCGGGGGGGAAAACAAAGGGCGCGATTGGAAAATGTCGATGCGATTGCGCGATCGGGGAGATTTGCGCGATTAAGCGATGACCGTTGATTTGAGGATCAGATCAACGGTGGGAAACGAATCAGCGGGTTTTGAAACGGCGGTAAGACTTGTGATCGGAGGGAATAAGGACCGTTGGATCGGCGGGAAATGGACGGACAGGATTAAATCGGAGCCATCGCAATCAGGGAGCGCTGAAAAGGGGATGCGATTTAAAACTTGTGATTAGAAACTTGCGATTGAGCGCTGGCCGTTGATCTGAGGACCAGATCAACGGTGGGGAATGAATCAGAGGGATCGCAATCGGAGGTGGCAGGTAGGAGCATGCGATTGAGTTTTTGCGATTGTGATGGAGCGATTGGTGCAGGGTCGTTGGATCGGCGAGACAGATCAACGGTCAGGATAAGGTCAAAGGATCTCAATCGGAGATCGGAGGTAAGGACTTGCGATCAATCGCATCGCAATCATTTGCGATGGACCGATCGGAGGGGGCACATAACAAGTTGCGATTGCGATCGGCAGGGTGGCCGCGATTGCGCTCTACTCGCCGATCACCGGCGGAAGATCGACCCGTGCGGGAACCCATCGCATATTGAACGTTTGCAAGACGACCGCATCGGGGATTTTCAATATTACAAAGGACGGAAAACCCGCCCGACTTTCGTTGGCCAGGCGCTGGGACTTAAGCGCTTGGTCCCGGGGGAAGGGCATGTGGGGGGAAGTGGTTTAGGACTTAGACCAAGGGGCTTAGGTCCAAAAACTTGTTTTTTATGAAAATTTTCAAGGTTTTAAATGGATTTGGGGGTTTCGGCTTAGCTTAAAAATAGTTTTAAACCATGTCAGGAGGATTTTTCATGAATGGAAGGGGAAACTTATGAAAATTAGAGGAATAATATGGAGAAAAAGGGGGAGAAAATGAAGGTTAGCTATGAGTGGGAGAAAGGGAAAAGATGATGGTTTCTTCGGTAGTTTCTTACATGAAATCAGCAGAATTAAGAGGAACAGTAATGAGGATTTTGGACAGAGGCATGAGGCCTACAAGGAGTCTTCAAGAGCCAACAGTGTTTAGAAATGAAAAATTGTTCCTTGAAGGCTCAAAACAGATTTAGCCACCTTTTGGTATAACAAAATATTATAGGTGGCTAACACATTCAATAGGTCAAATGTAAGGTTTTCACGTTAAATTTCTCTGCATTCCGCCAACCTTCCATCAGAGCATTTCCCCACCATTCTTCTGCATTTTCTACCATTCGTCCGCAGTCTCACTGTCATCCTCACAGTCATCCACATCATCCGACCCCCATGCATGGTTTTCTTAACCAATTTTCGTATTTTGCATGGTTGCAGAGAGGCGGAAAACCGCCATGGTTCATATGTACTACCTTAATGGCGTGTTGCGTAGACAGAATTGAATCTGGAAGCTGGTACTACAGGGAAATTCCCGGAAAGGTAGCGGCTACATAAATTTTATCCAAGGACAACTCAATCTCCGCGAAGAAAAAATCTATTCGGCGCCATTAAACCCAGATTTTGCAGATCGAGACATTTATGAAGCGGTGGAGAAATACCAACTAATGATCAAGGATTTCAACGTTCAGTAATGAAGATATATAGCCTTAATACAGGGATTTAAAGGCAAAGCACCAGATCAGCGATGTTATGAATCACACGGAGTGTACAGCATACAGAAATTCATGTATAACAGGGTTTGTACATCAGTAGAATGTTTTTCCCTAAGAAAGGATGAAGCACCCATGCGTTCTTTATTCTATGCCGTGTCCTAGAAGATTTTCTGCCCTGACAACAGTCCAGACACTATCAGAAGCATTTGTTTCACAGTATTGAGACCCTAGCATCGTTGTTTGACCTTTGTTTAAGTCACCAGAAGTATCACAGAGTTCTGCAGGCTAGTGTACATCAGGGTCAATATCATGGTAATTTGAAGCCTGAAGAAGATCATTTGTTCACCCAAAAGAGTGCCAGAGATAAATGCACAGAATTTTATACAGAGTGGGCTTCGGCCTTCTACCTTGTCCGAGTGTTAATGATGCATTTATTTTTTCACCTACCTTCTCTGCCCCACTGGAGTTATAAATTCACGAAGAAACTCATTGTAAAGGTTGTTGATCAGTTATCAGAGAATTGCAAGTAGTTTCTTTTGAGACACAGTCTCTGTGTAAAGTGTTAGATAGGCTAAGGAATATGATTTCAGACTGAGTATTCATCTATTGGCAATGTTGTACTTGAATGGTATTTCTATTTAATATGACAAGCACATTTCTTTGGATCCCAATCTAAAGCAGCGGTGATGTTTTCCTATCTCTATGTTTAATTCATTTCATTTCGTTTCTACTGGCTTGCATCAGAATATTGGCATAGGATTTACCCTTGTTAGGTACCCTATGTTTCTGCTCTCCTTGCCATTAATGTTTTTCTTCTGAATGTGTTATCTAAGAATTGATTTCAGATAATTTAACCAGTGTAGTGGATGCTATTGCCTGCTCTCTGATGTATGAGTTAAATGAATCTGTTCTTAGATGTTTCTTATTAAGGATTTAGCTGGAAGATTTGGGAACACTGGGGATTAGAGTTAGCCCTGTCCACTAGGATCCTTGTGCGACCAGCTGGTCTTTAACTTTGTGCCCTGAAATCTGTGTTGTCTCCTCATCTCCTACCATTCCATATCATACTGTCATCTTTAAGATCCAATGTTTTAGATGACTAGCCCAATTGAAAGCCTGCCTATTGAGTAGAAAGAAAATCCTTTCCTGACTCCATTGCCCAATGGTTTTGAATGCTCCCTAGAATACTTCACCTCTGCCTTATCCCTCTTTGCTCATCCTTTTCTTACATTGAAACCTCTTTCCTAATAACCAGCAACCACACAAACAATCAAACAAACAAACCCTGAGCCTTATAACTAGCCTAACATTTTAACACTGAGCTTCAAAGTCATACACCTTTGACATATCATAGAGAGATCCCTCTCTGGACCCAGGAGGGCTAGATCCTGAGGTCTGAAAGTGGTTTGATGTTGTCTCATCTTTTGGTCTTTCCAATCTGGCCAAAACATGGGAACCCCAACAGTATGTACCCTTAAAAATGCGTGAGGAGAAATTAAAATTTGTTGGATCAAGTTGTGAAAATGGCCCTCAACCATCTCCTTCTTGTTGTTTCTTCTCATAAGAATGTTTGTCCATGGACATAGTCTAATCACTTTTAGGGATTGATGATGTTTTTGAGTCTTTATAAGTACATGGGAAAGTTTTATTCCTTGTTAGAGTACTTTTTAGATCTTTTAAACGGGCCCAAAATCCTATCAGGACATATTATAATTTTGGGGATGGTATAGTGGGATTCTTTGAAATTTGGGGATTGGAGGCATTCACCACATCCCTTAGTCACATGGCTAGTATGGCAATGAGTATTAGGCCATCAAGAGTAAATTTCAAAGGTTTTGGGAGCATTTCCTATACTCTCTGTTGCAAACCTTTGATCTTAAAAATTCTAGACAAAGATCATTGTCTAACAAATATTTGCCCATATTCAAGTCAAGAGTGCATCAAACCTTGTTTTGTCAGGACTTTGATAAATTTGGGGATCAAAAGCATTAGCTATATCCTTGGTCACATGGTATGATGGGGGGATTGTGATCGAGAACTTAATTATAGGGGGATTGAGCCCTTGGGAGGGAATAATATCGAGCTATTGGGAGTTGGGCCTCTAGAATTTTAAAAAAGAAACTTCCAATGTAGGGTTTGGGGGGGTGCTAACAGATCTTGAAACACTATTGGTTCACAAATACTTTACCATTATTTAATGATATGTTTTTTGGTTTTAGATTATTGAAGTGTTGAGATTCAAGTAATGGGAAGTATTATAATCAACACTAATTCGAACCCCAATGTTGATAGACCCCAACATGTCCATTAGTCGATGGGGTCCATTTCCTGTCATAAGGAACAATTATTGGTGATTGGCTACTGGGATGTTTGGTGTCAGGAATTCCATTGAAGATACTCTACACACTTCCTTAGTACCAACAGATCCTAATGTGGTGGTTAATTAATGAGAACCCCCCCTCTTGTCAATTGACATTCGTTAGTCAAGTTGATAGAAAACATTAACAGAGTTTTGTGGCCTACGTGATGGGTTAGGGGCTCGATGGCCTAGGGAGATGATGTGTCATTGAGGAGGTCATGGATGATGTGGCATAAATATGGTAAATGACGTGGTTCTAATATGGTAGATAATGTGGCAGTATTCGACATGGCATTGACATGGCATATGATGTGGCATGATGACATGGTAGTTGATGTGGCATGATGACATGGGAGTGATATGGCTTGATTATGTGGTAGGAAGTGATTCAAATTACCTTTTCCTTGATATCTGGATATTGGATATCAATATTTTGGCATGTTCGTAGGTCTAACATCGGGATATTAAAGTTTGGGCAGATGCAACATTTGTTTTTTTATGGGCCTCAGTTACTTGGGGGATAAATATACTAACTATCGACATATCAATCCACCTTCATATTAGGAAGTCGAAACTCCCCCCTATTGGGAATCGAATGGTCAGGGATCGAGATGTTGGAAGGTTAATAAACTCTCACCTCTTTTCATAACCCAATAACCTAGTGTACATATATAGGAGGATTGGAAGGTTGACGTGGTATAATAAGGTGTCTACATGTGGTAAGTATGGATTCAAACTTGACACTAGAGGAAAAATCTTCTAATGGCTACAAATTTGTTTTTGGAACTTAGATTTTAAAAAAATATATATTGTTGGAAAGATCTCAATGAGTAGAAGATGATGATGGTATTGGAAATAAGTTTTGAGATGGTTCAAGGAAGAGGAAATTTTGATAACCCCACTTAAGGTAACTTAGGAGGTTGGATCTAGATGCCTTGCATCCTTAATCAAGGTTAAGGGGATAGGTATGTTACAACATGTTAATAACATAAACATATCTCTCTAGCCTAAGAGATTTAGATACGTTATATACATAACATAATATATCCTTTTAGTTAATAAGTTTCCAAATAGTAGTTTATTTCATGAATAACAAAAGATATTCCTAGCCTAATGATTACCATAAAGGATTAGAAAAAATGGACTTAGAGTAGTGAGTTAATCCTCTAGTCCTATGTCATCAATATTGAGTCCACATATATGTATAATAGATTAGTATATACTCATGCCTTCATACCTTGTGCTTGGTCCTTCTAAGTCTCTTTTTATTCAATAGATTCCATTCCCCAAATTTTCTTGACCAAAGGTTCACATTTGTACTGTAAGAAGTCCAAATTATCCAAGATGGTTTGTCGTGATAAACCTTATTCTTCCACCACTTATGTTATGAAGAATTTTTTGTGCCAATATAACTCAACCAACTTGAAGTATTTGGGATTATCCATGTTGTGTGAAAACCTTCTATTTTGAATCTATTCCATGAGCTCCATATCAATGTCATCATATGTGGTATTTCCACATATCACTTTGACTATTTTTTCTCTTTTTTATATATTCTCGTTAATTTCATATGAGGACCTTCTACGAAATATTGTTCCTATTCCATATCCTTTATTTGGGCTCTTTTTTTCTTGATGGTATGGATTCCTTTAATAGAATTTTTGTGAGATCATGGTTCACCCCTTATGGATAAATTAGAATCTCTACCTACTATTAATGACTTCCCTTATGCATGTTGCCTCTTCATTATTCCTAATCAAGAGTCTATCCATTCCAATAAAAATAGACTAAGAATTTAGAGATGTCTAGATCCTAGGAAAAAAGACTCCCAACCCTCCCCTTGATTCTCTCCTAACTTATGATTGAGTTTAGAAGGAGAGAGGAGTTGACCTAAAAAACTAAGCTTGTGACAATATTGTTCAAATGTTGTTCCCTTCTCACAACTAGTGACTTAATACACCCCCATTCATTGAAATTACAACCCATCCTCACCTATGGGATACCAATGGAAATGTGGCATTCTTGTTACCTTATTGATCAACTTGGATAAGTTCCAAAGAGGCTCGAGAAGTACACTATGCCAATTTGAACCCATGAGGCCCCAAATATTACAAGAAAAATTTAAAAACCACAGGATAGATAATTACAATACTTATCCAACATAGAGCTTCCCTAAGGGTTCTCATCATAGATGGATTTTTCTTCCTAACAAGATGAGGTTGTGTGGTGCTATCACTTCCTTTCCCACTTGAATCCATAATTCTTGTAGAGGGGGATTAATGCTCTTGAAATGTTAAGATTTGTTTCATGGAAATATACTAGGGTGAATTTCATCATCCTTACCCTCTTGTTCAATTGCTTAATAATTATGATGACCCTCTCACTTGCTTGATTAAATAGTATAACAATAAATTATCCATTTTTCCTTGAGGAGACAAGCATCCCTCACATATCTAATGCACATCACCAAAACCATATAAAAGGATCAAGGCATTATGATTTCAATTGATATTTTACCTTCCATATTTTTAGAGTGGAGCTGCGTGCAAAAAGTGAATTGTGAGTTATATATAAATCCTTCTTGTGAAATTTATCATTATGCAATTTCTAATCTATGAGAAAAGATGAATGATGTATAGCTTAATATATAATTATTTAAAGTGTTGCTAGGATAGATAAATACATATTTTAATATTACCTAATCTAAACATATGAATAATAATGCATAATTATCTATGAAACAATTATCTATGAGTTTGATAAACATGGATAGCACAAATTACGTAATTTAGAGGAGCATGATATAGAGTAGTGCAACATAAAACATAATGACATAGTTGAGTAAAATTGATGTTGAAATATGGGTGCGACAAGAGAAAAATGCAATGTAGCTCAAGGGAAAGAGTGGATAGCATGAAATATGAAAAGGAAAGGAGCATACAAGACATTCACATAATCATTATTGCAAAGGAATATGGCAAGGATGAGAGTGACAAAAAGCATGCATGGTGAGCATGTGTGATGGAGAGCATGTCAAGGAAGATATAAAGTGATAGTGGAAGTTGAAATACATTTGTCATTTGAGATAGATGGTTTTAGTTATAGAGACTTGACTAAGATCCAAAAGTAAAGAGTGGATAATGTGCAATATACAAAGGAAAAGATCATGCAAGAAATTCACATAATAATGATTGCAAAGGAATATGGCAAGGATGAGCTTGGATAACACACAATATGGGTGTATATCATGAGCCAATGTAGCTCAAGGGAAAGAGTGGATAACACACAATATGCAAAGGAAAAGAGCGTGCAGTACATTCACATAATCATGATTAAAAAGGCACATGACAAGGTTGAGAGTGAAAAAAACATGCATTAACATGTGTGATGGAGAACATGCCGAGGAAGTTGAAAAGTCATAGTGGAAGTTGAAATAAATTTTGTCATTTGAGATAGAGGGTTGGAGTTGTAGAGAATTGACCAAGATCCAAAAGTAAAGTGATTAGGAACAATAGAAATCTATATGATGACCCTCTCGCTTGCTTGCTTAGATATTATAAAAATCACTTGTCCTATGTTCCTTGACAAGACAAGCATCCATCATATCTTAAATGCACTTCTCCAACACCCTATAAATAGGAATGAGAGATTTTAAGTTAAAATGGCATTTAATCTTCTATATTTCCAAAGTGGAGTTGCATGGAAGAAATTAATTGCGAGTTACATATATAAATATTTTCTATGGAATTTCTTATTATGAAACTTCTAATCTCGGAGAAAAGAGACTTGGTGTATGAAGCCTTTTATGGTAATCATACAATGAAAATATTGTTACACAACATTTTTTCACTGTCCCTACAATCCCCATCTCACCCATTGGAGGGTCATTTATGTGATCAATAAACAGTGTCATTCCTTGCAAAGACCATCATTGCATCCCTTTTCATGAGTGCAATATTCCTTCTATTGACAATTCCCTGAGCAGAGATTCAAAAACCCTTATTTTTGCCTTGGTGCGAGTAGTATTTTTTTCCCTCGCAATGATGAGGAAGATTAACACTCGGCCTTGTGCCAGTTGGCGCTCTGTCTTAGTTAGCCACCCGTGCCTAGTTGTTTATGGAATGTTTTTTAAAAATAGAGGCAAATATTCCACTCCAACAACTTCGAGGATGAGTCATTGGGAGTGGTTGGAATGAATAACCATGGACTCCCTCATTTATTTTATGGTTTCCACCTCTTATGGGAACCTCCTAAAGGATAGGCCTCCCTCCCACCTTTGTAGGGATCCTAACCTCCTCCTTTTCCTCTATAAAAAGAAGCTATCTCTCCTTGCATAAGCTAGTTGAACATGGAGAATTGAGTATACTATAGCTGAATTGTTGAAGAGATAGAGCAAGAAGGAACTTCGTTGAGAGAGCTTAAGTCCATGCCCTCATCCCATATAAATCCCTTGACAAGTATCTGAGACGCGCTTCGGCTGAACCCCACTGGAGGAGACTGCGACGTCAAAGATTTGGTTGTACCTCTTCCTTCTATCAATATATATGTGACTATTGTTTGGTTTCCCATTTTGTGTTATTTCATTTGTTTAATGCAATATGCTTATCCATTTTTGGTTGGATGGTAATTAAGAATGAAGTTATTATGTCGTAAGTTGTTCTTTTTTACTGTTCTATGTGAAAGTATCTGAGCATGACTGAAGAAGGATTGTGACTTTCCGAGGCAGGAGTGAGAGGCCACCACCACTACAGTCGTAACGACGGCGCTGGATTCCAGGTAGGTCGATCTACCGTGCCCTCTTTTCATTCAGTAATTAGGAACCTACACTCTAGCATGTCTCTTTGTTTCTACAACCACTCTAAGGCTAGAGGGATCGTCTTTGTCCGCAGAGAGGATTTACCTGCTTAAAAATTTGGTGACTCCGCTGGGGATCAATGTGAGTTTGTCATTTTAGCTTGTTTGGGTCGACTTCTATCGTTGGCTTGCTTGTTTGTATTTTTCTGGTTTTCTTGCTTGTTTGCCATCCCTTGTTCAGCTCCAGCGTGTCAAGATTGACATCTATTCATTGGGTTTTCCCTTTTCCCATAGTTATTCGGCTTGGCATGCTTTTCGTTTGAACAGTCGCACTGATTGGAGTAGGTTGCTTTTGGTGCAATCGCCCCAACCCCTGTTTGGCGCTGAATACCGCCTCACAGTCGTGTCGAATCTTGTAGGATTTGGTTTACCCTCCTTGATGAGTCTTTCAGTCAGTTGTGCTTGACTCTGGGTTATTTTTTATGTGTAATTAAGACTTTGGGACTGTTTTGACTGCTGTAGGCTTGTTTTTCTCAGTCATTTGTCTATTTTCCTGTCAGTGTAGATTAAGGCCTTAGCGTTTCTAAGTGTATTTGTGCACTAAGCCTTCTATTTGGAAATCAAGTCTCCTTGATTGTTGTCAGTCTCATTCTTGGGTCGATTGCACTAAGTTTTCTTGATCCTTTTGAGTGTTTTATTTGATTTAATGATCGTTTTGTTTTCGATTGATTCTTCTCCTTGTTGCTCCAAGCATAGATTACATTGCTTGTTTTGGGTCGTTTTGAAAACTTTCTTTTGGTTTGGAAGATTGCAACATTAGTTTGAGTGCTTTTTTGTGATTGTTTTGCATTTGATTGAGTCATTCAATTTCGATTCTTACATTTTCATACTCAATCTAGTGTTTGTTTTCGTTTTTCATGTAATTAGTGCATTATGTACTTCTTTTCATTGAAAAATTAAAAAAAAAATTTGCATTCTTTCCTTTGCATTGAAAGTGAAAACTTCTTTTGTATAACTAGCAGTTGATAGTCTAGTAAAGAGTTTCATTTTCGTTTGATTGTGTTAGATGCATTAGTGGATTTCTTTGCATACTTTCATTGTTTACTATTATTTGAAAGATCTCTATCCTTCTTGTAACTAGCATTCATTAAATCAAAGATGACATTCATTTGCATATATTTTGCATTTAGGAAATTTAAGATCCAAATTCGATAGGACCTTGAAACTGAAACATAATCCAAGATCGACTTTAAAATTTATTCAATTAACCTAAGGAAGCATTGAAACCTAACACAACATTTTTAGTGGTCTAGGCTAGAGACGTGTTTCGGCGTCTTAAAACCTAGTAGCTATCGTTCTCCATCTAGCTTTAGACAATGCTAGTATGGACTTATGCTCCCCGTACCGTCGATTATATAGAGGGAGACCCCTATAGGTTGCAATACTTTTATCCATAGGAAGCCGAGTCTACTGCCTTGTAACCATGATACACCGAACACAAAATTCGGGGAGACTACATGCACGTACGTTAATTCCTTCGTCATTTCTCTTACATTTGATCACCAAGGTGTATATGGCAGTTCACGAAAGCCTGGTACACCCTCTTGCTTAGAGTACCTAAGTAGTCATTTTGGTATTTTCATGACTCCTTAAAAAGAGAAGAGATCGTCAAGAACTTGTCCTTTCATGCTCGTTTAAAATTGAAAGTGACTAGAGTCATATTTTTCCTGTTTCTTGACTCTTAAAACATGAAACATCAAATTTTGGTTTCAGTGTCATAAAATTAATCACCTATGATTACACGGCCGTTAAAATTTTTATTACTTGGTTTTTTTTTCTTTTCCTTAGTTTTTGATCTTGGAAGCCTTCGATTGGTTATCTTTTTTCCTTATTGTTTTGATATACAGTCACAGTGGCAGAACCACTAGTTTCTTCATCCTCACTGCCTCCTAGTGGTGATTCTTTTCCAAACGTTTCTTTTAAAACCCCCTAGTCCACTAGGTTTGTAGAGTTTTCGCAGCCTATTCTCCCGTTTTTCCTGCCTCTTGCTACTCAATCTCCCCCTGAAGAGCCAGTTGAATTCAATTTGCCTCCTTCTGGTGTTTGGTCTATTTTTAGGGAAGAATGATATTTTCCTCCTCTTATGTCGGGTTCAATTTTTTTTACTGTTGTTGTACCTCCTAGTCCCCGTAGTATTTTTGAAGATCTTACGGTGGAGTTATACATGGATTCATCTAGTCCTGTTGGTAGTGAAGGAATGTCTGTTTCTACAAGATAGTATCAACTTTTTCCTAAAGACGTCCCTCATGTTTCTACTCAGTCTTCTCCACCATCGGTGTCACTTCCGCTTGGATATAGGTCCTTGAGTCAGATTATGTCTGGTGTTGCATCCATCACACAATCCAATACATTCACTCCTCATCAGAGTTTAGTCCTCCCTTCGGTAGGACTATCACCTTCGACACCTGGTTTGTCGATTAGTGTTACATCTGTTCCAGTTCAACCTATTGTCTGTGTGGCTTCATCCACACCCATTGATACCACTCAGTCGTCAGGATCTTTTCACACTCATAGGTCCATTTTTCTCAATCCTACATGGCATGTCAATCCCAGTCTAGGTAGATCACAATCTCGTGCCGCGGAGGCCCCTCTTTCATCTAGTGCATTCTCCACTACCCCAGTGATTCCTGGCGGTCTTAATTTTGAAGAGTATGTGTTAGCTATTCAGCAGCAGAGCTCTCACGGTTCTCAGGAGCCCCAAGCTCCTGCCAATCCTCGATTGCATCACTATGATGTTGTCGGTAACCCTATATATGCGTATCCACATCATTATGATGAATATGGTAATCCTATCTATTTGGTTCCTATTGATCCTCATTGGGTTGTTTATGATCCTTATCAGATTGTTACTTATTTGGGACCTACCTTACCTGCGCAACACTCTGGCTTGCAAGGTCAACCCTCAGTGGGACAACCTTTGGCTCAGCAGGGCTTTGCCTCTGGTCCACAGGGACAACCTTACGGTCCTGTTGAAGCCTAGAAAATCTCTGCTTCAAACATTGGGGAAAACCACCCGGTCGGGACCTTAAGACATCTCCTTTTCCGTTTGGTATGGTGGCTCCGACTGGATTTAAAGGACCAGTTTCCTTGTAACTAAATGGATTGGATTGGATGGGTGGAAATGGGACTAAATTAACTGAAATAAAACTATCTAATTTAAGCTAAATACTGATAAAGAAATTCTAATACTAACCCGGGTAATTATATGTGAATACAATTTAAGATTGTTCCAATTCAACAATAACCATGAAAATGTATTATTAATTAAATTGAAATGTACAGAAACAAATAAAGATAACTCTGTTTAAGAAATTAAACAGAGTTATATGCATATTCCATTCATCATTGTATACCATCTATATATATTTATGAAAGATAACGTTTCAATTATACTCAGAAATTATATATAAAAAGAAGCATTGTGAAAACAAATATATATAAATGATAGCAATTTTTAAAGCGAATATCATAAGACAAAAGAAATCAACAGTGAACAGATAGAAATACCTTATTCATCTTGAAGACTTTCAAATGAATTGAGATTGAATCCTAGCACTCTTATGCAAAAATCTCACCCAAGGTACAATGTAACACTTCAAAGATAATTCCGCATAGAAATCACTCTTAAGGGATCCTTTTTAAAAATATATAAGACAATGGAGGTAATACATGCAATCTCCAAGTCAAAAAATATTATGATCCTACATCCTCTCTAAATGCATGAGAGGGGTTTAAATACTACTTAACTAGCTCTAAAATAGTTTATTACAAAAAGTAAGGATTCGGTTCAATGACTGTCCTTTTCCTAGGCTAAAATACAGTGAAATTAAAACTAAATCTATCTATCGATGAAATTGATCTTTGCTCTTGCATGCATCTAGCATAGTTTTGAGAAGATGCGGTTGACCGACTTCAGAATTCAGCTGTCCTGAAAAGACAGAGTCGGCAAGCGTAGGAGCAATATTCTGAGTATCGATGATAATTGCTTAATCGGTAGCCAGACCGGTGGCTTTTACCGCGTCTGATAGTCCTAATTGAATCCTTGTCAGCCCTTGAATTGACGGTTTCTTTCCTATTTTTCCATTCGTTTGCAGCTGATGTGCCCGTGGGAGATATCCTCGGAAATCGCTGAAATTAAATTTTCTTTGTGTAAATTACTGCCTAGCACCCGTAAGAGTGTTCGTCGCCGTAGCCACCTCTCGTCGCCGCCTTCTCTTTGTGCATTTTCCTTTATTGGAGATTTTTGCTCTGTTATTAATTTTGCAATTTCATCTTGATTTTGCTTCACCATTTTCTCATATCATACTTCAGCCAAAGTAGTTTCTTTTTTATAGTTTTGACCTTTCGCAATAGTTTTTCTCTGTGCTGAACACGCTCCACATCTTTTTTCTTGCTCAACGTTAAGTGCCTTGAATTTGGTCAATGTTTCCTCATTTTGACTTACAGTTATTTCAAGTCACTTCAACTCCCGACTTTTCTCAAGAAGAGCTTTTATGTTTCCCTGAGAACTCCTGACCTCCAACAGCTTCTTTAGTAACTTCTAAAAGCTCTATAGAGGATAATTTTGGCAAACTTACATACCTTATCTTATGGTAGAAACTGTGTCAAATTGCCCACTTGGACATTTGAACTTGTGAACAGCGTCTAAAAAATCTTTTTTTGGTACTGTCCACCCGTGTTTGTTTTTCTTCAATGGTTCATCTCTTTTGGTCCATTCCTGTGTGCATTCTGACAAATTCGCATGTTCTCTGGCAAATTATTCCATAAATTGCTTATTATAAGGCGCATGAGGTTTCGGCAACTTATACATCAGCCTCACATCTTCCATGGTGAATGACCCGATTAGCTCTTGAGATGGAGTTCTAAATTGCCTGTCTGAAATATTGGTGCTGTCCAGCACCCATTTCACCACGTCCGTATACGGGATAATCCTCGGCCTTGCCGCTATCCTATGCAGAAATGAACAAGCCAGTTCTTTGAGGGTTGCTTCAGACATATTACTAGAACCTGCTGTAGCCGTAACTTTTGATACCACAGGATTTTCTTCCTCCAGCAAATTATACATTCCTTCCCAAGTGGATATACCAGCATCCTTATTGCAAGCGGTGTCTGCATATAGTGAAGCCATTTCTCTGTTTTTAGAATTCGAGCTCTTCTCCTTCTTACCCATAATGTTCTGTGAAAGCTTTGTATAGACGTTTGCTCCTTCGTGCCTGCGTTTTACGAGTTAAATGAGAGTAATGGCATAAGAAAGGTGATGAGATAGTTTTAAATGCAAAGGCGGATGAAATATATTATTATAACGTGAAACGACTTTCAATCAAAACAAAATCTCATTTTCCATTAATTGACAATCCATTCATTTAATCCAATCATTAAAGCGCATAACAGATATTGATATATGGGAAGATTTTCTCTGAACAACGCGCTTTTATGAATCTACGACATTGTGATCTGCGCAATGCCGCAATATCGCAATATCGCAAAACGTAACCATCACAATTTTGCAAATAGCGCAAAAGCGCAAATTGCGAAATAGCACAAAAGCGCACATCGCAAATATCGCAAAAGCGCAAAATTGTAAATAGCGCAAAAGGTATTCGTTTAACATTTCTCTTTTTTGCGCTATGCGATCTGCGACCAATATGTTATTGTATAGGCTTTTTGGGATTGCATTATCGCAAAATCGCAAAATCGCATTTTTAGTTTTACAAAAGATATATACCATTTTGCGATGGATGCGCTATTTCGCTTAAAGAACAATTTTATTGTAATCTATCATAAACTTAAGTGTTTCTTAAGGTTCTTTCTAAGGGATTTCTCTAAGTTTATGATAGAAAGTTTTATTTGAAAAGGAAAACAAATCCTAATTTATTTTTTGGATTTTTTAACTAAGGGTCCCCATTTATTTAGTATTATTACTAATATTAAATAAAAGGGGGGTTGTTGCTGGTCACAACAATTGGCGATTCACTGAAAGAAACAGTTATCTCTGAAAAAATAAAATGAACACTATATCTTTAGTAAATAAATATTTTTAAAGATAATGAAAACTACCTTAGGATAATTCAAATAAAATGTAACTATGAAGAAAAAATAAAAAATCATTCACAATTTCTTTCTAATTCCTTAAGAATAAGAACATTTTTGGGTTATCTCAAGCTTTGATTGGTGTTAATAATGAAGTAAGTGGATTTCTCCAAGTTTTGCTTTTATAATATACTCTATTGCCATAGGTATTGCCTCTGCTGCCAGCAAACATTCATAGTCTCGACAGGGTTACCTTTAAACCATTAACCATTCATTGTCCCATCCAACTAAAATTATGAATTTTTAAAAGATAAATTCATAAGACTTATTATCTCATGTTTTTTTCTTTTACTTATTTTTTATTTTAAGAGCCATTGTTATGGTTTGGTAGCCAGTTAATAACAATGCCATTCACTAGTTATAATTAAATTGAACAAACTGGCTCGTGATGAGACCCCTTGTCTTATATTTATAAGCCATTACCCTGTTTTGGTATGCAGTATTGGTAATGTCAGTTTTATTACTCCTTATGAACATGGTAAGTCGGCTCATAATGAGACCTCTTATCTCTTAAATTCTCATAAAATTTCTTAGAATTACATTCTAAATAATCACAACTTAAATGGATGGGGTGAAATAGTTTTATCCTTAAGAATCAATGGATGACATTTTTCAGAGTTTTTTGAGTTCCAAAACTTTAAAAAAATCTTTACTTTGATAGATAACCTTTCTCTGCTTAATAAACTTATGATGATTTACATTCTCCTTAAGTTTTCAAAAGATCATGCAAATTATTGAAATAATCTTTCAAAGTTTAACATCTTATTTTAAACTATCCAAAAACTGTGATCATTACTCTAAAAATTCTTATTTACACAAAATAAATATTTATAATATTCTTCCGAAGAAATTTTCTTAAATAGTAAACAGTCAATTATAGACTCATTAACGACCTTTATTTGCAAAAAAAAATCAGAAACTCTGCAGAAAGAAATATGTACAGTTTAAGAAGGGGTTACCTCCTTATGAAAAGAACTTCTTCAAGATAAGCCCATTTACACAAAGAGATTCTCTCTTACCTGTTAGATCTTGGAGTATGAATGTATTTGAGCCTATCTTCTCAACAATCTGAAATGGTCCAAGCCACATTTTCTGAAACTTGGTATGTTTACCTTTTTCTTCGTGTGCTTTATCCCATTTCAGAACAAGATCAGCAATTGACAAAATTTTTGAGCCGGTAGAACTTGCATCAAAAGAAGATTTTACAAGCTGTTGATGTTTTTCATGAATAATTTTTGCTTTATCTCTATCTTCTTCTAGTTTAAGGATTTGATCATATCTTAATTGAATGGATGAAGAAGGATTTTCTTCAATAAATTGCACTAGGGCTAGTGATGGAAGAGTTAAATTTGATGGTATCACAGCTTCTTTTCCATAAACCAAATTGAAAGGTGAAGTCCCAATTGAAGCTTTTTCAGTGATACGATCAGCCCATAATGCAAAGATTAAAGATTTGTGCCAATTCTTTTGATTTTGATCAACGGTCCTTTTAATTATTTTGATAAGGTTTTTGTTAGTGGATTCAGCCAAACCATTACCTTGTGGATAATAATTTGCTAAATATTTTAATTTAAAACCTCTTTTGACTGCAAATTCTATTAAACTATTTCCAGAGAAGTAAGATGCATTATCAAATACTAGAGCATTAGGTACACCAAACCTGGTTATGATGAATTGATCTATGAAATCAATAATTGCATCAGAATTGGCTACCTTCAACGGGATTGCCTCTACCCATTTTGTAAAGTAATCAATTGCAGTAAGGATGTACTTGTGCTGTTTGGAAGAATGAGGTACTATCTCACCAATAATGTCAAGCCCCCATTGTTCGAATGGTTGCTCAATAGTCACTGGTTGCAAAGGAAAAGCTGGTTTCCTTTGTCTTCCACTTGCAGTTTGACAAATTTTGCACTTCCTTACGTAATCATGCGTATCTTTAAAAAGGGTAGGCCAATAATAACCAGCACGAATTATTTTGTGAGCTGTGGTATCACCTCCAAAATGACCTCCTGCTGGTCCATCATGCAATTCCTGCAAAACCTTTTCAGCTTCAGTCTTTTCAAGACATCTTAATAAAATTGAATCATAATTTTTCCTAAATAACACATTATCAATGATCTCATATTTAATAGCCTTTAACCTTAAAGCTCGTTTACTCTTATAGCTGAGATTAGAAGGAGCATACCCATTTTTCAAGTAATAGATAAGATCAACATACTGAGATTCGGAATCTGTAACACTTATCTGACTTACTTGAATATCTTGATTTGAATCTTTATTTTCTGGTATGTTATGAGCTCCTGCCAATAATCTGCAAAAACCTTGTCCTCTAACAATCTTAGCTGGTTTAATATCAATATCATATTCTTGCAAGGATGTTACCCAATTAGCTCTCTTTTCTCCTACTTCTTTTTGAATTAATAATTGTCTTACTGCAGAGAATGGGACAATGATTTTTGTATGTGTTTTCAAGAGAAAAGGTCTGAAATGTTTGATTGATTTAAACACAGCAAAGGCTTGTTTTTCAACATTGGAATAATTAAGCTCAGCTCCTTGCAGATTTGAGCTAAAGAAAGAAATTGGTGCTTCGATTTCTTGATCATTGAGTTGTGTTAAAACAGCTGCATAGGATGTTTCGGTGGCCAGAGTATACAAAGTAAAATCTTTAGAAAAATCTGGGGTATTCAATGTTGGTGCATTAATGATCGCTTGTTTGATTGCATCAAAAGATTCTTTCTCTTTATGTCCCCATTTGAATACTGAATTCTTCTTGATCATATTTTGCATAGGTAAAACAATTAAAGAAAAATTAGGAATGAATCTTTTAACAAAATTGATCTGTCCAAGAAATGATTGCATGGATTTTTTGTTATGAGGTAAAGAAATATCAGAAATTTCTTTCACTCTATCTGGATCAATATATATACCATCTTTTGACACAACAAATCCCAAGATTTTTCCTTCACCCAAAGCAAAGAAAGATTTCTTTGGATTTAAGGAAATACCAAACCTTCTACATCTTTCAAATATTTGTTTTAAATCATGTAGATGATTGGCTCTCTTTTTTTAAAATACTGTTATGTCATCAAGATAAACAGAAAATGATTTATTGATCAGACCTTTAAATGCTATGTCCATGGCTCTTTGAAAAGTTTCTCCTGCATTTATTAGACCAAAAGGCATTTTCTGATAAGCATAAGTTCCCCATTTTGTTCTGAAAGTTGTTTTCAATCTGTCATCTGGATGAACTAAAACTTGATTATAGCCTGAAAATCCATCGAGAAAAGACATAAGTTCAGAACTAGCTACCTTTTGAAGTATCTGCTCCATGGTTGGCAATGGGAAATTGTCTTTTAAACATGCCTTGTTTAAATTTCTGAAATCAATACAGATTCTTATATCACCATTCTTCTTCCTTACAGGTACCATATTAGAAACCCAATTGGAGTGCCTGACTGGAAAAATGATTTTGGCTTTTAAAAGTTTATTAAGTTTTGATTTGATTTGACTTTCGAGATTTGGATGGATCTTTCTCAACTTCTGTTGAACAGGTTTAATATCAGGAAGCATTGGAATTGTGTGTTGAATAACCGAAGTATCATACGTTTTTAAATCATCATAATTCCAAGCAAAAATGTTTTTATACTTGTTCAGAAGTTTAATGAATGCATTCCTTTCCTCTGGTGTTAAATTGAGTCCTAAGTTAACTTTTTGAGGTTTAGAATCAGAACCAAGATTTACTAATTCAAACTTCAAAGTGGAACTTTGAAGTTTAGCATTAGTGACTTTCTTGAATATGTCTTTAATGTCATATAAATCCTCTAATTTAACAACAGATTTTGGAATGGGATTTTCATTATCTTTTGAACCAATTTGTAAATCATGATCATCTTCGTCAATAATTTGCTCATCATATGATTTCTCTGAAGTCATGAAATTTAAAATATCTTGATCATGATAGAAAATTCTCCAATTTGTAACATTATCTGGGACAGATGGACGAAAAATCAATTCTACAGAAAACCTATCAGGACTGCAATCTTCAGCAGGTAGGAGTTTAGATGTAACATTAGCTAACAAGTCAGCTGATGTATTCTGATTCCTAGGAATAGGAGAAATATTGAATGCTAAAAAATGAGTGGTGAGATCTTGTACTAGGGTTTGATAGTGTTTAAGATGTCCCGAAAGGCAATGAATAGTATTCCTAACTTGTTTTATGACAATTTCGGAATCACCAAAGACTTTCAAGTATTTAACATCTAACCCTATAGCTTTATAAAGTCCTTGAACCAAGGCTTTATATTCTGCGGTATTGTTAGTACACTCAAATTCTAACCTACATGACAGCATAGTTTTCTCACCATCTAGATCAATTAAGATGCATCCAGCTCCAGCTCCATCACTAGACTTTGATCCATCAAAATATAACGACCAAAATAAAGACTTATCTATTGGCTTATCTACAATTATATCAGAAATATTTACAATTCTGGAAGGATCAAATTGTGAAAAAATTTCTATTTGAGAAACAAAAGTACTTACAGAAAAAGGTGATTGAGGTGCTTCAAAGTTTCCCAGAAATGATTCAGCAGAAAAACCTCCAAGAATATTGTTGTTGAATGCCACAGGCTCATTAGGTTGTTCGAATTCAGTGACAGTGTGTGTCATATGTTTTTCTCGTTCAATTTTGATTTGATTTGGTTTCCCTTTGTAGGGAAGCCACATATGTGAATAATCAGTTGAGATATAACCATTAATTTTTGCAGACCAGTCCCTGCTTAAGATTAATCCATAGAATTCAGGAATATCAGTAATTAAAATATCAATTCTTTGGACAATCCTAGGATCAGAAGCTAATCTGATAGTAACTGAATTGATTTCTCCTACAACTTGAACTTTAGAGCGATCCAATTGAACGATATGAACTGCTGATTTCTATGGTTCGATATTCAATTTAGCACAGACAGAAGTAGGCATTATATTGGAGGAGGCTCTAGAATCAATCAAACAATTGTGCAGATTTTTATTGTACATCTCATAAGTCAAAAGAAAAGGAGGAGTTTGAGAATTTGACTTTTCTCCAATGAGCACTGTATCAGTAGCATCTACCTTATCTGGTGGCTTACCAGCTCCTCTAGCTGCTTTTACAACTACACCACTTGGTAAAGGAGAAATTGGTGTAGCGTTTAATTCTTTCAATAGAAACTTTTGCTGGTGTTTTAGTTTGCTGAGTTCATGTAAGGAAATGTTGGCTTTGATATTTTTCATGTCTTCAACAATGTTGTACTCCATAGGATCTGACACCACTAAAGTCTTTGTTGTTGATGTGGGAGGATTAGAAGAAGATGGCTGATTTTGAGTAGGTAATGGAGAAGTTTTTTTTACAGGGGATTTGTCTTTGGTACTTGGAGTTGTAATTTTCTTTTTAGGAACTGTTTGTACTGGTTCCGATATAGATTTACTCCTAGTACTTACAGGCATAGCTTCTTCACTATCAAAATTAGGGAGAATAAAATCCCACATTCCATTCAATTCAGCTATTTCTTCATTTTCATCTTCCTCATCTGATACTAGAGATGTATCTTTTTCTTCTTCTGATTCTGCATTAGAAATTGCATTAGGAGGTTTAGATTCAACTTGGTTTCTTCTGAAATTTCGGAATGGTTTCTTGGTAGAAGTTTCAACTACTTGTTTTTTAATTTCAACCATTTCATTTGACATGGTTTCAAGAAATTTCTGTAAACCTTCCATGTCGTATGGGTCTTTGGCCTTTTTCTTTAAATCATCTTTGAAGCTGACTTTCTTTGATTTCCTTTCCTCAATAGCATTTTTCTTTTCTAGAGAAATAATTCGTTTTTCCACTGCAATAGCCTCTTTCATATTCTCAGCGAACGTAGGTTTTGCAGCTCTATCTACAAAAATTGCTGTGTTTGAGGGTAAGACAGTTATGTACCATTCAATTCTGACTTGTTCACTGGGCTGTGAATCTGTGTAGATTTTGTTCAAGAGTTTGTTGAATCTAGCGTTGAATTCTTTAATGGGTTCCTTGGGTTCTATCTTCAAATTTGAGAGGTCATTGAGTAAAGTTGCTATTGATTGGTCATCTCCAAATTTGGTTAAAAAATGATCTGCAAAAATGGCCCAACTTGTTATGGATCCTGATGGTAATGAAAAGTACCATGATCCTGCTACTCCTTGAATAGTATAAGGGAATAGTCTAACTACAACATCTTCATGTGTGACTCCATTCAAATTAATAGCCAGCATAAAGTTATTGATATGTTCTTCAGCTTGAATCTTAATATTTGGGCTAAATTTTGGAAGCCATTTTCCGGGATTGTCTGGTAAATCATGTAAAGGTGCAGCCATGTTGAGTGCCCCTAGAGTAGCCCATGGTCTAGCCATTATTGGAACAACTATTGGAGGAGTAGTAGAAACTAGTGGTGTTTGAATAGAAGTTGTTGGAATAGATGATGTTGAGATTGATGATGATTGAGGAGATGATGATTGAGGAGATGATGTGGAAACAATTGTACTTTGTTGAGTTGGGATTTCGGAAATAGGTATTTGAATATTAGATGTTTAACTTATATCACTTACTGATTCCGATTGAGTTTTTCTTGTCTTGACTCTACTAGGTAAAGGGAATTCTTTCGGAGAAATACCAATTTTTTCACTTTGAAGCCTAGTAAGAGGTTTCGAAGAAACAAATTTTGAGGTTACACTACCTTCAGATATTTCAGACTCTTCTAAAGATAATGAGAATCCTTTCAATTTATGAATTAAATTTGAACTTCAGGAGACTCAGGATTTTGATTGTCTGAATGTTTTGAGATTTTGGTAGTGGGTGTATGAATACTCTTCGCAATTTCTTCTATAGGATTTTGTATTTCAGAAGAAATTGAAGGAGTTGATGAGGGTGTTTTTCTCTCAGAATGGCTTGTGGATAAAGATTTACTTTCCATTCATAGCTCAGGCCCTCCTTCTAGCGCCAAAAATGTTGAAGCCTAGAAAATCTCTGCTTCAAACATTGGGGAAAACCACCCGGTCGGGACCTTAAGACAACTCCTTTTCTGTTTGGTATGGTGGCTCCGACTGGATTTAAAGGACCAGTTTCCTTATAACTAAATGGGTTGGTTTGGATGGGTGGAAATGGGACTAAATTAACTGAAATAAAACTATCTAATTTAAACTAAATACTGATAAAGAAATTCTAACACTAACTCGGGTAATTATATGTGAATACAACTTAAGATTGTTCCAATTTAACAATAACCATGAAAATGTATTATTATTTAAATTGAAATGTATAGAAACAAATAAAGATAACTTTGTTTAAGAAATTAAACAGAGTTGTATTAGCATATTGCATTCATCATTGTATACCATCTATATATATTTATGAATTAAATTATACTCAGAAATGATATATAAAAAGAAGCGTTGTGAAAACAAATATATATAAATGATAGCAATTTTTAAAGCGAATATCATAAGACAAAAGAAATCAATAGTGAACAGATAGAAATACCTTATTCATCTTGAAGACTTTCAAATTAAATCTGATACTCTAATCCAGTAACTCTGATGCAAAATCAAATTCCAAGGTACAGAAATGCAACACTTCAAAGATAATTCCGCATAGAAATCACCAGATGTGATCCTTTTTAAAAATATATAAGACAATGGAGTACAGAAATGCAATCTCCAAGTCAAAAAATATTAAGATCCAGGACCCCTCTCTAAATGCATGAGAAGGGTTTAAATACTACTTAACTAAATCTAAAAATAGTCTATTACAAAAATTGAGGATTCGATTCAATGACCGTCCTTTTCCTAGGCTAAAATACAGTAAAATTAAAACTAAATCTAACTATCTATGAACTTGATCTTTAAACTTGCAGGCATCTAGCATAGTTTTGAGAAGACGTGGTTGACCGACTTCAGCATTCAACTGTCCTGAAAAGACAGAGTCGGCAAGTGTAGGCGTAATCTTCTCTGTAGCATTGATGATACAATTAAGCGCACTGTGCTGACTGTGTGGCTTTACCAAGTACGCCCAGTATGAGTCCCAATTTAATCTTGTCAGCCCTTGAATTGATTTTGCTCTTTCTTCTGCCTTTTGCCTCCATTCCGTTTGCAGTTGATGTGCCTATGGGAGATATCCTGGAACATTTTCTGAAATTAAATTTGCTTTGTGTACATTATCATTTACACAATTCGTAAGAGTGTTTGCCGCTGTAGCCACCTCTGCTGCTGCCTTCTCTTTGTGCATTTTCCTTTATTGGAGCTTTTTGCTCTGTTATTAATTTTGCAATTTCATCTTGATTTTGCTTCACCATTTTCTCATATCATACTTCAGCCAAAGTAGTTTCTTTTTTATAGTTTTGACCTTTCGCAATAGTTTTTCTTTGTGCCGAACACGCTCCACATATTTTTCTTGCTCGGAGTTAAGTGCCTTGAATTTGGTCAATGTTTCCTCATTTTGCCTTACAGTTATTTCAAGTCTCTTCAACTACCGACTTTTCTCAAGAAGAGCTTTATGTTTCCCTGAGAACTCCTGACCTCCAACAGCTTCTTTAGTAACTTCTAAAAGCTCTATAGAGGATAATTTTGGAAAACTTACATACCTTATCTTGTGGTAGAAACTGTGTCAAATTGCCCACTTGGACATTTGAACTTGTGAACAGCGTCTAAAACATCCTTTTTTGGTACTGTCCACTCGTGTTTTTTTTTCTTCAATGGTTCATCTCTTTTGGTCCATTCCTGTGTGCATTCTGAAAAATTCACATGTTCTCTGGCAAATTCTTCCATAAATTGCTTATTATAAGTCACATGAGGTTCCGACAACTTATACATCAGCCTCACATCTTCCGTGGTGAATGACCCGATTAGCTCTTGAGATGGAGTTCTAAATTTCTTGTCTGAAATATCGGTGCTGTCCAGCACCCATTTCACCATGTCCGTATACGGGAGAATCCTCGGCCTTGCCGCTATCCTATGCAGAAATGAACAAGCCAGTTCTTTGAGAGTTGCTTCAGACGTATTACTAGAACTTGTTGTAGCCACAACTTTCATTACCACAAGATTTTCTTCTTCTAACAGATTATACATTCCTTCCCAAGTGGATATACCGACATCCTTATTACAAGCGGTGTCTGCGTACAGTGAAGCCATTTCTCTGTTTTCAGAATTCGAGCTCTTCTCCTTCTTACCCATAGTGTTTAGTGAAAGCTTTGTATAGACGTTTTCTCCTTCGTGCCTGCGTTTTACGAGTTAAATGAGAGTAATGGCATGAGAAAGGTGATGAGACTGTTTTAAATGCGAAGGCGGATGAAATATAATATTTTAATCGTGAAACGACTTTCAATCAAAATAAAATCTCATTTACCATTAATTGTCAAATCAATCATTTAATCTAATCATTAAAGCGCATAACAGATTTGATATATGGGAAGATTGCCTTTGAACAACGCGCCTATATGAATCTGCGACATTGCGATCTACGATTTGCTGCGCAATATCGCAATATCGCAATGTCGCAATATCACAATATCGCAAAATGAAGCCATCGCAGTTATGTAAAATAGCGTAAAAGCGCAAATTGCGTAATAGCGCAAAAGCGCATATCTTAAATCTCGCAAAAGCGCAAAATTGTAAATAACGCAAAAGGTATTCATTTATCATTTCTGTTTTCTGCGCTATGCGATCTGCGACCAATATGTTTATTGTATAGGCTTTTTGGGATCGCATTGTCGCAAAAGCGCAAAATCGCATTTTCAGTTTTATAAAAGATATATACCATTTTGCTATGGATGCGCTATTTTGTTTAAAGAGCAATTTTATTGTAATCTATCATAAACTTAAGTGTTTCTTAATGTTCTTTCTAAGGGATTTCTCTAAGTTTATGATAGAAAGTTTTATTTGAAAAGGAAAACAAATCTTAATTGATTTTTTGGATTTTTTAACTAAGGGTCCCCATTTATTTAGTATTATTACTAATATTAAATAAAAGGGGGGTTGTTGCTGGTCACAACAGGTCCACAGGGCCAAACTTCCAATTTCAACCTTTGTTCCAACAAGGAAAACCCTCCGGTTTGTTTGGTCAACTTCAGAATCAACCAGGACCATCTTCTGCTCCTGAGGGGAAAATCTATCCACCACAGGGATAACATGTTGCACCACAACTGTAGCCACACGTTCAGTTTGGCCAAAATTTTGTGCAACCAGGACAACCCTACGGTCCTCCTCCAAGTCAACCTGGTTATCAGGGACAACCTGGTCTATCGCAACCATTAGACCAACCTCTCCAGCAAGGAAAAACCGGTGGCCTTCAGTATTCAGTTCAACCAGCTCATCAGTCGGTTCAACCTGCTCCTCAGTCGGTTCAATATGTTCAGTAGTCGGTTCTACCTGTTTATCCGATTCAGCCAGGTCCACCTGCTCAGTAGCCTACTCAAACCGCTCAGCAAGGTCCGCCTACTCAACCACAAGGCGCTTATTACCCTCAGGGTCAATATCAACTGGTATATAGTGTGCCCCAAGGTTTTTACCCTCAAAATCCATTGGTATATAATCAACTGCACAACCATGCTTACATTCCGCAACAGAATCCATATGTTGCTCAGCAGGGACCTCAATGGCTCCCTAGACTCAGTATCTTGGTCCTCAACCCCAGTATCAACATAATTATCCTGCTTCTAACCCCTATGGTCAGAATCCTCTGGAGCAGAATATGTAGGGGAAAAATTTCTCTCGGACTGGGTGGAATGTAAACATGGGTCCTTATCAAAGACCTCCAAGGACTTTCAATCCTCAATTACCATTTCTTTCTATGTTGGAATTACTAGATGTGTCAAATTTAACGAACGATCCCATTCTTCATAACCCATATTGGCCTTCGGTTCCGCCTAATATTCCTGATGATTTTCTTAAGTTTGAGGGTAAGTCTGGCGAAGACCCCCAAGAGCATGTTATAACTTACCACTTGTGGTGTTCCTCTAACTCTTGGGTTGATGATTCTATTCGACTTCATCTTTTCCAGCGAACTCTTACTGGTGCCACTACAAAGTGGTACATTGAGTTGTCTCGTGGCATCTTCCAAGACTTCAATTCTTTAGCCATGGCATTCCTTACACATTTTTAGTTATTGATCCGCTATGAGACTGGGAAGCACCTCCTCACTTCATTGAAATAGGACCGAGCTACTCATTTCTCGGATCATAGTCATGAGTGGCGGTGTCGTCATTGCATGATCAAATTTGAAATTCCTGATCAGCTTTTGACTCATTGGTTCACCACCTCCTTTTTCAATCAAATTGCGAAAGACATAGCTATGGGGGTATGCGTGACCGAGGAACAAGACATTTCTTACGCCCAGTACCTTGATCTTGTGTACTCTCAATCTGACGCATTATATGATATCTTGCCTGATTCTCCTCGACCTGGAACTTCTAAACCACCAGCGACTCCATCTGTCGATGGTATTATTGGTTTCGTATCTCAGAATTCTTCAAATTCTTCTTCATCAAAATCTGGGAAGTCGAAATCTGCTTCGTCCAACAAAGTTTCTTCTCAGTCCACTTCAAATTCTGGTAACCCTGCAAAAATTAATGTCGTTTAGGCCAATCCGGTGGATAACACTTCTAAAGGTAAAAAGAAGGGTAAAAGTAAAGCAAAGCCGATAACCCGAAACAGGATTCTCAGAAACTTCATGTTGGTGATGGTTCTCAACGTAAACCGAAGCACCCTTGTTTGATTTGTGATGAAGATCACTTCACCAAAGACTATCCTCGACGGTCCGAAGTGAGTCAGTTGCTCAAAGGCACCCAGGGAACTCCAGTCATTCTTAAAGAAACTTTCCCATCTCAACAAACTCAAATGGTAGAGCAACCTCCCTCCTCTGCCCCATTTAGCTCTCAGGTGTTCATGATGAACGGTTCTACAACCATTTTTATTGCTACTCGATCGAAAGATTATACTGGATCACATCAGGCAACAGGGAAGGAGATCGTTGATGGTCCTCCTCCTCCTCCTATTTTTAGACCTCTTGAGATTGAAAGGCCTAGTGCTGAATCCATTGTACAACCACCTTCCAAAGGTGTATTCCGCAAGTCTTATTACAATCCTAACGCCCGTGACGGTCATCATTACAGTATTGTTGAGGATTTGGCTCAGGCGTCATCTGCGATATCCGCATTAGAAGTACTTCAGAGTTGTCTGTCTCAACGAAAGGCTTTGTTGTCTGCGATTGGTGGGTTTGATCCTGTCGATACTAGCCTTCTTGCTTTCGATTTATAGATTTTCGTTCCATGACTTCCGCATCATATTACGCTTATTTTCCAAGTGGTTATTAATGGTCTCGATATCCATCGAGCAGTTGTGGATGAGGGTGCATCAACCTGTGTCATGTAATCTTCTTGCTGGAAAGATATTGGTTCTCTAGCCCTGAATTCATCACCAAATGCCCTTGAAGCATTTGATGGAAGGGAATCAAAGCCTTTACGTGTTCTCGCTAGTTTACCGATTACCTTGAAAGGGAAGACAGTCAATGTCGAGGTAGAGGTATTTGATGCCAAAGTCAATTATAATCTTCTCCTCGGTCGCAGTTGGACTCATGCCATGTTGTGCATTCCGTCCACTCTCTTTCGTGTTCTGAAATTTCCACACGAAGGAAAGATTGTTACTGTTGATCAATTGTCTTCTTCACCTCTTCTTCCGAGAACAATTTTATGTATGTGGATAAGATTCCTACTCCCTACGAGAGCGTAGGGCCAGGCCTTTTCAAGGATCTGGCCCTCATGGTTATTTTTCCCCTTCCTCCACCAAACACTGTTCATATCAATATGATCTCTCGGTCTGATGACCCATGGATTATCCCTTCACCTGAACAGATTGATTCATTCATAGATTCGATGCCATTGAGTCCGATTGAGATTGAATATTACAAGCTCATTGCAGCTTTGGACACTTCGTCTTCTAATGGTGCTCCTTTGAGCATGTTTCTTGACATTTATTCTCAATCCCCCTGGCTTGGCGATTTGGCTTCGCCTGATCCTTTAAAAGAAGTGTTTCCCTCCAATGAAGCCATTTTGGAAACCATGTCTATTGAAGAGCTGCCGTGGGACAATAATCATCGTCGTTCCTCATTTATGCCAAGTCTCGGGGCCATGTCTACGTGTCTTGAGCGATTCGCATCTCAGGTTCCTTCTCCTCCACTTCAAATGCTGGTTCTGACACATGACGTTTTTACGGAAGGTAATTTGAGTAATATTACACAGACGATGCCTATTGATATTTGTGTTAAACCAAGAATTGTTGAGAACATCCATATCAGGATCACTTGTTCTTCCAATGAAGTCCAAGTTTACACTAGCCTTTTCTGCGAGTTCCGTGATGTCTTTTCCTGGTCCTACGAATAAATTCCCAGCATTGATCCTAGTATAGTGGTGTATGAAATTCCTACTTACCCTAGTTCGAAGCCTTTTCACCAGCGTCTTCATCCAGTGCACCCTAGAAAAGCTACTACCATTAAAGGTGAAGTTGAAAAACTTCTCAGAGCTGGTTTCATTTATCTGATTCCCTTGACATAATGGTTCTCTAATATTGTTCCTGTAGATAAGAAATAAGGAACGATTAGGGTCTGCGTTGATTATCGTGATATCAATCGTGCTTGTCCTAAGGATAATTATCCTACTCCCTTTATCGATCAAATCATTGATGATTGTGCCAGGAGTGAGATATTTTCTCTCATGGACAATTTTTATGGTTATAATTAGACTAACATTCTCCCAACTAATCAACATAAGATTGCTTTCATCTGTCCTTGGGGTACATTCGCATATAAGAAGCTCCCTTTTGGCTTAAAGAATGTTGGGGCCACATTTTAGTGAGTGATGTCGTATGCTTTTCATGATATTCATCACATCGTTCAACTTTATCTGGATGACCTTCCGACTCATTCAGCTAAGCGTATGGATTATCCTGACCATCTTCGTCAGATTTTTCTTCGTTGTCGATGCTAAAACATTTGGCTTAATCTACACAAGTTCGTATTCTGCGTTGATTTTGGTAGACTCTTGGGGTTTATCATGTCTAAAGATGGAATTTGTCTCGATCCACTCAAGGTTGAGGCTATTGTCAATCTCCCTTCTCCCTCCTCATTACATCAATTGCAGAGTTTGCAAGGGAAGGCTAATTTTCTATGATGTTTCATACCTAAATATGCAGAAGTAGCTAAAGGATTCACACGATTATTAAAAAAAGGAGTCCTATTCTGTTGGGATGAAATTGCTCAGAAGTCTTTTGATGCACTGAAGAAATTGCTTGTCAATGCTCCTCAACTGCGTCCTCCAAATTATCATCGTGATTTTTCCCTTTATTTAGCTATTTCTTTCAGCATGATTTCCATGGTTTTGGTACAAGATGATGATGACAGTAATGAGCACGTTATTTATTACTTGTATCATACCCTTCTTGACCTTGAGACATGCTATGCACATGTCGAGAAGTTAGCGTTAGCCGTAGTTTAGGCAGTTCAACGTTTTCATCATTATATTCTTTTGTGTACTGTGACTGTGATTTATGATTGCAACCCTATGACCTACATATTGTCTCAAAAATTGCTGGGGGACAAATACTCGAAGAGGATTGTCATCCTCCAAGAGTTAGATTTGGAATTTACTGCTGCCAAGTCGAAGAAATCATTAGTTTTTGCTGATTTAATATGTTCCCTCCCTTCCGACTCTGCTCCATCTCGTTCTGAGGAATAAATTCCAGACGATACGCTTTTCTTAATTAGCACCCTCGATCCTTGGTACGATGATATCATCGTTTATCTCCAGACTTCTACTTTCATATCTGAGTTGAAAAAGGATGCTCGTTGACGCATCCAGCGTCAATCACAACCTTATCATATCGTCGGAGATACGCTCTATCGCGTCGGAGTAGATTCCATACTCCATCGATGTTTGACTCTCGAGGAAGCTGAGAAAGCCCTAAATGATTGTCACAGTGGCGCTTGTGGCGGTCACATGTCTGGTTATGCCACTGCATAGAAGATTCTTCGTGCTAGTTATTTCTGGCCTTCTATATTCAAGGACTGCATTGTTGTAGTTCGTAAATGTCATGATTGCTAGGTCTACCAATGAAAGATGCAAGCGCCGCCTGTACCTCTTCATCATGTCATTACCGTTGGTTCCTTTTTGAAGTGGGGCATCGATTTTATGACATGTAACCCTCACTCAGCTGGGGGGCATGCCTATATTATCGTAGTCATGGACTACTTCACCAAATGGCCAAAGCAATGCCTATACTTTTCGTTGATGGTAAGACAACTACTCAATTCATATTCAATCACATCATTGCTAGGTTTGGTGTCCCTCAGGCCATCGTTACCGATCATGGTTCTCATTTTCGGCATTATATGGTGGCGGAGTTGACTTCTACGTTGGGTCTACGTAACGACAGCTCAATGTCATACTATCCTTAGGCCAATGGCCAGGTTGAAGCCGTCAACAAATTTCTTGTTACTATGCGTCAATGTATGATTGGGATCCAGAAATATAATTGGCATCTCATGTTATTTTTGGCTCTTTGGGCATACCGAACCTCAGTTAAGAATGCAACCGGATTCACTCCTTTCTAGTTGGTTTATGGTCTGGAAGCTACTCTTCCGATTGAATGTGAAATACCTTCACTCAAATTGGCTGTTAAATTACTACCGAACACTTCGCCAGAAGAAGAGCATCTCCTTTACTTAGAAAGGCTAGATGAAACTCGCCGCTTTGCTACTCTGGTTATCGAAGCTCAGAAGAAGTGGGTAAAAGCTCATTTTTACCTATTGGTTTCCCCTCATTCCTTTGTTGAAGGAGATCTCGTCCTTCTGTACGACCAAGCTCATGATAAGATGGGGGCAGGAAAATTTCAACCCATGTGGCATGGACCCTACATTATTAAACGTGTGTTGTAGAATGGGGCCTATGAGCTCATTGATTACGAAGGTCATCCTCTAGAACAACCCAGAAATGGGTTGTATCTCAAAAAATATTATGCATGAGTTAGTCATGCATGATTTGTGTACATAGGTGTTGTTTCCATTTTTGTACATGTTTTCATTTGGTGTGCTTTGCGAGCGTTTTCCTGCTTATTGGGTCTTTCTTATTGTGCAGATGTCTATTACCCCTTATGTCGGTTTCGCGAATGGTGCTTCCCGCAGTACCATGAATTTGTCTTCAATAGCCTAGGTAATTTATGATCCTGCTAGTGAGTTGATAGATCTGCAAGGTATTTGTCTAGGACGGACTACAAAAAATGTCGCTGAATATAGTGTTGTCCTTGACCTATTAACTGAGGCAATCAACCTTGGCATACACACATTGCTTATAAATCTAGATTCACAGCTTGTTGTTCTCCAGCTCAATGGTCATTATTCGGTTAGAAACCCATAAATTTTGAGATTGTATTTATGTGTTTGTTTGTTGGAAAGACATTTTCATTTTATCACATATCAACATATTCCTAAATGAATGAATGCATTAACTGATGCAGTGGCCAACATTGTGTTAGATAAAAATTTGTGTAATCTGTAAAATCATCATCATATGTAAAAGATCCATGTAGGAAAATAGATGTCTATATATACTGAGTGTTTGCATCAGTTTGCATCATAAATTCAAAAAATATATGTTTGTTTCTGTTACATCCCCAAGACGCCATGTCTCTCAAAATATGCAGATATAAAACCTAGGTGTCTAATCGTGTGATGCTCATGGTAGCATGTCATTGCTCGTACGAGCCACCTCAAAAATCAGTGAATGCAGCTTGGCGCCCCTACAGTATGTCTCTAGTAGGCACGAGGAAAATCTTCGAATCATGCATAGTCCAGGACTCCAACATGTGATTCCCTCTAGGTTGTGTAGTATCTCCTCCTCCTCGCTTCCCTCTTCATGAGGGTCAAAATCACGAGGGATCCGCCTTGCTATCAGAGACATGCCCGCGAGTCTCTCTGGGCCAACATCTACAAGTGTATGGATTTAATGTCAGAACATACATGATTAAAAAAAATCATAGCACTCATGAAAATTTAAAAAATGAGTCTTACCCAAATCTTCATCCCAATCCTCTCCCTCCGGGAGTGGGAGGTCTGGATCACTAGTAAAATCTGTACTAGAGTAGGGCTAGTCCTCCACGACGATCAACTGTCGGTGGAGCCAATCAAAGAACTCTGGTCTCCAGGACATCTATTGACCGCCCCCTACCCTTGGCATCAGAGATGCCCATCGGGCCATCTGTGGTTCCCTAGCTGGTGGTGTTGGGACTATGACCTCTTGACGCTGAAAGATTGGTAATCGTTCTAGGAATATCGATACCAGGATAGACCCATAGCCAAATTGCTTCAATTTGGTCTTCTTGCACTTTGTTAGCTTGTGTTTCATATTGATTGTCATGGCTTCTGCCCAGTTGTAGATGGTCAGTGTCAAGCAGTCTACAACAAGAAGCAACTGTGTCTTTATTGCTTCGTGTGGTGCTTGCAATCCTGCAGCTCGTGTGATGGTATGTAGCACTAATTTTAGTGCCAAGTCTGGGATAGTTTGGATATCGAATTTCCCACTGTCTAATCCCTTTCGTGCCCCTCGACATACCCTATCAATCACCATGGACATGCTCTCCATGCAAGGCCGGGTGCCAGTTAGGATTGGTGCTGCTCCCCTTCGCGATAATCCTGTTATGAAGTAGACATCAAAAACATCAATCTCAAGTTCCTGATCTCGAAGGATGAAATTTTCCTGATCCTCATCCCAAATGCTGATCAAATATTGTAGCAGCTCCGGTTGAGCTCGTAGGCACAGTGTCAAGAAGAACTTCTTCAATCCACAATCTCTGAGAGCTTCCATGCATCTCTCATTTTCCATGGCAAGCTCATCCTCTTCGTTGTGTTCCAGTTCTTTCCATTCGATTACCATTTTGCCGCTTTCTACTTGCAAACATGTTCATATGGACAATATTAGTTGTTTTAGAAGCTTGGATTTGTAAAACAATGGCTCTTTAACTTACATTTTTTTTTTAAAAATGGTCTGCGCGGTCAGCGTGACTGTTTCTTAAATAGTTGCACCGATGACCGCGCCCTAGTTCAGAAAATGGGCGGTCGGCACGAGTTTGTGCCCGAAACTTGTGCCAACCACCGAGCCCTAAAATTTACATTCCCCCCCCCCCCCCCAGAAATCAAGATTGAGGTTTGCAGGTAGTAAAAGAGGACTTAAAATGAAGAGAAAGATGTCGGCTCTTACCTGGAACTGAAGGATTCGAGATTGGTCTACCGAATCGTCTGTTATCGTCGCCGCAAAATCATAGTGTAAAATGGGTAACTATTGCTCCACAAGAGGTAAAAAGTGAAAAGTAATTATTTTTACTATTTTTGGCATTTTATAACTTTTCACAACCCTAATTAGGTTTTAAACATATTTTTCGATTATTTTATTATAATATTTTCGAGAAATGGGTTTTACATGTGTCTCTTGTGCAGCGACAGGTTTTCAGACCATAGTGATGAAGTAACGAGTTATATTTTATACTTTTTCGGACTCGGTAAAAACACGAAAAATTCACTACTGGAGTAATCTTTCAGCTCTTTGCTGACTCTCTAAAATTGAAAAGATTGTTGAGATTCTTGTCGTTTTGAACTCGTTAAATGGTTGTGAAATGATATCTACCCAGTATACGTTTACCCCTTTTTCGGGCTGGGATGGATTATTTACGAAAAAGGAATACCTTAGCCTATCACGACTAAGAGGTTCTTTTAGATATTGTTTTCTACCTTTTCGGATCTGAGAAACTATTTATGAAAAGGGCCATGTTGGAGTTTTCTTTTTTGCCTTCTTTTCAAACTCTCTTAACATAAAAAGATGTCGAGTTCTCCCTTTGTCAGACTCGTTAAATCCCGATGACATCGGACTTCGTCACCATGATGTTACTCGAGTTCCTCCTTCCTAGGGCTCGTAAAATGTACTAGGTTGGATTTGTCCTAAGGAAAAACTTACATTGCAATCATGTGCTATCCCCTTAAAGATTGTTTTAAAAAATAATTGGGGTACTCGCCAGAAATGGTGGGCGAAAATGGAACCACGTTTTAGTTATTTTGGCAGTATGTCGCTGTTGATCATGGCACTTGTCTGCATTCGTGTTGGGTTGGGGACATCTCTTTTCGTCTTTTTTGCCTCCATGGGTTTGGGTAATCTCTTTTGACCTCTCATCTGCTCTTTGCCACGTCATCATGACCTCAAAACCTTTGATGTCAAATACTGCCAAATCCAGTGTCGTGTCACTGATATGTTCAAGAGAAGTTTGCCTCTTCAGTTTTCAACCTTCCTCTGATTCTTTGTTGGTCCTAATTCACTATCATCATGTTCCTCTGTCTCTGGGAAACATTATGGCCCACCTTCAGTCATATCACTTCTTGTCGAATTCAGCTCATTACCCAGGAATTTGATCTAGAGACAACCTAGGTACCTTGGAGCCTGCATGCCTCAATGGCATGCTATTCGCATTTGACACAAGGTCCACATCATTGGCCTTTGATCGAGTGATTATGTGGGTGTTCGATGTCAGATCACTATTCACATTCCGTGGATTGTACCTTTCGTACCTTGATGGCCATTGTCATTATTGGTGGTTTCTCTTGCGTCTGTTAACAGTTTTCATCATTGGCTGGTAATCAGACGATTTTATTGCATGTTTGACTTCAGCTCATATATTCACATGCTTGAAATTGTACTTGTTCGGGTCGAGATGGAGTGCAAGACCCTGGGTTTTGTTTGATAAAATCCAGGCTACGGATTCTTGTGGATTATTATGACTTATTGCATGACTCTTTTGATTGGATGGCTGTGACCATACCTGAATCTATTTGTTGATCCTCACTGCTGGATGGTTGCGTCCATACCTCGGATCTCATTTTTTATGTACTCTATTATGGATGGTTGTGCCTATACCACATGTTCATGTATCAGAGATATCAGTTGTATTTGTAATTGCAGGTTTCCCAACAGCGGTGTTTAGTTCAAATGCGTTCTCATAAAGCATTTCGCCCCTCCCTCTCCCTCGGACCTCATGCTTTAGGGGGAATATGTTACACAACATTTTGTCACTGTCCCTGTAATCCCCATATCGCCCATTGGAGGGTCATTTTTGTGATCAATAAGCAGTTTCATGCCTTGCAAAGACCATCATTAAATCCCTTTTCATGAGTGCAATATTCCTTATGTTGACAATTCCCTGAGCAGAGATTCAAAAACCCTTATTTTTGCCTTGGCGTGAGTAGTCCATTCTGCCCTCGTGCCGATGAGGAAGATTAACACTGGGCCCCATGCCAGTTGGTGCTCTGTCTCAGTTAGCCACCTGTGCCGAGCTATTTTTGGAATGTTTTTTAAAAATAGAGGTAGAGATTCCACTCCAACAACTTCGAGGATGAGTCATTGGGAGTGGTTGGACTGAATAAACACAGACTCCCTCCTTTAGTTTATGGTTTCCACCTCTTATGGGAACCTCCTAAAGGATAGGCCTCCCTCCCACCTTTGTAGGGATCCTAACCTCCTCCTTTTCCTCTATAAAAAGAAGCTATCTCTCCTTGCATAAGCTATCTGAACATGGAGAATTGAGTATACTATAGCTGAATTGTTAAAGAGATAGAGCAAGAAGGAACTTTGTTGAGAGAGCTTAAGTCCATGCCCTCATCCCGTCTGAATCCCTTGACGAGTATCTAAGACACGCTTCGGCTGAACCCCTTTGGAGGAGACTACGACGTCAAAGCTTTGGCTGTACCTCTTCCTTCTATCAATATATATGTGACTATTGTTTGGGTTCCCATTTTGTGTTATGTTGTTTGTTTAATGAAATATGCTTAGCCCTCTTTGACTGGCTAGTAATTACGAATGAAGTTATTGTGTCGTATGATGTTCTTGTTTACTGTTCTATGTGCAGGTATCCGAGCATGACTACAAAAGGATTGTGACTTGCCGAGGCAGGAGCGAGAGGCCACCACCACTACAGCCGTAATGACAGCGCTGGATTCCAGGTAGGTTGATCTATCGTGTCCTATTTTCATTCAGTAATTAGGAACCTACACTCTAGCATGTCTCTTTGTTTCTAGACCCACTCTAGGGCTAGAGGGATCGTCTCTGTCCGCAGAGAGGATTTACCTGCTTAACAAAGATCAATGACTTATTTATAGTGATCCAATGCATCAAACAATTTTCAAAAGCTTAAGTATCAAATAATAATGCATTGATTATCATGTCCTCTTGGGCATAGTGGATGACTTAATAGCCATGTAAAATGCACCTCAATAATGATGTGTTTAACAAAAATATAATGAGTTCAACATTAATCCATCTTATGAAAAGTTTATCTTGAAAGTATAAATCAAATTTTTTTTGTTATTAATCATATATTGTGATTTGATTATATAAACTCAATTTCATTTTTTTCCTTTTGTATTTTTAAATTGCAAATAAAAATAAATCTATTTATTCACATAATAAAATGATTTAAAATAATAGTAGTAAAATGGAACTATTTACTCACTAAATTAATAAAATATTAAACTTATTAAATAATTAACATATTAATCTAAAATTATAGAATTAAATAAGTTTATATTAATAACAAATGATCAAAACCTTTGATGCATGTTACAAAAAAAGTTGATTATTAATATTCTCATCAAATACAATATTATAATACAAATAATTAATATTATAATTTAATGATCAATAATATAACATAAATAATTTACATTTATATATAACACATTTTTTCAATTCACAAATATAAAGTATAATTTATTAATTATAATTAGAAAAATTTAAAAATTTAATTTTTTCTTTGTTTGTCAAGTTGTTTATGATCTTTTAGGCTTGATTTGTGGCTTGAGGAGCCATGAATCAGGGGCATTTCATTCGTCAAAGTCATTCGAGGATCACACCTAGCCGAGGCCACACCAACCCTAAGCTCACTATATTTTTAGCATGTATCATACCTAGCACAAGGCACAACCACCCCATGTCACCTTGCTAACGAGACCCATCCTCAACCGGTTGTGCTAATAAGACTTGAATTTTAATTAATTTGTTTGTTAATTATAATTATATTAATTGAATTTGTATTCTCTAACATCATTTTTTTTCTTATTTATTCATACATATTTCTATATTAAATTTAAATATTTTATGATTTAAATTTATTAGGTTGGTTAAGATAAAAAACCTACATTTTATGGTTAATCTATGTATACTAATGTTAATGTATATTAATATATGATTATTTATAAAAAAAATTATATGTGAGCTTTATAAACCAATATAGCACAAAGGATAATAATTTAGAAGAGTACAATATAAAGTAGTTCAACATAGAACGTAGTGATATAAATGAGTACAATTGATGTTGAAATATGGACGCAATAAGAGAAAAATGCAATGTAGCTTAAGGGAAAGAGTAGAAAACATGCAATATGCAAAGAAAAAGAGCATGCAAGAAATTCACATAATCAGAGCATGCAAGAATTTTTTACACATAATCATGAGCATGCAAGAAATTCACATAATCATGATCACAAATAACTATGGTAAGGATGAAAGTGACCCAAAAAAACATGCATAGTGAACATGTGTGATGCATAGTGTGTCAAGGAAGATAAAAATTTATAGTTGAAGTTGAAGTATCATTTTGTCATTTGAGATAGAGGGTTGGACCTGTAGAAAGTTGACTAAGAATCCATGGAAAGTGCTTAGGCACACACTATAAATCTATAAAATGACCTTCTCACTTGCTTAAATATTATAACAATCAATTGTTATAAGAATTCCTCACTTCTTCTATGCACTTGCTTAAATATTATAACAACCAATTGTTATAAGCATCACTCACTTCTTCTATGCACATCCTCAACACCCTACGCAAATAAAGAACTGGGGATTATAATTTCACTTGGTATTTACTTTTCTATATATTTTTAGAGTGAAGTTGCACTCAAAAACGAGCGAACTTATTGTGGAATTTATCGTAGTGCAATCTCTAATCTAGGAGAAAAAAGATTTGATGTATGAAGTCTTTCATCGTAACCATATAATGAAAATATAAATAATTTTTTTATAGTTATCTAATGCTTCACATTACTTTCAAAGGCTTAAATATTAGAACATAATGCATATTAATTACGATGTCCTCTTGGGCATAGCAAAAGACTTCATAGTTGTATAGAATGCACCTTAATTATGATGTCCTCTTGGGCATTAAAAAAAAAAGATTTCATAGTTGTATAAAATGTACCTTAATTGTAAGGTGTTTTATATTGTAGTGAGTTCAGTATTCCATTTATCTTATGACAAATTGATTTGAAATTCTATTAATAATCTACTAAAATTGGACTATATAAACCTAATCTCTTTTTATTATTATATTTTAAAATTGTAGATAAAATAAAAATATTTGTTCACATAATAACATACAACTAATTTGAAAATGATTTAAAATATTAGCAATAACAATTTTTTTTCTTTGGAAAAAAATAGTAACTTTCTATTATGAAAATTTACAAGAGTAGATGCTCGCAGCATTCAGAAAATTCCCCGAGGGACCCAACAACGTGACTCACGCCAAGAAGCATAGCTACCAAGAAAAGAAACAAAACTAAAATTACACTTTGTCAGGAGGACTCGACTTCTCTTTTTTGCCCTTTTTCTTTTGGACTTTTTTCCATCCCCCTGGATCAGAAGCAGTAGAAATAACTGCCAACACATTATTACTATTGGCATTTGGGACTTATTTATATGAGTCAGAGCTCTTAGATATATGAGAGCGCTTTGTACCCACAAATGCTTGATTATTGTTCTTCCCCTCCAAATGGGTATCAAGGGTCGAAACAATAGAAGTAATGTTTGGTTCCTCAACAAAAAATTATATTCTTCCACACCATCTTCTCTCTTTTCTTGATTATTGTGTTGATCTCCAGCTTTCGGATGTTGCTTTGTTTCATCCAGTTCTTCACCTTCATCCTCTGAGGAAAGAGGGTCTGCAAACTGGCATCCTTTTTTCTTTTGTGGTTTCTTGTTTGTTCTTTTCTTGGATTGTATGTATGAGTTTTGTAAATGGCCTGTTTGATGGCGCACCCTGCATATAAATGTTTTATTTTCAAAGTCTAATGCTTGTGTCCACTTAAGATCTTTGTGTGATAGGAGCATATTGTCTGAAAGTCCCTTTCTTAATTCCATCTCCACAAAGATATGGGCAAACAGTGAAGATCGCTTTGTCCATTCTCTCTTGGTCCAGCTTCAGGAAAACTCTTAAAGAGTTCCTAATATCTTCTAATACTTTGTGGTGCCAGAAGGGGAGCGGAAGGTTATGCAACCTTACCCACACCGACATTTTTGTGATCACCATTGTGTTTGCATCAAAGCCATGGAACCATGGAGTTACTAAGAGGCCCACCCTCCCCCAAAACCATGGTCCCTCATTTATAACATGACTATAGCCTTTTTGGTTATCAAATTGAACCACGAAAAAAACCTTTGCACACAGTTATATATCATAGTATTTCTTCCAGTTTAGGTAAATCCATGCATTTAATTCTTCATATTTAGGCCATTGTCCATTGAAGCGACAAATAATGGCATTTTCTTGCAGTGAATTGAAGAGTCAATTTACTTATGGTATTTCTATGGCCAGCTCTGTATTTTTTTCCTTCTTTTCTACAATATATGGGCCTGGAAGAGATAGGTTAGGCAATTTTTTTTCCAGAGTGACAATTTTGCCTCTTAATTCATCTTTGAACGAGGTCTAACGCTTGATAGCCGATGAGGATCTAGCTAATGTGCTTACACCTAGGGCACTGTGTAGAAGCCTTAAGTTCATGGTGATGGTAGAATTCCTGTTATGTTGTAGGCTTTTAATTGGGTTTCTCCTTGTAGCACTTTCCCAGAATATATTAGACTCTGATTTGGGGCTGAAATTCCTGTTCATATTGGGTCTTTAGTTTTAGATCTGTAACAAGATCTGAGTCCCAGACCCATAAGATCTTTGTCTTCCTAGAAATGGTTTTTTAGAAGATATGGAACTGTGGCTCCAATATAGAGAGACTCTCGACGAAATTTGTAGCTTGAGGCCATGGTCCCAGGTTGCAAGAACCATGAGGAAAGCCTGTACTGGGACCACAATGTGGAGGATCATAGAGCAGGATGGGAAAGTACCAGGGAGTCTCCCCGCGTGACGACCACAAAGGTTTACTGAGCCATAGAAACAACAGAGAAACCCCCATAACCCAATCTGACAGTGCATCCACAAAAAAAATCCCAACAAAATGCTTCCAAAAACTAGCAGGTGTAACAGAGCATGAAAAGGAAAAAACAAAGTAATGGTTGAGTATTACCCTCGTAAGTATGGTCTGACAGACCCTCCCAGTCCTCACCCTCCTTGGTGATTTTCCCACTTCCTAGGTCGAGTTGCTCATGTCCTACATCCTGGGAAAGCATAGAGTCGGAAGACCAGAGAAAATGGAGCGAACGTGCTCCGAAAAGTGGCCTCCAACATCAGGGAGGAAGCCAATCCCATTAATTCCCAAAAACTATTGAGTTGCCACATGTGACGACTAGACACATACCAGACATTTCTTGTGCCTAACGCACACATGAAATTCCCTGAACCTATTCGCGATGTACAAGGTAATATTTATCGGGTAAAAATAGAGTCGAGGATATGGGGGGTTATGGCCCTCCTTCGGACTACTGCAGATATCCTCTGCCGAAACCACCCTCGATAATCCCCAGCAGCCACAACCTGGACCAATCTCATAGAGACGTTCAAGAATCTCCCACAGCACGCCGTCGACGGAACCAAAACCCTTAGTGGGTGCAAGAGCAACCATTTCTTCCAAAAACTCTTCTGATTGTTATACATGATTAAATAATTTCCAGATAATACATATTGTTACACATGTAAACAACCTAGTAATAACAACTTAATGGTATGGTGTTAAATATACTTGTATATTGTATATTGTAGTGAATTCAATATTTAATTCATATTATGACAAATTTATTTTGAAAATTTAGTTTAATAAATTTTCATTATTAATCATTTATTAAAATTTGACTATATAAAGCTAATCTCTTTTTATTTTTAATTTTAATTTTTATATTTTAAAATTTAGATAAAATAAAATTATTTATTTACATAATATCACACAACTAATTGGAAAATAGTTTAAATTATTCGTAATAAAATCTAATTAATAATTTTATCTTATTTTTAATTTTAAAGTATTATTATTAAATAATTAATAATGATTTTGAAATTTTACATTAATAATGATTCCGATTAATAATGCATAGGAAGCATTGGACTGAAATTTTGCAAACGAAAAAATAATGATTCTCACACAAGTAGCACTGAGGGACATCTACAAAGATGGAAGATGACAATTCACCTTGCAAGTAGAGAGACAATAAAGCAATCAGTAAACCAAAAAAATTCAATAAATATTAAGTCATCATCTACATTGATTGGCATTTGAGTATATGGAAAAAGGTTATATACCATTATTTTTTTGTCTGTCATATTCGAGATATTTTATTGTTGTTAAAGTACGTACTCAATAAATGGAATACAATACCGATGAGTGTTTTACACCTTGTCTTTTCATGACCTTCTTATGTTTGGTTCTCAAATGTTTTTTTATTTATGTGTTTATATTATTATTTTGTTATTGTATTTGCCACTGGCAGGATACTACGCATCAGGTTTTTCCTGATTGTGACATTAATTCATCTTGATTAGACATATGTTTTGAATTTTTTTTAATTTTTGCCATGGTTCACTATAAGATTTATTATTGTGTATTTATTTTAATTATTTTAATTTGAATTATCTGTTATCTGATTGGCCAAAAACTTTCACTTCTTATTGCAAAATGCCTAGATTTTATCACCATTATTTGTACCGTCGTTACAAAAAGATTCATATTTATGCTGCAAGTCTTGTAAATTCTTCGCCTACATCATAACCTCGGAACATGTTAATAAAAGTCGCGATGGCGATTGCGGAGCCGATGTGTTTATGGACTGTGATTTATATGTGTTTGAAACTCCAGCTTAAAAGGCATTAATCGCATCGGAACGTTTGTGAATGCATTAATCATATCGGAGGAGGGGCATCGCATCGGAACATTGGAAAATGTATTAATCGAAATCGGAAGCATTGAGTTGCGATTAATTGCATCGGCAAATAGAAAAGAAAGGTTTATAGAGCTGTGGCGCTGGAACTTTTCAAAGGTTAGTGTTGGGATTAAAATATGAGAGCATATTATATGCATAGTCTGCATTGTTTTAAAGCGGATCCGATGCATATTATTCAGTGGATTTGATAAGCAGATTTGGTGTTGGTTTTTAAACGATTGGCAAATGCATAGATTATAGTAAATCTAATGGACAGAAGAATTTATTAACTTTGTGGGACCCTCACGAATCGCATCGGAGAAAATCATAATAGTGGAACATGTTAATAAAAGTCCCGATGGCGATAACGGAGCCGATGTGTTTATGAACTGTGATTTATATGTATTTGAAGTTCCGGCTTAGAGTGCGTAGATTTAAAAAATAAAAATGGATACAGTTCGTATATGGATAGATAGTGTAGAGTTATATTTTTTTTAATTAATATTGTAAAAAATAAAATAATAAATCTATAGTGATTTTGTTCAAACAATAAAATACATTGGGATATGTATTTTTTAAACTATACATACTAAAACAGGTAAAATTATTACAAAAGAAAACTTATCAAAGTTTTCCATTGTGTGATAAAGTACAATGTATCAAATGAATGTTTTGCAATTGTGGACCTCCCTGAACGTGAAAAAACTTAAACCAAATATGGAAAATAAATTTGCCTTATAGAACTTATCGGGTCCGAGACTTGCCATTGCAATTGGCCGAAGACAGAAGAACTTGCGATTTGTGATTGCGATTGGGCGAATCGCGTTGCATCATTCAACAGTAGCAAAGAAAACATATTCCCAAATTGTTATGTGATGTGGAAATCAAATCCGCCTTATCAAACTTATCGGATCTGAGACTTACGATTGCAATGAGTCCAAAACAAAAGAACTTGTGATGCGATTGTTATTTTGCCTTTATATTTATTCATCGCATCGCAAAAGCTCAAAGGTGAATTTTAAGATTTATTACAAGGATTTGCCGATTTCCGATTGTACGACAATATTAATTCAAAATCAGATGGAGGATCGTGGGTTATTTTGTTTTCAATACACGAATGCAACGCGTTGGAGAGCATTTATGTTGAAATTGCGGGGAGATTAAATGGTAATTAAAATCTTTGTAGTTGTTCTCATTATTGTGTTTTATTTTGGCTGAAAGAATTCGTTTGATTTTGAGAACAAAAGTTCGAATCCTTTTATTCGCAGAACTAGAGAGAGTTTACCCGACTTTGAAATGTCAAAGAGAAGCAGAAAGTCTAAAGTTGCTTTTGTTGCAAATGCTCTTGTGCTAAACATGCCGCCCAAGGAAAAACTGGCCAAGCTCAAGCTAGTCACAGACACCTCCTGTCAAAGACTGGGGAAGATGACATGGGAGAATGTATACAATTTGCTTGAAAGAGAGAAACCTATTGTTGTTGTGCCCAAAGCAACTGTTCCTGATGAAGAAGATTCAGAGTTTGACTCTGAATCTCAACTTAGTGCATTGGAAAATTCGTTTTTACACCAAGTTGGTGCCTGGGCGAGTATTTTTCCCTACTATGATGTTATCAGATGGGTCATTGACAATGTGACCATTCAAAATAGGACTTTTGTTTCTGCTTCTGGATTAGTGTTCGGGTCATTCAGGGTAGAAGATATTAAATCAATGTACCATCTTCCCAATCCACAAAAAATTTACAACAAAGAATTTCTTAAAGAATATGCTGCAGAACATGCAAACCAGGCAGAGCCAATCAAAAAATGGAAGAATAACCCTGAGAAACATAAGAAAGAGGCATCAGGTATGTACTTTGTAGAGTCTCTGGCACCTCCATATTGTTATGCTGCAACAATGATGTGTAGGTTGTTCGGAAACGACAACTCTGCTAGATTTTCTATTCAAATGGTCCCGTTAATTCATTCTGCTGTTAATTCTGAAATTATGGATTGGGCTGTCATTTTTTCGGATAATATAGTTAATCAAATTCTAGAGTATAGAAAAGATAAGAATTCATGGAATTCTTCGCCTTTCCATTTTTGTGGTTATATTTTGGATGCCCTTTGTTTCAATTCTGAGTTCCCCATGCTAGGTTGGAAATGGACTCCAAAAGAACCTATTCCTATTCATGTGTATCATAGTTTTTTATGGAAAGAAAATTTCAAAGTTCATGTTTACAGAGTCTGCCATGGTTTTCTAATTCCAATCTACCAAACCATTTTTGGTCATTTCCCTCCTAGACTGTCCAATAAAGCCAAGACTGATTTGTCTGCTATTGGAGATTGGTTCGGAGAAGAAAAATTCACTTATATTAGAATTTTTGGGAGTATTGTTCAGCCACATATCCTTCCCCTATATGTTCTAGATAAGCTTTTAGCTCAGGAGATTTCCTATCAACTGACGGTTGAAGGAATGTCTAGAGTTTTGAAAAGCAATAAAAAGCTTATGTGGCCTACCTTCCCTTTTAATTGTGGCGACTATACTCTTAATAGTTTTTCTCATGCTGAGAAAGAAGTTGGTAAGATTTATAGTCTTAAGTTTTCAACAATTCCTGGAAGACAATACGACCCAAGGAAAGTGGCGCATGATTTTACTACCTCTGTTTCAATTGCCCGATTTGAGCATGAACCAGACATTTTTGATGATTTATTTGTTTCCATGAATGATATATTCCAAGTCTTTGATTCAACCAAGTTCAAGTTACAGGCTGAGGACTTGAAAAAGTTTTTGTTGTATAGAAGCCAAAGGTTACTTACTGTGCCTCTTGATCAGTTGAGAGCTCCCACAGAAGAGAAAGCATCACAACAAGCAGGAAATACTTATGGTAAAGAAGTAGAAGGAGCTGATCCTGTTTTAGGGAAAAAGGATGACAACATAAAAGCCGAGAGTGCCAAAACAGAAACAGATTCTCAAAAAGATATACAGAAGCCTTCAGTGCAAACAGAAAAAGAGAACACTGGCAGTGATGCCCAAGTACATATTGAAAAGAGAAGTACAGAAAGTAAAAATACTGAACAGGCACACAAGAATGACGCAGGTTCTCAACTTGGAGGACAAGTAGATACTGAATTGGTTGTTTCTTCTCATTTGCTAAATCAATATAAACAATTTGAACAGGAGATAGGATTGCAAAACAATCCTCAAGCTGACGATTCCAAAGATCAGGATGTGGAAATCATTCCTGAAAACCCGACTGAAGAAATTATGCTAAAGATAGAATAAATCCCTCCTTTAGATATATTCTACAGTCCGAAATATAGGGCTGTGGTAAGAAAACAAAGGAAAAGGAGGAGAACAGATCAAGATGCTCTTTTGGCATCACAGGGGGAGTTGCTAAATGTTCTTTATAAAAATGCTGAGGTGGATCCATCTGAGGATCTCACCAAATTGTCTCAGTATGATGGTGCCTATAGTGCTGCCACTATAGATAAAGCTTCTGAATTTTCACAGCTAGTAAAACAAAAGGATATGCAAATTGCTATCTTTGAAGAACAAGTTGCAGGTGGTCAGCAAAAGATTATTGAGTTGGAACAATGAGTATAGGATGTAGAACTCAGAGCTAAACAACTAGAAGAGCAACTCAGCCTTGAAAAGAAAAAGATTTATGAACAAGGCTTGGGAAAACAACATCAGTTGACTCAAGAAGTAGAAAAGCTACAAAATCTTTTACAAAATGAGAGAAATTCAAAAGTTGAACAGGAAAAAATGTTCCAATCAGAAATGGACAAGTTGAAGGAGTATCCCAAGCTAGATCAATTCATTACTGAATCTCTTGAAATGAACAAAGTGCTATCTCAATAGTTAAATGAATTTTGTTTAAAGTTGACATAAATTGAACCTTTGTACGAAGTTACATCGTCTTTGATAGATAAATCAGTCACTGTTAGGCAAGAAATTGAAGATGTTGATGATAAAATTTCCGAGTTTCTTTCATGGCAGGATACAGAGGAAGGAAGAAAAGCTAACCTTCCTAGAATTGAAGAGAGACACACAGAAATTCTATTTATGGAATGGGAACAACAATTAATAAAATCAGAAAGAGCTACATCAAGGGCTAAAAGTTTAATGAATAATACAACACAATTGATTAATGACAGCCTGTATGCTACCAATTTGATCTCAGATTGTACTCCAGGCGAGTTACCTAAAGTAAAAGAAGCTGATTCTAGGTGGAAGCAAGAGATAGTCGATAAAAATAAAAAAATTAGCAAACTTCAAGGAATTTCATGGGATAATATGTGGTCTTATCTGATCAAGCCACATAGTCAACAAATGGCCATCAAATTCCTTTCGAATGCTATTCAATGTATCAATCCTGAATTCTATGATGCTACATACACTGGACAGTTACATTTAAAAATGAGTCGGCCAACAGAAGTCCAAGATATGCTCAATGTCTTCCAGCTTCGTTCATCCACCTCAATCGATGATTAATGAGCCAGTCTACTACAAGCTTGCATTTTAGTTTAAGATATTTTATTTTAGATAGATTGTAGGAATAGTTTTAGTTATTTTGTTTTATTGAGTACCTATTTAAACCCCTTTCATGCATTTAGAAAGGGGTCCTTAATTTGTAATATTTTTTGACTTGGAGATTACGTTTTTGTACTCCATTTACTTCTATATTCTTTTATAAAGGGTCACATCTGGTGATTCTGTACGGAATTATTTTTTAAGAGTTGCATTTCTGTGCCTTGGAGTTGATTTTGCATTGGAATTGCTGGATTAGAGTATCAGATTTCATTTGAAAGTCTCAAGATGGATACGGTATTTCTATCTATTCACTGTTAATTTCTTTTGTCATATGATATTCTCTTTTAAGTTTTCTATCGTTTATGTGTGCTTCGTTCTACAATATTTCTTTAAATATATCATTTTTTAGTATATTAGAAATATTTATCTTTCATAAGTGTATGTAAATGATATACAATGATGAATACAATATGCTAATATAACTCTATTTAATTTCTTAAACAGAGTTATCTTTATTCGTTTCTGCACATTACAATTAAGTCATAATAGAGCACATCAATTATAGAACTACACATAACATCTTCAGAGTTGTCAGGAATTTTTTTCAGAAGAGTAGTTCGTTTAAGTATAAATGTGCGTTCTTCTATTGGTGCTGTGTTTATAAAGTTGCATTCTCTTGAACTATGATTCAGTGGTAGTAATAGAGCTATGTTGACTGCTTATTGAGCTAAAATTTGTTGAAGGTTAAGGAAAGCATTGCCTAGAGACTGTATCATTTGAATAGGATCATTTTTTCTCTTTTCATGTTCTTTTCGTATCCTTTTGAATCATTTGTCATAGATTTGTCAACTTTGGTCATATATGAAGTGCAATATGAAGTTGCAGCATATGCATTTAAAACATATTGAGAATCTATATTTGCATACCATAGGTGTGGCATATTGTATGCAAAGCTATTATTCCATATTTTCTGATGGTTTTCATTGCAAGAATACCATCGGTTGTGTTAATGTACTTTGGATTAATTCGATGTAAGCAGTTTCTGTTAACTGGAATTCATCTAACAAATCTTCATGGCTAGTTGATTTGTCATAGTGTTTTTGCTCTAAGGTGCTTTGCAAGGACAAAACTTTTCCATTTATTGAGCCATGTACCGAAGTAATTGGTTCAAGAATCCTTGTTCTTTTCATTGGTGGCATTGGAAATTTGTATGTACACTATGATGATTTTCTTTTTTTATAGCTTTTGGTATGATGATGTTGATGTATCTTTGCGAGTTTTGGATCAAGGTGATTTGTGCTACAAATTATATAGTTATCCAAGAAGTTTTCAATTGCTAAGTTACTATTAATTCCATATACTGGAGCATTTTCTATCCATATAAGAGCATGTTCATGTGCACTACCTCTATTTTGGAACTCAGTTACAAAGTAGTAATCTAATATTTTGCCAAAAAATGTGTTATCTTGACAGACTGAAATCGCTTCAATGCACTTGTCTTATGTCTATAGTAACGTGTACATGTTGTATCGGATCCTTCCCGACAAGAAAATGAATGTTGCATTCTCAAATACTTCAATGTGTTTCTCTATTTCTATCGTTATGTAATTTAATAAAAGTTTGTACTAGTGGTGTCCAAAGATGCTCTGCAGTTGTAAATGTAAGAAAGAAAGTTGGAAGACCTAATTGTCGTGTCATTGCAAATATATTTTTCTGCATTTTTTGATGATAATCAGGAGAAATTCCTATATGTTTGAAATCTATGTATCCAATGTGACTTTTTAGTAACTTTTCTAAATTGGGCTTGTACTTAACATCTTTTGCTAACAACTTTCTTTCTTGTAATTTTCCTTTTCTTATTCATACTGAGATGCATGAGATGACCTTTTCAATGAGTATTTGCATTGTCTTGAAGAACAAATTTGTGATGTGATAGAGAAAGTGACTATTGCAACGCATTTGTTCCCATTTTACTATTTCTTGGTAACAAAATCTTTGTAGTATATCATTGTCACGTGGATTTCCAACGAATAGTGTTGGGAAACTCATCTCTTCTGCATGTTTTTCTTTGAATATTCCAAGCGGTTGTTGTCCCTCGGCTGGTATGTACATTTTTTGTAATTCAAGTCCAATGCTTGAGATGTTTTTTTGAAATTGCAATGTCTTACATATTGGACATTTAGTTTTTCATGTGTCTTCAATTTGTCGTTTGTAAATTCCTATGGGAGTACTTTTTCGTGATGAACAATTTTTATCTACTATTTTATTTCTATTTTGTCCAATTTTATTTGGGTCATTTGTACGTATCATTTGTCTCAATTTGCAGAAATTTATTCTATTGTTGTTGTTTTTGTGCATTTGTACTATTCTATGTTGCAGATTGCATCGATTTGTATTTTGATTTGATAGTAATGGTTCATAATGAATGTGTGATGTACTTGTTTCAAATGATAATATGTTGTACGTTTAGTTGAAATTTGTTTTTGATTGGTAGTAATTCACAATGGTTTTACTGGTAAATAGCCATATTTGTATGTTTACATTGAATATGATTGATGTCCATTGCAAGGAAATTGATGTTCTACGAAGCTATGTGTCAACATAGTGAATTACATGAAGTTGATATAACATGACAGGATCTAGTTCATATTGGTATGATTCTTTTGCCTCTGTGTCATTTTACTCTAGACAATTGAGAAAATAACGAAAGTGCATAAGTATTTCAAATGCATTGAACAAACAATTTCCAGGAGTATATGCAAATTGCTGTAGTCTAAAGAGACTATGGTTCATTAAAACGATATCAATATTAGTATCTATGTGATGTTTTTTTGCTGCATACTATTTTTCAATGTCTATGATTTCAACCATTTTTTTCCATGTATTTATTCTTTAGATTCGTATGGTGATTTGTTTACTAAATAATATGTATCTTATATTTTTTTTCCTCAAAGATGAGGAGAGCTTATATAATATTTTTTGCTTTGTTGAATATATCTCTATGATAATGCTTACTAGCACAAAATACTAATTTTACTGTTATATTGTATCTTTGATTTCAAAGCAGTAAAATAAGAGAAGAAAAGTTGCAAGTAACTAGTTCCTACTTTGCATCTCTCTGTGTTTCAAAAGTATCACTGCAAAACAAAGAATATGCAACGTTGATTATTGTCTTTGAAAACATGAATCTCACATACAGGCTATGTATTCTAGAAGTAATTCACTTTTGTATACAATAGAAAGCATGAAATACAGATTGTATATGTCTTCATTAGTAAAGCTAATCTTGCTAGTTGTAAACAACATAATTGTAATTACGAATATGTATGTACAATTAGATATGCACTATAGCATAATAGCATCTTGAAGGCAACAATATGCTTCATACAAAGACATTTACTAATTCAAAGAGAAGTAGGAGAAGAAAAGGCTAATTGGGTAACAACCTTGCAAGAATATGGTATTGACATTAAACCAGCAAAGATTGTTAGAGGACAAGGTTTTTGTAGATTATTAGCAGGAGCTCATAATATATCAGAAAATCAAGATTCAGAGAATGCTATTTCAGTGAGTCAGATAAGTGTTACGGATTCTGAATCTCAGTATGCTCATCTGATATTTGACTTGAAAAATGGGTATGCTCCTAATCTCAGCTATAAGAATAAACGTGCTTTAAGATTAAAAGCAGACGAAGCCAGATTTTCCTCTACAATTAGTAAACATTGAAGAACCATTTGAGCAATGGGAGCTTCATGCTATTGGTCAGATAACACTTCATTCTTCCAAGCAGCATAAGTACATTCTCATAGTAACAGATTACTTCACAAAATGGGTAGAAGCAATTTCTGTAAAGGTAGCCAACTCTGATGAAATTATTGATTTCATCGATCAATTCATCATTACCAGGTTTGGTGTACCTAACGCTCTGGTCTGTGATAATGCATCTTATTTTCCTGGTAATAGTATAATGGAATTTGCAATTAAAAGAGGTTTTAAATTGAAATATTAAGCTAACTTTTATTCACAAGGTAATGGTTTAGCTGAATCCACTAATAAAAATCTCCTCAAAATCATTAAAAGGACTATTGATCAAAGCCAAATGAATTGGCACAAATGTTTAATCTTTGCATCATGGGCTGATGGTATTACTCTTAAAGCTTCTATTGGAACTTCACCTTTCAATTTAGTTTATGGTAAAGAAGTTGTAATAACATCAAATCTAGCTCTTCCATCATTAGTCCTGGTGCAATTCATTGAAGAAAATAATATGCTTTCACATTCTAACCCCAACGCTAACCTTTGAAAAGTTCGGGTGCCATAGCTTTATAAACCTTTTTTTTCTATTTTCCAATGCGATTAATCGCAACTCAATGCTTCTGATTGCCATTAATGCATTTTCCAATGTTCGGATGCGATGCCCTTCCTCCGATGTGACTGATGCATTCGCAAACCTTCCGATGCGATTGATGCCTTTTAAGCCGAAACTTCAAACACATATAAATTACAGTCCATAAACACATCAGCTGTGCAATGGCCATCAAGAGTTTTATTAACATGTTCCACTGTTATGATTTCCTCCAATGCGATTTGTGAGGGTGCCACAAGGTTAATAAATTCCTCTGTTAATTCGATTTATTATATTATTTTATTTTTTACTATATCAATTAAAAAATATATAAATTTAATTTTATATTTAATTCTTTATTTTTTAAATTTATTATTTTATTTTTAACTATGAAATCTCTTGTTCATAATTAATCTTTATGCTCAGCCTATCTGCTTAGACTCTCTGTCCATATACGAACTGTATTCATTTTTATTTTTTAAATCTACGTACTCTAAGCCGGAACTTCAAATACATATAAATCATAGTTCATAAACACATCGGCTCTGTCATCGCCATCAGGACTTTTATTAACATGTTCTGCTGTTATGATTTTCTCCGATCGGGTCCGCTTTAAAACAATGCAGACTATGCATATAATATGCTCTCATATTCTAACCCCAACGCTAAGCTTTGAAAAGTTCGGGCGCGACAGCTTCATAAACGTTTCTTTTCTATTTCCCGATGTGATTAATCGCAACTAAATGCTTTTGATTGTAGTTAATGCATTTGCCAATGTTCCGATGCGATGCCCTTCCTCCGATGCGATTGATGCATTCACAAACGTTCAGATGCGATTAATGCCTTTTAAAGCGGAACTTCAAACACATATAAATCACAGTCCATAAACACATCGGCTCCACAATCGCCATCGAGACTTTTATTAACATATTCCGTTGTTATGATTTTCTCCGATGCAATTCGTGACGGTCCCACAAGGTTAATAAATTCTTCTGTCTATTCGATTTATTATATTATTTTATTTTTTACTATATTAATTAAAAAAAATATAACTTTAATTTTATATTTAATTCTTTGTTTTTCAAATTTATTATTTTATTTTTAACTATGTAATTTCTTGTTCATAATTAATCTTTGTGCTCAACCTACCTGCTTACACTCTGTATCCATATACAAACTGTATTCATTTTTATTTTTTAAATCTACGCACTCTAAGCCCAAATTTCAAATACATATAAATCATACTTCATAAACACATCGGCTCCGTTATTGCCATCGACACTTTTATTAAGATGTTCCGCTGTTATGATTTTCTCCGATGCGATTCGTGAGAGTACCACAAAGTTAATAAATTCTTCTGTCCATTCGATTTATTATAATTTATGCATTTTCCAATGGTTTAAAAACCAACACCAAATCTGCCTATCAAATCCGCTGAATAATATGCATCGGGTCCGCTTTAAAACAACACAGACTACACATATAATATGCTTTCATATTCTAACCCCAATGCTAACCTTTGATATTGCATAAGCCTATTCATTTCATTTTTCAGACATAACTGTTGCTTCCAGTCAATCGCCAATTGTTGTACTATACAACAACCCTCCCCATTTTTAAATTTTTGGAATAAATCCCATTTAAAAATAGGCCCGCTTTTTATATCTTTTCCATAAATAAAAAAATGCATATCACATTTTATTCACAAAGTTTACGAGTTTTAAAAACTTTCCGATCCGATCAGTTAAAAGACCTTTTAACATATTTCGAACATATTAGAAAAAATTTATACTCAGAATATGTTAAAATGAATAGTAAATCGCAATCGAAAATTCGGAAAAGTTCTTTTAAAGAGTTGTTATTGGTTTGAGAAGTTTCGATGCGATCGTGTTCAATTCCAATCGCATTTCAGAATAATATTAAGTATTTCACATTTTCTATTTATAACAATGCGATGCGATTTATCACAATCACGTCTCGGGAAAGAGATTAAACATTTCATTCGTCTCATTGCAAAATTCCGATGCGATTGTGCTCAATCGCAATTGCATTTTCGGAGATAGATTATAACAGTCCACTTCATTTTAAGTCTCCGATGCAATCGGGATTTGGAAATAACGTTTTCACTCAAACAAATTGCGATGTGATCATTGCAATCGGAAAATCGGCATGAATCAATTTCTATTTATCTTGCGCACCATTGAAGACTTGCGATGCGATTGTTATTTTATTCATCGCATCGCAAAAGATCAAAAGTGAATTTTAAAAATTGCCTCGATGTATTTATTTAAGATTTTGGTATAAATATTTGAGATTCTATGATATAACATTACACAACAACAGTGTATACAAGCAATAACAGAGAATGCAATTATAGAAATTTAAAATTTAAATTAAATTATGTTCTAAATAAACTTTATCATTTTTTTATTATTATTTATTTTAATTATGAAAACTTTAAAAAATTATTTAAAAAATAATAATTGTAAAAAAATATTAGGATTCAAATTTGTTCAAATGTTAAATAAATCTAATACAAATAATAATACTTAAAATTGTCATTTTTTAAAAATAATTTTATTAATTGGGATTATGTTAAATAGTTATAGCAAATAATTCTTATTTTTCTAATTCAGATTCAAATTTTCACCAATTACATGATAAACATTAATATGTTGATGATTATTACTTAAATTAGTTATATTTGAACTAAACTATATCACTTTCGTATATATGTAGATTAACTTCATAGTTTGACGGTTTTCGAACTCCACACCTCTGACATACTTCAGCCATGAGTATTAATTGTACTGTGAGTAATTATATCAATTTAATCGTTTTGATATTTCTCGGGATCTTATCTCATTAAGTGCTTGGTACCAATTTTTATGACTCTATTAATTCTGTTCAAGTTGCTATTTTAACTAATTCGCTTTTTGTTTCCTGTGTATAGAAATACATGTCAATCTAGGCAGTTCACTCTATTAGTATTGTACGGAAGCTTGTGCATTGAAGGTTATAAACCTTTTCAATTAATATGAGATTAACAAAGTTCAAGTCTTACCACATTAACTTTACCCTTCAAATGTGCTTTATTCTGAATCTAGTATAGTTGAAACCATAGGTAATAAAAATAAGGTTATAAGGCCATAGGTAATTATATAAAGACTTTTATCGTATGCAATAAAGATCAGACCCCATACAACTTATTCATTAGCAATATATTCCTCCAGTTACGTTACTATATACATAGTTTTTACTTGCTGCTCCAAATTATTGAATTTTGGTATGTGAAGTTGTTTAGTTTTCATTAAATTATAAGTTAGTTATTAATATATTTTCTACTGGGTTGAAAATACTTTTAAGAGCCATTGCATTCACATCATTAAATAATTTATTAAAGAACACAAATTACAAATTTATCTTTACTCGCTTCGAGGATTACATTAAACTAAATCCATGTCGAATCTACATTTATCATCGGTCATTTCTTGATTATACAAATGCTCATAGTTGTCCACCTATTCTACTGCGAAAACCATCATGGAAAAAATAAAATTCAAATTTCAATGTTATTAATCATACATAGAATCATTATTAACAATAAGGTTTTCCGCATCGAATATGTAATTTATGACATTCATTATGCAAATGCAGATCTGAGTTGGAGGATCTAGTGATGTCACAAACATCTCATGTAGATCTCTTGATATCAACAACCATTAATTCAAAATTAAATAGCATAAAATTATAACAGTTGTACCAGTTTCTACTTTGCAGTTGTTCTTTTGCTTAAAGCTCTGTGAATTTTATTTTTGCTCTTTAGATTTTCTGTTCTTGACCATCGAAATCTTTGTATTCTGCTCAAGACATCTGCAAGTAGATTTATCGTGCAACTCGACACTCTGCAAGCAAGCTTTCGCAAGTCAGGCTGGAACTGTGCCCGTCTGGTTGCAAGGTTTGCTAAGAATAATTTCTCTTACTCTTTCACGTAATTCCACACATTAAATTTGGTTTCTTGCTTTGATTCTGAGTGCAAAGTGGATGATATTCTACCTACAATTTACATGATAGCCAATGGAACAGTGATGATTGCAATTCCTTTCGAATTTGATAAAGTTGGTGCATCCTACAATTCTCATTTCTTTTAAACAAATTTACAAAGTTCCTAGAAGTACTTCTCAAGATTGTATCATACAGAGGAAACATAGAAAACATAATTTTGTTAGGTCTCTAACATGAGAATACCATTTATATCAGCCTAGGAGGATTCAAAGTCATTTCCCTTGGAACGAATTTGTTTACTAAAGCCTCCGTTTATTAAAAAATGTAGATTATTATCATCATCACTTTCTGAATCAAATTCCACTTCATTTGTAGCTTCGGTATTAGCAGATGAAAAACTATGTTCTTGTTCGGCTTAAAATTTTTTTGCGATAATTTTAATTCTCAAAGACATAAAATACTTTTCCTAATTTTAATTTATTTTAAATTATTATTTAATTAAAAATTACTTCGTTGTAATTTTAATTTTTCCGAAAACCTTCAAGATTACGTCGCAATTTTACTTTTCAACAAAAAATACATCACGCAGACTGTATGTTTTGAAGTTTGTTTCTATTTTCAACGAAGATTACATCGTAATTTTACTTTTCAACAAAAAAAATAAATCTCAAAGAGTGTATGTTTTGAAGTTTGTTTCCATTGCATTATTTTATTATTTGATCGAAAATTAAAATATATATATAATTTCATATAGAATAAATTTTGTCATCCTATAAATCCTTGCGTGACTGGATTCTATACAATTTATCTCGCTGCCAAAATGCATTCGCTCTGCATTATTTGGCCTTTTTTATTTTTTTATTTTTTGCAATTTTAACTAACCTGGACAGTACAGTACTGCTACGAAGACGACTTTGAATGACATTTTCTAACAAAATAGTCTTTTGTTCTCTTAAGCTTTCGATTTTGTCAGAAAATTTTTCATTGTGGTTCTCCAAATTCGATATATGATGATGCTCTTGAAGTAATTCCCGAGCGATCGCTAGAGTCCCGTTCTCTTAAACTATCGATTTTGTCAGAAAAGTTTTGATTGAGGTTCTCCAAATTCGACGTATGATGATGCTCTTGAAGTAATTCCCGACTGATCCCTACAGTCCCATTTCTTGCATCTACAATCTGTGATAAGGTTCATAGTTTTCTAGTTCCCAATCTTTAAGTGTTTAGTCTGATTCTTGAAATATCGTCTAAATTTCGTGTTGAACTTCCTGCTCACAAAAGGTTTTACAAAATAGTGACTGTTGCAAGACAGCGTGCACAAAATTTGATTCTATGTCTTTCAGTTCAAGAAAAAATAATACTGCCATCTAAACCTATCCTATTTTGCATTCTGCTCTGCTTTTTAAAATAAAAACATATGACACTGTTACAAAGACTCTTGGGCCTTTTATATGTGGTAGCACATATTACACTAAAAATAAAACTAAATCAATATGCCCTTTCGGAGCCACCCAAAATGAAGGCTCATATTAAAAACATTGAAATGTTTTAACATTAGCTCTTATAACAAAGTACTTTATAAAAAAAATTTCGTGCATATAAAACATATTAAAACCTTTGACATAAATCCTTTGCATTGTTCACCATTTTAGAAAGCAGTTCGAACACAAAAAACTGGAGATAAAAAATGGAACAGTGAAAACAGAAGTAGCTAATAGAACAGATGCAAAGCCAAGGGTAGTTTATAGATTATGCAGTTATAGCTTATTGAGAATAGTACTTGTTACACTATAGTCTAGAGATTCCACTGGCAGGATACTACGCATCAGGTTTTTCCTGATTGTGACATTAATTCATCTTGATTAGACATATGTTTTGAATTTTTTTTTAATTTTTGCCATGGTTCACTATAAGATTTATTATTGTGTATTTATTTTAATTATTTTAATTTGAATTATCTGTTATCTGATTGGCCAAAAAATTTCACTTCTTATTGCAAAATGCCTAGATTTTATCACCATTATTTGTACTGTCGTTACAAAAAGATTCATATTTATGCTGCAGGTCTTGTACTTTATGTGGAGTCGCATTAAGCAAAATAACGAGAGAGTGCTGAGCCGTCCATTATGGTCTGTCAGATAGCACAAGCCGTTTTCTCTGTATCAGTGACCATTTATGGTCTCTGATAGATTGTTATATACGGCAAATAGAAAAGAAATGTTTATAAAGCAGTGTTATATGCGTAGTCTGCATTTTTTTAAAGCGAGCCCGATGCATATTTTTCAGCGCTAAAATTAAAGTTGTATTTTTTTTAATTGATATAGTAAAAATTAAAATAATATAATAAATTGAATGGACAAAAGAATTTATTAACCTTGTGGGACCCTCACGAATCGCATCGGAGAAAATCATAACAGCGGAACATGTTAATAAAAGTTGCGATGGCGATTGCGGAGCCGATGTGTTTATGAACTGTGATTTATATGTGTTTGAAACTCTGGCTTAAAAGGCATTAATCGCATCGGAACGTTTGCGAATGCATTAATCGTATCGGAGGAGGGGCATCGCATCAGAACATTGGCAAATGTATTAATCGCAATCGGAAGCATTGAGTTGCGATTAATTGCATCAGAAAATAGAAAAGAAAGGTTTATAGAGCTGTGGCGCCAGAAATTTTCAAAGGTTAGTGTTGGGATTAGAATATGAGAGCATATTATATGCGTAGTCTGCATTGTTTTAAAGCGGATCTGATGCATATTATTAAGTGTATTTGATAAGCATATTTGGTGTTGGTTTTTAAACGATTGGCAAATGCATAGATTGTATTAAATCGAATGGACAGAAGAATTTATTAACTTTGTGGGACCCTCATGAATCGCATCGGAGAAAATCATAACAACGGAACATGTTAATAAAAGTCCCGATGGCGATAACGGAGCCGATGTGTTTATGAACTGTGATTTATATGTATTTGAAGTTCCGGCTTAGAGTGCGTAGATTTAAAAAATAAAAATGGATACAATTCGTATATGGACAGAGAGTGTAGAGTTATATTTTTTTTTAATTAATATTGTAAAAAATAAAATAATAAATCTATAATGATTTTGTTCAAACAATAAAGTAGATTGGGATATGTATTTTTTAAACTATACATACTAAAACAGGTAAAAGTATTACAAAAGAAAACTTATCGAAGTTTTCCATTGTGTGATAAAGTACAACATATCAAATGAATGTTTTGCAACTGTGGACCTCGCTGAACGTGAAAAAACTTAAACCAAATATGGAAAATAAATTTGCCTTATAGAACTTATCGGGTCCGAGACTTGCCATTGCAATTGGTCGAAGACATAAGAACTTGCGATTTTCGATTGCAATTGGGCGAATCGCATTGCATCATTCAACAATAGCAAAGAAAACATATTCCCAAATTGTTATGCAATGTGGAAATCAAATCCGCCTTATAAAACTTATCGGATCCGAGACTTACGATTGCAATGAGTCCAAAACAAAAGAACTTTCGATGCGATTGTTATTTTGCCTTTATATTTATTCATCGCATCACAAAAGATAAAAGGTGAATTTTAAGATTTATTACAAGGATTTTGCGATTTCCGATTATACGACACGTTGGAGAGCATTTATGTTGAAAATGCGGGGAGATTAAATGGTAATTAAAATCTTTGTAGCTGTTCTCATTATTGTGTTTTATTTCGGCTGAAAGCATTCGTTTGAATTGGAGAAAAAAAGTTCGAATCCTTTTATTCGCAGAACTAGAGAGAGTTTACCCGATTCTGAAATGTCAAAGAGAAGCAGAAAGTCTAAAGTTGCTTTTGTTGCAAATGCTCCTGTGCTAAACATGCCACCCAAGGAAAAATCGGCCAAGCTCAAGCTAGTCATTGACACCTCCTGTCAAGGACTGGGGAAGATGACATGGGAGAATGTATACAATTTGCTTGAAAGAGAGAAACCTAGGGTTGTTCTGCCCAAAGCAACTATTCCTGATGAAGAAGATTCAGAGTCTGACTCTGAATCTCAACTTAGTGCATTGGAAAATTCATTTTTACACCGAGTTGGTGCCCGGGCAAGTATTTTTCCCTACTATGATGTTATCAAATAGGTCATTGACAATGTGACCATTCAAAACAGGACTTTTGTTTCTGCTTCTGGATCAGTGTTCGGGTCATTCAGGGCAGAAGATATTAAAGCAATGTACCATCTTCCCAATCCAAAAAAGATTTACAACAAAGAATTTCTTAAAGAATATGCTACAGAACATGCAAACCAGGCAGAGCCAATCAAAGAGTGGAAGAATAACCCTGAGAAACATAAGCAAGAGGCATCAAGTATGTACTCTGTAGAGTCTCTGGCACCTCCATATTGTTATGTCGCAACAATGATGTGTAGGTTGTTCGGAAACGACAACTCTGCTAGATTTTCTATTCAAATGGTCCCGTTAATTCATTCTGCTATTAATTCTGAAATTATGGATTGGGCTGTCATTTTGTCGGATAAGATAGCTAATCGAATTCTAGAGTATAGAAAAGATAAGAATTCATGGAATTCTTCGCATTTCCATTTTTGTGGTTATATTTTGGACACCCTTTGTTTCAATTCTGAGTTCCCCATGCTAGGTTGGAAATGGACTCCAAAAGAACCTATTCCTATTCATGTGTATCATAGTTTCTTATGGAAAGAACATTTCAAAGTTCATGTTTACAGAGTCTGCCATGGTTTTCTAATTCCAATCTACCAAACCATTTTTGGTCATTTCCCTCCTAGACTGTCCAATAAAGCCAAGACTGATTTGTCTGCTATTGGAGATTGGTTCGGAGAAGACAAATTCACTTATATCAGAATTTTTGGGAGTATTTTTCAGCCACATATCCTTCCCCTATATGTTCTAGATAAGCTTTTAGCTCAGGGGATTTCCTATAAACTGACAGTTGAAGGAATGTCTAGAGTTTTTAAAAGAAATAAAAAGCTTATGTGGCCTACCTTCCCTTTTAACTGTGGCAAATATACTCTTACTATTTTTGCTCATGCTGAGAAAGAAGTTGGTAAGATTTCTAGTCTTAAGTTTTCAACAATTCCTGGAAGACAATACGACCCAAGGAAAGTGGCACATGATTTTACTACCTCTGTTTCAATTGCCCGATTTGAGCATGAACCAGACATTTTTTATGATTTATTTGTTTCCATGGATGATATATCCCAAGTCTTTGATTCAGCCAAGTCCAAGTTACAGGCTGAGGACTTGAAATTTTTTTTGTTGTGTAGAAGCCAAAGGTTACTTACTGTGCCTCTTGATCAGTTGAGAGCTCCCACACAGGAGAAAGCATCACAACAAGCAGGAAGTACTTCTGGTAAAGAAGTAGAAGGAGTTGATCCTGTTTTAGGGAAAAAGGATGACAGCAGAAAAGACGAGAGTGCCAAAACAGAAACAACTTCTCAAAAATATATACAGAAGCCTTTAGTGCAAACAGAAAAAGAGAACACTGGCAGTGATGCCTAGGTACATATTGAAAAGGAAAGTACAGAAAGTAAAAATACTGAACATGCACACAATAATGATGCAGGTTCTCAACTTAGAGGACAAGTAGATACTGAATTGGTTGTTTCTTCTCATTTGCTAAATCAATATCAACAATTTGCACAGGAGATAGGATTGCAAAACAATCCTCAAGTTGACAAGTCCAAAGATCAGGATGTGGAAATCATTCCTGAAAACCCGACTGGAGAAATTATGCTAAAGATAGAAGAAATCCCTCCTTTAGATATATTCTATAGTCCGAAACATAGGGCTGTGGTAAGAAAACAAAGGAAAAGGAGGAGAACAGATCAAGATGCTCTTTTGGCATCACAGGGGGAGTTTCTAAATGTTGTTTATAAAAATGCTGAGGTGGATCCATCTGAGGATCTCACCAAATTGTCTCAGTATGCTGGTGCCTATAGTGCTGCCACTATAGATAAAGCTTCTGAAGTTTCACAGCTAGTAAAACAAAAAGATATGCAAATTGCTATCTTTGAAGAACAGGTTGCAGGTGGTCATAAAAAGATTATTGAGTTGGAACAACGAGTACAGGATGCAGAACTCACAGCTAAACAACTAGAAGAGCAACTCAACTTTGAAAAGAAAAATATTGATGAACAAGCCTTGGGCAAACAACATCATTTGACTCAAGAAGTAGAAAAGCTACAAAATCTTTTACAAAATGAGAGAAATTCAAAAGTTGAAGAGGAAAAAATGTTCCAATCAGAAATGGACAAGTTGAAGGAGTATCCCAAGCTAGATCAATTCATTATTGAAGCTCTTGAAATGAAAAAACTGCTATCTCAACAATTAAATGAATTTTTTTTTAAATTTGACACAAATTGAACCTTTGTACGAAGTTACATCGTCTTTGATAGATAAATCAGTCACTGTTAAGCAAGAAATTGAAGATGTTGATGATAAAATTTCCGAGTTTCTTTCATGGCAGGATACAGAGGAAGGAAGAAAAGCTAACCTTCCTAGAATTGAAGAGAGACAGAAGGAAATTCTATTTATGGAATGGGAACAACAGTTAATAAAATCAGAAAGAGCTACATCAAGGGCTAAAATTTTAATGAATAATACAACACAATTGATTAATGACAGCCTGTACGCTACCAATTTGGTCTCAGATTGTACTCCAAGTGAGTTACCTAAAGTAAAATGAGCTGATTCTAGGTGGAAGCAAGAGATAGTCGATAAAAATAAAAAAATTAGCAAACTTCAAGGAATTTCATGGGATAATATGTGGTCTTATCTGATCAAGCCACATAGTCAACAGATGGCCATCAAATTCCTTTCGAATTCTATTGATGTATCATTCTGAATTCTACGATGCTACATACCTTTGGACAATTACATTTAAAAATGAGTCGACCAACAGAAGTCCAAGATATGCTCAATGTCTGCCAGCTTCGTTCATCCACCTCAATCAATGATTAATGAGCCAGTCTACTACAAGCTTGCATTTTATTTTAAGATATTTTATTTTAGATAGATTGTAGGAATAGTTTTAGTTATTTTGTTTTATTGAGTACCTATTTAAACCCCTTTCATGCATTTAGAAAGGGGTCCTTAATTTGTAATATTTTTTGACTTGGAGATTACATTTTTTGTACTGCATTTATTTCTATATTCTTTTATAAAGGATCACATCTTGTGATTCTGTGCATAATTATTTTTTAAGAGTTGCATTTCTGTACCTTGTAGTTGATTTTGCATTGGAATTGCTGGATTAGTGTATTAGATTTCATTTGAAAGTCTCAAGATGGATACGGTGTTTCTATCTATTCACTGTTAATTTCTTTTGTCATATGATATTTTGTTTTAAATTTGCTATCGTTTATGTGTGCTTCATTTTACAATATTTCTTTATATATATCATTTTTGAGTACATTAGAAATATTTATCTTTCATAAGTGTATGTAAATGATATACAATGATGAATACAGTATGCTAATATAGCTCTGTTTAATTTCTTAAACAGAGTTATCTTTATTAGTTGCTGCACATTACAATTAAGCTATAATAGAGCACATCAATTATAGAACTGCACATGACATCTTCACAGTTGTCACGAATTTGTTTCAGAAGGGTAGTTGGTTTAGGTATAAATGTGTGTTCGTCTATTGGTTATGTGTTTATAAAGTTGCATTCTCTTCAACTATGATTCAATGGTGGTGGTAGAGCTATGTGGACTGCTTGTTGAGCTAAAATTTGTTCAAGGTTAAGAAAAGCATTGCCTAGAGACTGTATCATTTGAATAGCATCAATTTTTATCTTTTCATGTTCTTTTTGTATTCTTTTCAATGCAATTGTGATAGATCTGTCAACTTTGGTCATATATGAACTTCAATATGAATTTGTAGCATATGCATTTAAAACATATTGAGAATTTTCATTTGCATTCCATAGGTGTGGCATATTGTATGCAAAGTTATTATTCCATATTTCTAATGGTCTTCGTTACAAGAATACCGTTGGTTGTGTTAATGTACTTTGTATTGATTCGATGTAAGCAGTTTCTGTTAACTGGAATTCATCTAAGAAATCTTAATGGCTAGTTGATTTGTCATAGTGTTTTTTCTCTAAGGTGCTTTGCAAGGACAAAATTTTTTCATTTATTGACCCATGTACTGAAGTAATTGGTTCAAGAATGCTTGTTGTTTTAATTGGTAGCATTGGAAATTTGTATCTAGACTGTGATGCTTTTATTTTTTATAGCTTTTGGTATGATGATGTTCATGTATCTTTGCGAGTTCTGGATCAAGGTGATTTGTGCTACAAGTTATATAGTTACCCAATAAGTTTTCAATTTCTAAGTTAATATTAATTCCATATACTAGAGCATTTTCTATCCATATAAGAGCATGTTCATGTGCATTACTTCTATTTTGCAACTCAGTTACAAAGTAGTAATCTAATATTTTTCCAAAAAATGTGCTATCTTGACAGATCAATTGCTTCAATGCACTTGTCTTATGTCTATAGTAACGTGTACATGTTACTGGATCCTTTATGACAAGACAATGAATGTTGCATTCCTCAATTGTTTCAATGTATTTCTCTTTATTTCTATTGCTATGTGATTTAATAAAAGTTTGTACTAGTGGTGTCCAAAGATGCTCTGCATTTGTAAATGTAAGAAATAAAGTTGGAAGACCTAATTGTCGTGTGATTGCAAATATGTTTTTGCATTTGTTGATGGTAATCAGGAGAAATTCCCATCTGTTTGAAATCTATGTATCCAATGTGACTTTTTAGTGACTTTTCTAGATTGGGCTTGTACTTAACATCTTTTTCTAACAACTTTCTTTCTTGTAATTTTCCTTTTCTTATTTGTACTGAGATGCATGAGATGACCTTTTCAATGAGTATTTGCATTGTCTTGAAGAAAAAATTGTGATGTGATAGGGAAAGTGACTATTGCAATGCATTAGATCCCATTTTACTATTTCTTGGTAACAAAATCTTTGTAGTATATCATTGTCACGTGGATTTCCAACGAATAGTGTTTGGAAACTCATCTCTTCTGCATGTTTCTCTTTGAATATTCCAAGCGGTTGTTGTCCCTCGGCTGGTATGTACATTTTTTGTAATTCAAGTCCAATGCTTGAGATGTTTTTTTGAAATTGCAATGTCTTACATATTGGACATTTCGTTTTTCATGTGTCTTCAATTTTTCGTTTGTAAATTCCTATGGGAATACTTTTTCGTGATGTACAATTTTTATCTGCTATTTTATTTCTATTTTGTCCAATTTTGTTTGGGTCATTTGTACGTATCATTTGTCTCAATTTGTAGAAATTTATTCTATTGTTGGTGTTTTTGTGCATTTGTACTATTCTATGTTGCAGATTGCAGCGATTTGTATTTTGATTTGATAGTAATGGTTCATAATGAATGTGTGATGTACTTGTTTCAAATGATAATATGTTGTACATTTAGTTGACATTTGTTTTTGATTGGTAGTAATTCACAATGGTTTTACTGGTAAATAGCCATATTTGTATGTTTACATTAAATATGATCGATGTCCATTGCAAGCAAATTGATGTTCTGCGAAGCTATGTGTCAACAGCTTGAATTACATGAAGTTGATATAACATAACAAGATCCAGTTCATATTGGTATGATTCTTTTGCCTCTGTGTCATTTTGCTCTAGACAATTGAGAAAATAACGAAAGTGCAGAAGTATTTCAAATGCATTGAACAAACAATTTCCAGGAGTATAAGCAAATTGTTGTAGTCTAAAGAGACTATGGTTCATTAAAACGATATCAATATTAGTATCTATGCGATGTTTTTTTGCTGCATAGTAGTTTTCAATGTCTATGATTTCAACCATTTTTTTCCATGTATTTATTCTTCAGATTCGTATGGTGATTTGTTTACTAAGTACTATGTATCTTAGATTTTTTTTCCTCAAAGATGAGGAGAGCTTCTATAATATTTTTTGCTTTGTTGAATATATCTCTATGATAATGTTTACTAGCACAAAATACTAATTTTATTGTTATATTGTATCTTTGATTTCAAAGCAGTAAAATAAGAGAAGCAAAGTTACAAGTAACTAGTTCCTACTTTGCATCTCTCTGTGTTTCAAAAGTATCACTGCAAAACATAGAAGATGCAATGTTGATTATTGTCTCTGAAAACATGAATCTCACATACAGGCTATGTATTCTAGAAGTAATTCACTTTTGTATACAATAGAAAGCATGAAATACAGATTGTATATGTCTTCACTAGTAAAGCTAATCTTGCTAGTTGTAAACAACATAGTTGTAATTACGAATATGTATGTACAATTAGATATGCACTATAGCATAATAGCATCTTGAAGGCAGCAATATGCTTCATACAAAAACAGTTACTAATTCAAAGAGAAGTAGGAGAAGAAAAGGCTAAATGGGTAATAGCCTTGCAAGAATATGGTATTGACATTAAACCAGCAAAGATTGTTAGAGGACAAGGTTTTTGTAGATTATTAGCAGGAGCTCATAATATATCAGAAAATCAAGATTCAGAGAATGCTATTTCAGTAAGTTAGATAAGTGTTACGGATTCTGAATCTCAGTATGCTCATCTGATATTTTACTTGAAAAATGGGTATGCTCCTTCTAATCTCAACTATAAGAATAAACGTGCTTTAAGATTAAAAGCAGACGAAGCCAACTTTTCCTCTACAATCAGTAAACATTGAAGAACCATTTGAGCAATGGGAGCTTCATGTTATTGGTCAGATAACACTTCATTCTTCCAAGCAACATAAGTACATTCTCACAGTAACAGATTACTTCACAAAATGGGTAGAATAAATTTCTCTAAAGGTAGCCAACTCTGATGAAATTATTTATTCATCGATCAATTCATCATTACCAGGTTTGGTGTACCTAACGCTCTGGTCTGTGATAATGTATCTTATTTTCCTGGTAATAGTATAATGGAATTTGCAATTAAAAGAGGTTTTAAATTGAAATATTTAGCTAACTATTATTCACAAGGTAATGGTTTAGCTGAATCCACTAATAAAAATCTCCTCAAAATCATTAAAAGGACTATTGATCAAAGCCAAAGGAATTAGCACAAGTGTTTAATCTTTGCATCATGGGCTGATGGTATTACTCTTAAATCTTCTATTGGAACTTCACCTTTCAATTTAGTTTATGGTAAAGAAGCTGTAATAACATCAAATCTAGCTCTTCCATCATTAGTCCTGGTGAAATTCATTGAAGAAAATAATATGCTTTCACATTCTAACCCCAATGCTAACCTTTGAAAAGTTCGGGCACCATAGCTCTATAAACCTTTATTTTCTATTTTTCGATGCGATTGATCGCAACTCAATGCTTCTAATTTCCATTAATGCATTTTCCAATGTTCGGATGCGATGCCCTTCCTCCGATGCGACTGATGCATTCGAAAACCTTCCGATGCGATTAATGCCTTTTAAGCCGAAACTTCAAACACATATAAATTACAGTCCATAAACACATCAGCTGTGCAATGGCCATCAGGAGTTTTATTAACATGTTCCGCTATTATGATTTCCTCCGATGCGATTTGTGAGGGTGCCACAAGGTTAATAAATTCCTCTGTTAATTCGATTTATTATATTATTTTATTTTTTACTATATCAATTAAAAAAAATATAACTTTAATTTTATATTTAATTCTTTGTTTTTCAAATTTATTATTTTATTTTTAACTATGCAATCTATTGTTCATAATTAATCTTTGTGCTCAACCTATCTGCTTAGACTCTCTATCCATATACGAACTATATTCATTTTTATTTTTTAAATCTACGCACTCTAAGCCAGAACTTCAAATACATATAAATCACAGTTCATAAACACATTAGCTCTGTCATCGCCATCAGGACTTTTATTAACATGTTCTACTGTTATGATTTTCTCTGATCAGGTCCGCTTTAAAACAATGCAGACTACGCATATAATATGATCTCATATTCTAACCCCAACGCTAACCTTTGAAAAGTTCGGGCGCGACAGCTTCATAAACGTTTCTTTTCTATTTCCTGATGCGATTAATCGCAACTAAATGCTTCCAATTGTGATTAATGCTTTTGCCAATGTTTCGATGCGATGCCCTTCCTCTGATGCGATTGATGCATTCACAAACGTTCCGATGCGATTAATGCCTTTTAAACCGGAACTTCAAACACATATAAATCACAGTCCATAAACACATTGGCTCCGTAATCACCATTGGGACTTTTATTAACATATTCCGCTGTTATGATTTTCTCCGATGCGATTCGTGACGGTCCCACAAGGTTAATAAATTCTTCTGTCTATTCGATTTATTATATTATTTTATTTTTTACTATATTAATTAAAAAAAATATAACTTTAATTTTATATTTAATTCTTTGTTTTTCAAATTTATTATTTTATTTTTAACTATGAAATTTCTTGTTCATAATTAATCTTTGTGCTCAGCCTACCTGCTTACACTCTGTATCCATATACAAACTGTATTCATTTTTATTTTTTAAATCTACGCACTCTAAGCCCAAATTTCAAATACATATAAATCATACTTCATAAACACATCGACTCCGTTATTGCCATCGGCACTTTTATTAACATGTTCTGCTGTTATGATTTTCTCCTATGCAATTCGTGAGAGTACCACAAAGTTAATAAATTCTTCTGTCCATTCGATTTATTATAATCTATGCATTTTCCAATGGTTTAAAAACCAACACCAAATCTACTTATCAAATCCGTTGAATAATATGCATCGGGTCCGCTTTAAAAAAATACAGACTACACATATAATATGCTTTCATATTCTAACCCCAACGCTAACCTTTGATATTGCATAAGCCTATTCATTTCATTTTTTCAGACATAACTGTTGCTTCCAGTCAATCGCCAATTGTTGTACTATACAACAACCCTCCCCATTTTTAAATTTTTGGAATAAATCCCATTTAAAAATAGGCCCACTTTTTATATCTTTTCCATAAATAAAAAAATGCATATCACATTTTATTCACAAAGTTTACAAGTTTTAAAAACTTTCCGATCCGATCAGTTAAAAGACCTTTTAACATATTTCGAACATATTAGAAAAATTTTATACTCAGAATATGTTAAAATGAATAGTAAATCGCAATCGGAAATTCAGAAAAGTTCTTTTAAAGAGTTGTTATTGGTTTGAGAAGTTCCGATGCGATCGTGCTCAATTCCAATCACATTTCAGAATAATATTAAGTATTTCACATTTTCTATTAAATTATGTTCTAAATAAACTTTATCATTTTTTTATTATTATTTATTTTAATTATGAAAACTTTAAAAAATAATAATTGTAAAAAAATATTAGGATTCAAATTTGTTCAAATGTTAAATAAATCTAATACAAATAATAATACTTAAAATTGTCATTTTTTAAAAATAATTTTATTAATTGGGATTATGTTAAATAGTTATAGCAAATAATTCTTATTTTTCTAATTCAGATTCAAATTTTCACCAATTACATGATAAACATTAATATGTTGATGATTATTACTTAAATTAGTTATATTTGAACTAAACTATATCACTTTCGTATATATGTAGATTAACTTCATAGTTTGACAGTTTTCGAACTCCACACCTCTGACATACTTCAGCCATGAGTATTAATTGTACTGTAAGTAATTATATCAATTTAATCGTTTTGATATTTCTCGGGATCTTATCTCATTAAGTGCTTGGTACCAATTTTTATGACTCTATTAATTCTGTTCAAGTTGCTATTTTAACTAATTCGCTTTCCGTTTCCTGTGTATAGAAATACATGTCATTCTGGGCAGTTCACTCTATTAGTGTTGTATGGAAACTTGTGCATTGAAGGTTATAAACCTTTTCAATTAATATGAGATTAACAACGTTCAAGTCTTACCACATTAACTTTACCCTTCAAATATGCTTTATTCTGAATCTAGTATAGTTGAAACCATAGGTAATAAAGATAAGGTTATAAGGCCATAGGTAATTATATAAAGACTTTTATCGTAAGCAATAAGGATCAGACCCCATACAACTTATTCATTAGAAATATATTCCTCCAGTTATGTTACTATATACATAGTTTTTACTTGCTGCTCCAAATTATTGAATTTTGGTATGTGAAGTTGTTTAGTTTTCATTAAATTATAAGTTAGTTATTAATATATTTTCTACTGGGTTGAAAATACTTTTAAGAGCCATTGCATTCACATCATTAAATAATTTATTAAAGAATAAAAATTACAAATTTATCTTTTCTCGCCTCGAGGATTACATTAAACTAAATCCATGTCGAATCTACATTTATCATCGGTCATTTCTTGATTGTACAAATTCTCACAGCTGTCCACCTATTCTGTTGCGAAAACCATCATGGAAAAAATAAAATTCAAATTTCAATGTTATTAATCATACATAGAATAATTATTAACAACAAGGTTTTCTGCATCGAATATGTAATTTATGACATTCATTATGCAAATGCAGATCTGAGTTGGAGGATCTAGTGATGTCACAGACATCTCATGTAGATCTCTTGATATCAACAACCATTAATTCAAAATTAAATAGCATAAAATTATAGCAGTTGTACCAGTTTCTACTTTGCAGTTGTTCTTTTGCTTAAAGCTCTATGAATTTTATTTCTGCTCTTTAGATTTTTTGTTCTTGACCGTCGAAATCTTTGTATTCTGCTCAAGACATCTGCAAGTAGATTTATTGTGCGACTCGACACTCTGCAAGCAAGCTTTCGCAAGTCAGGCTGGAACTGTGCCCGTCCGATTGCAAGGTTTGCTAAGCATAATTTCTCTTACTCTTTCATGTAATTCCACACATTAAATTCGCTTTCTTGCTTTGATTCTGAGTGCAAAGTGGATGATATTCTACCTGCAATTTACATATTATGGACTGTGTTTTTAAATGATAGCCGATGGAACAGTGATGATTGCAATTCCTTTCGAATTTGATAAAGTTGCTGCGTCCTACAATTCTTGTTTCTTTTTAGCAAATTTACAAAGTTCCTAGAAGTACTTCTCAAGATTGTATCATATAGAGAAACATAAAAAATAGAATTTTTTTAGGTCTCTAACATGAGAATACCATTTATATCAGCCTAGGAGGATTCAAAGTCATTTCCCTTGGAACGAATTTGTTTACTAAAGCCTCCGTTTATTAAAAAATGTAGATTATTATCATCATCACTTTCTGAATCAAATTCCACTTCATTTGTAGCTTCGGTATTAGCAGATGAAAAACTATGTTCTTGTTCGGATTAAAATTTTTTTGCGATAATTTTAATTCTCAAAGAGATAAAATACTTTTCCTAATTTTAATTTATTTTAAATTATTATTTAATTAAAAATTACTTCGTTGTAATTTTAATTTTTCCTAAAACCTTCAAGATTACGTCGCAATTTTACTTTTCAACAAAAAATACATCACGCAGGCTGTATGTTTTGAAGTTTGTTTCTATTTTCAACGAAGATTACATCGTAATTTTACTTTTCAACAAAAAAATATATCTCAAAGAGTGTATGTTTTGAAGTTTGTTTCCATTGCATTATTTTATTATTTGATTGAAAATTAAAAAAAAAAATATATATATATATATAATTTCATGTAGAATAATTTTTGTCATCCTATAAATCCTTGCGTGACTGGATTCTATACAATTTATCTGGATGCGAAAATGCATTCGCTCTGCATTATTTGGCCTTTTTTTTTTGCAATTTTAACTAATCTGGACAGTACAGTACTGCTACGAAGACGACTTTGAATGACATTTTCTGACAAAATAGTCTTTTTTTCTCTTAAGCTTTCGATTTTGTCAGAAAAATTTTCATTGTGGTTCTCCAAATTTGATATATGATCATGCTCTTGAATTAATTCCCGAGCGATCGCTAGAGTCCCGTTCTCTTAAGCTATCGATTTTGTCAGAAAAGTTTTGATTGAGGTTCTCCAAATTCGACGTATGATGATGCTCTTGAAGTAATTCCCGACTGATCGCTACAGTCCCGTTTCTTGCATCTACAATATGTGATAAGGTTCATAGTTTTCCAGTTCCCAATCTTTAGGTGTTTAGTCCGATTCTTTAAATATCGTCTGAATTTCGTGTTGAACTTCCTGCTCACAGAAGGTTTTACAAAATAGTGACTGCTGCAAGACAGAGTGCACAAAATTTGATTCTATGTCTTTCAGTTCAAGAAAAAATAGTACTGCCATCTAAACATATCCTATTTTGCATTCTGCTTTGCTTTTTAAAATAAAAACATATGACACTGTTACAAAGACTCTCGGGCCTTTTATATGTGGCAGCACATATTACACTAAAAATAAAACTAAAGCAATACGCCCTTTCGGAGCCACCCAAAATGAAGGCTCATATTAAAAACATTGAAATGTTTTAACATTAGCTCTTATAACAAAGTACTTTATAAAAAAAATTGTTGTGCATATAAAACATATTAAAACCTTTGACATAAAATCTTTGCATTGTTCAGCATTTTAGAAAGCAGTTCGAACACAAAAAACTGGAGATAAAAAATGGAACAGTGAAAACAGAAGTAGCTAATAGAACAGATGCAAAGCCAAGGGTAGTTTATAGATTATGTAGTTATAGCTTATTGAGAATAGTACTTGTTACACTATAGTCTAGAGATTTATAGAAAATTAGAGTAGTTACCCAAATAGTCACATTAGTCTTATTGCTATGCACCTATGGTAGTGGTAGTCTTAGTCCTATGTTCTAAGTTATTATTATAGGATCTTAAAGATTTCATATAGTATAAATCAAAATTATTCTATGTCATCTATTATTCACATCATCGCGCACAACTTACTATGTCTCAACTTCTGGTATTGCTCTTATTCTTCAGTCAGTTGATACCTTTGGAAAGTTAATTTGTTGTTTTTTTCTTGATTTTTTAACAAATTTAGGTGCCAGTTGCTACATTGAATTGAAAATATAAATTTGGAACGATGGAATGTAGTCACATACAACTTTCAAAGATGCTACAACAACTAATAGAAGAAGAAGACACCGCTAATATCAAAATAGACTGTAGAAACAAAGAAACAAAGAAAACAAGTGTTGGATACTTTGCATGTAGAGCTTGTGAGAAGTGGTTTAGCTGCAGTTTCAAATGGTGCAAATGTTGTTTTTGTATGCAATACATTTTTTAATATGCAAAAAATAATAAGCAGTTGTCAAAGATCAATACAAAGGAACACAGAAAAAAACAAATAGTCAATACTCTAAATCTAGATGTCGTACCAGGTCGTATAGATATGACTTCATATGATCCAAATGTTGTTGTTGTATACACCACCATTGTTAATGTCCATAGAACAATGGTTGGTTATTAGCAATCGTCATAGAATACATTTATTCGTCATTGAAATCAATATTTTGTCTTATGACAAAAGGTAGTGTAACTATCAAATTTTCAAAATATAGTGATAGAATTAGTCCATATTGTGTTGACCCATCTTGACCAATGTTTGCTACATTGACCTGCAAGTACATGCTTTCGTGCAATAAAGTTGGGACTTGCATAAGGGATGAATGATTTGTAATAGATGAGACAATTCTCACTTTCAGCTATTTGTATCAAGCCTATTATTGCCTTCAAGATGCTACTATGCTATAGTGCATATCTAACTGTACATACATATTCGTAATTACAACTATGTTGTTTACAGCTAGCAAGATTAGCTTTTCTAATCAAGACACATTCAATCTGTATTTCATGCTTTCTATTGTATGCAAAACTAAATTATTTATAGAATACATAGCTTGTATGTGAGATTCATGTTTTTAGAGACAATAATCAATGTTGCATCTTCTTTGTTTTGCAGTGATACTTTTCAGATACAGAGAGATGCAAAATAGGAACTAGTTAGTTGCAACTTTGCTTCTTTTATTTTATTGTTTTGAAACCAAAGATACAATATAATAGTAAAATTAGTATTTTGTGCTATTAAACATTATCATAGAGATATATTCAATAAAGAAAAAAATGTTATAGAAGCTCTTCGCATCTTTGAAAGAAAAAAATCTAAGACACATAGTACTTAGTAAACAAATCACCATAAGAATCTGAAGAATAAATACATAGAAAAAAATGGTTGAAATCATAGACATTGAAAACTACCATCCAGCAAAAAAAATCGGATAGATACTAATATTGATGTTGTTTTAATGAACCATATTCTCTTTAGACTACAACAATTTGCATATACTCTTGGAGATTGTTTGTTCAATGCATTTGAAGTGCTTCTGCACTTTCGTTACTCATCTATTGAACTGTGCAATGGAATAAAAGACCATTTTCTCAATTGTCTACAGCAAAATGACACAGAGGCAAAAGAATCATATCAATATGAACTAGATCCTATCATGTTATATCAACTTCATGGAATTCACGATGTTGACACATACCTTTGTAGAATGCGTTTTTCTGCATCTAATAGCAATTTCCAATCTGAAAGAGGCTTATGGGGAGACACATTTTGCATACGATGGCTATCAAAGTGGTTGAACATACCAATTGGAGTCTGGTCCCTAACAATGAAAACAAGGTATTTGTTCTTCAACCGCAATCTAGATACAATTCCACTAAACATTTTGTTTCATGATACAGATCCCACTAGTGGACATTTTGAACCCCTACTATACAAAAGATTATGTAGATGCAACTTTGTACCAAATTATTCATTGTCACCTCTTTGAAAATATCTTGAAAACCATTATGAATCCATTGTCCATGAAATGCAAATTCATGGATTTCATATAGCAAAAAAAACTATGTCAAAATGTGCTAATAGCAAGTTTATGCAATTTGTCATTTAATAGCCCCTGAATTTGATGAACAATCTTTCAGAATCTACATTGTCCAATATTTTTGCAATGCACTAATGGCTAGGAGCAACGATGCATTAAATTGTATAAAAAAACACTTAACAAATGAAACTATCCAAAGTCAAGTAATGGTTTCAAGCTGGCAACAATACCTAATTAATATGGCAATGCCATATGAAAAAGGAAGAGTTGAAGGAACATCATTTTGCTTCCAATGGACATCGATCATATTCAATGTAAACATACAAATATGGTCATTTACTAGTAAAACCGTTGTGAATTAATACCAATCAAAAACAAATTCCAACCAAACGTACAACATATTATCATTTGAAACAAGCACATCACATATTCATTATGAACAATTACTATCAAATCAAAATACAAATCAGTGCAATTTGCAACAAAGAATAGTGCAAATGCACGAAAACACCAACAATAGAATAAACTTGCGCAAATTGAAAGAAATGATACGTACAAATGACCCAAATAAAATTGGACAAAATAGAAATAAAATAGCAAATAAAAATTGTTCATTACGAAAAAGTACTCCCATAGAAATTTACAAACGACAAATTGAAGACACCAAAAACCAAATGTCCAATATGTAAGACATTGTAATTTCAAAAGAACATCTCAAGAATTGGACTTGAATTACAAAAAATGTACATAAACATATCTGGAAAACATAAGACATTTCATTTAAATATCATTTGTAGATCTTGCAAAACAGCACTTGCGAATGCAAATTTGCCTCGCTTTGCAACACCTGAACAAATAAGATGTAATAAGCCATTGCAAACTGTAACAAGACTTTCAGAGCTTGAGGAAAGACTTGATGCATTGAGAATTCCATTTGCACAAATAAGACAATGTGGGAAGAAGCGATCACAAATGGGCTTAACTGGTTCAATAATCAATGTACCTTTCCAGATGGACATTGTCCAAAAAGCATTGCCATAATCCATAAACAATACAATCACAATTGCTATTGCATTAAAACGGCGACTAGAATACAAGAATGCATATCAAACAGGAAAAGTGCGAGTGCATATTGTCATGAGAGCACTTAAAGAACTATGTTCTCAAAATTTGTATAAAACTAAAAACATTTCCATTAATAGCAATTGGAATCATATACTTGAATTGGACAATAAAGGTAATAAATCTGACAATGACAACATTGATAGCGAAAGTGAAACTGATAGCACTTCAGAAAGTCAAAGGCCAACTGAAACCTCGGTACATGGATTCATAGCTTCACAACGAATTCATGATTTACAAGACAAGATTATTGAAATAGCACCAGCTGAGGGACAACGACCACTTGGCATATTCAAAGACAAACATGCAGAAGAAATGAGTTTCCCAACACTATTCTTTGGAAATCCACGTGACAATGATATAGTACAAAGATTTCGTTATCAAGAAATAGTAAAATGGGAATTAATGCATTGCAGTGGTCACTTTTCCTATCACATTACAAATTTGTTCTTCAAGACAATGCGAATACTCATTGAAAAGGTCATGTCATGCATCTCAGTACGAATAAGAAAAGTAAAATTACAAGGAAGAAATTTGTTAGCAAAGGATGTTAAGTACAAGCCCAACTTAGAAAAGTTACTAAAAAGTCACATTGGATACATAGATTTCAAACACATAAGAATTTATCCTGATTACCATCAACAAATGCAGAAACATATATTTGCAATGATACGACAATTAGGTCCTCCAACCTTCTTTGTTACATTTACAAGTGCAGAGCATCTTTGGACACCACTAGTACAAACTCTTACTAAATTACATAGCAATAGAAATAAAGACAAACACATTGAAACAATTGAGGAATGCAACATTGATTATCTTGTCAGAAAGGACCCAGTAACATGTACACGTTACTATAGACATAAGACAAATGCATTGAAGCAATTGATCTGTCAAGATAGCACATTTTTTGGCAAAATATTAGATTACTACTTTGTAACTGAATTCCAAAATAGAGGTAGTGCACATGAACATGCTCTTATATGGACAGAAAATGCTCCAATATATGGACTTAATACTAACTTAGAAATTGAAAACTTCTTGGATAACTATATAACTTGTAGCACAAATCACCTTGATCCAAAACTCGCAAAGATACATAAACATCATCATACCAAAATCTGAAAGAAAAGAAAAGCATCACAGTGTAGATATGAATTTCCAATGCTACCAATGAAAAGAACAAGGATTCTTGAACCAATTACTTCGGTGCATGGCTCAGCGAATGAAAAAGTTTTGTCTTTGCAAAGCATCTTAGAACACAAACACTATGACAAATCAACTAGTCATGAAGATTTCTTAGATGAATTCCAGTTAACAGAAACTGCATACATCGAATTAATACAAAGTACATTAACACAACCAATGGTATTCTTGCAACGAAAACCATCAGAATTATGGAATAATAGCTTTGCATACAATATGCCACACCTATGGAATGCAAATATAGATGCTCAATATGTTCTAAATGCATATGCTGCAGCTTCATATTGCAGTTCATATATGACCAAAGTTGACAGATCTATGACAAATGCATTCAAAAGGATACGAAAAGAGCATGAAAAGAGCAAAATTGATTCTATTCAAATGATACGGTCTCTAGGCAATGCTTTGCTTAACCTTCAACAAATTTCAGCTCAACAAGCAGTTCACATAGCTCTATCACTACCATTGAATCATAGTTCAAGAGAATGCAATTTTATAAACACAGCACCAATAGACGAACGCACATTTATACTTAAACCAACTACTCTTTTGAAACAAATTCCTGACAACTCTGAAGATGTTATGTGAAGTTCTATAATTGATTACTATATCAATAGACCTAATGCTATTAAGAATACATGTTTAGCCAAATTTGTATCAAAGTATAGGAAAGATGGCAGACCAATATCAAAAAGAAAAAAATAAAAAGTAATTCGATTCATTAAATACAAAAAACACATTGACTATGAAAACTATTACAGAGAAAAACTTTTGCTATATGTTCCATTCGAAAACAATGAAAATGCACTAAAGCAAGACTCCTCTACATGGAAGAGTGCATACATGTTGCATAAGAACACAATAAAGAACAATGAAACTAAGTTCACATATAACATGAACAAGAAATGGGGTGATTTGGAAGAAGCAATTCAAAAAATTGATAGTAGCATTGCAACTTCTAATCATACAATAAAAAAACCTGAAATATCTAATGATGTACTGAGAAGTATGACTTGGCTAAAGATTTGCAATTTCCCCAATGCAATGAGAAAAAAAGACATCTTAACATTGGTTTTCAATTTACAAAATATCCATTTATGCTTAGCAATGAGAATACTACAAGATTAGGAGAATGCTTAATAGAGAACAACAAGCAATACTGAAAGACATTGCAATGAAAAAATGAAAGAACATAGACAAACCATTCTACTTATTTTTGACTGGAGGAGCTGGTACTGGAAAAACATTTACAAAAAAAGCAATATTCCAAATGCTCATGCGCATCTACAATGAACATTACAATACAGATCCTTTGAAACCAAAAGGTTTGATATTAGCATATACAGGTAAAGATGCGTATAATTCAAGTGGAGCTACAATTCATTCTGCATTGCTAATGCCTTTCAACAAATCTAGTTTTATTCCACTTAGCAACGATGTATTAGACAACTTAACATAGCTATACAAAGAATTAAGAGTTGTTCTGATTGATGAAGTATCTCTAATTGGAAGTTTTTTTCTATATCAAATTGATGATCAACTAAGAAACATTAAGGACAATCAAACAAAATACTTTGGAAACATTGATATCATATTTTGTGGTGACTTGTACCAAGCACAACCTATACAAGATTCACTAATATTTGAACAACCTACAATAAGAAGGCAACCAACAACATACGACTTTTGGAAAGAACATGTAAAGTACTATGAATTGCACATTGCAATGCGTCAAACAAATGAAAAATTCATTAGCATTTTGAATAGGATGCATTTAAATAATCAAACAAAAGATGATTTGAATTACCTAAATAGACATTGTGTTCGAAATGCTCCTAATGATCCTACTTTCCCCTATCTATTTTTTAGGAATAAAGATGTAGCATTACATAACAAGAAAATGTTGTCTATTGTTCTTGGTGATGAAATTGTAATTAATGCAATTGATTACGAAGAAGAAAACGATGGACACATACCATCTCATGCACAAATGGCAACATTGCCTTCACAAATTGTCCTAAAACTTAACATTCCAGTTGAAATATATGCAGGAAACTATGACTTACAAGACGGTCTAGTCAATGGTGCAGATGGTATCATTAAAGCATATGTAAAGTTAGACAACTTTGATGTAATATGGATCAAATTCTATGATGAACATGTTGGCCGTCAACAAGCACATAAATTTTCTTTTCTATATAGCAAATAAATTTCTAGTGATTGGACTCCCATACTACGCACAACAAAGCCAATTTCTGTATTAGCAAAAACAGGCAACTTGAAAATCAGAAGACAATTTCCAATCCAACTAGCATGTGCACGTACAATACATAGATCACAAGGCTTGACACTAGACAATCTTGCATTTGATCCTTTAGGAATACGATGCCATGGATTAGTATATACAACTCTTTCTCGTGTGAGAAACATAGAATCATTGTATTTGCTTAGTCCACTTAAGAAACAAAACTTCCGAATTCAACACAAAATTTCTGTTGAAATGGAACGTTTACACAAAAACACAAAGTGGCAACTAGACTACAACTATTGGTTATTAGAAAAAAAAGCATACATTTCAATTCTTTCTCTAAACACTCGCAGTTTACAAATACATATTGATGATTTGTTAAATGACTATGATCTAATGCAATCTGACATCCTATGTTTACAAGAAACACATTTGAATAATTCAATGCTTCTAAAAAGACTTGAAACATTCAATTGCATATCAAATCATAGTAAACATGGTTTTATAATTTGTATTAAAAAGCATATAAAGATCTTGAACCATATTCATTTTGAAGAAAATAACATTGAAGCTACACTAGCAAATGTGCTTCTTCATGACATGGATATTATAGTCGTGAATGTCTATGTTGCGCCATATGCAAGATTGAACAATACATTGGATCTCCTTTCAAAAGCATTATGCAAAATACATTCAAATCAAACAATAGCAATTGTTGGCGATTTCAACATCAATATGCTTGAAAGCAACAAGAAAACAAATAAACTAAGATCGTATATGCGCAATTACAACCTTCATTTTCTTTTGGAGACAAACAACAATCAACAATTATCAATCATTGATCACATATGGTAAAACATAACTTCTAGCTATAATACTTTTAGGTTATATACATATTGGAGCGACCATGATACTATTTGTCTCATCATTGAAGACAAAAATGCAGCACAAACATAGTGCAAATGAAAGTAGTCTAATGGTTTTTTCTAGTCAATAGTATCGGACTTGCATATTCATGTCCTTATTATACAAACAAAATCAATAGTGAGAATTGTTACCAAATATACTTTTAATTTTTTACTAAAAAAGTCTTTCTAGTCTAATGCTTTTTTCTAGTCAATAGTATCATAGCCTCTTAACTACTATGACTTTGACTTCTAATTGTATGTCTTGCAGATTACTATAGCTTTCAACAATGAGTCAAATAGACAAAGACAAGTCACAAAAAGAAATAAACACATCCAGGTTTGCTTACTACACTAAACTTACTTACCCTTCAATGCATATGTATAGATATATCTCTATGTTTAACTGTTTATTTCTTTCTACAAAACTATTCCAAGACCTATTCTTATATTACTAGTGCTGACTTCTATAGCACTGTTCTTCATATCGACTTATACTATGCATCAATAATTTATTTCTCAAGCATCACAGAATTCATTTTAATTCTTGAATTTGTCTTCCAACACATTGTAATATTTTCATGTACAAGTGAGACATGCCCCATTGCAAATTGCAAACTATATATAGCCACTTTCGAGTTATTTAACAATAAACACCATAGAATACTGAATCTTATTCTCTGCAGTATTTTAGCACCACAACACAATTTGTTTCCCTTTTCATCATCTCAATAATTTTCCATGCTTAAACTTGGCAATCATCGCCAATTGCTTATTTACATCAGAACTGTTACATGCATAATTATATGAATCCCAGTCTTCTTGTTCTTTGTTTCTTGTCAACCTTTAATTCCTTTTCCTCACCCTTCTGTAGAAACTTGTCAAACTTCCTGTTCACTTTACATTTGAACCCTTTTTAAATAAGATCTTCTCCAATTTCCCATGTTGCTTCTTGTCAACTTCTAAATTGCAATAAAAATAATATCAAATACAAATTAAATTGCTTCCAAAATTATAACCCCATTTCAGTTACATCAAACTAAATTATTTCATAATCCATATGCATCTTAATCCACATTGTGCAATTTGAACAAAATGTATCCAATTTCATCATTATTTCTATTAATATCCCTATTATCTTTGAAATTTTATCTATACATTTTTTTCTTTGGTTTCTTTTGTCCTATGGTGTTTCTATGTTATTTTTCGTTGAGTAGTAGAACAAACTCAAATGACATATATCCTGATCAACACATCTATTTTGTAAACTGCCAAGTACCCATAATGAGCAACAACATTGGAAAGTGAGCTTAATCAAGAAACACATCCAGACTTGCTTATTACCCCCAAATTACTTAGTCTTTGATGCATATGTAAATGTTTTCATGCCAATCAGCAGTACCTGAACTTTCATACATCTGTACTAGATGCGTTTACACGTTTCTATAGTACTGGAATTGACTCATTTTTTCTATCAGCCAAAAAAACTTTTAATATTTGCAACTCAGATCAGTATATATCTCTATTGCACCAATAGAATTTTCTGAATTTAATATTGTATAGTTTATAAGTATTCCATTATCCAAGTTTTAAAATGCAATTAATATTTCTGTCAATAACTAATATTCAGTTTCCAGTACAATATACAATAACCTTATGCTTTTATTTTTATTCTTAGTTATTAAAATTTACCAAGCACTTCGTGGTTGCATTCAAGCGCACCATTCAGTGACATTGCATCTTTTTCATCTCGCAGTTCTGGACAACAAGCTAGAATAGACAAACAAGAACAAATATCAAGTACAATTGAATCAGACAAGTAAGTAAACTTGAAACAAATTCCTATACGTACCATTGACATAGCATTCATATTTATCACTAATATATTTTACTTCTAATTGTTTCTTTTCCCACATCAACATCATCAATACACAGATCAAATGCAACATATTTAGCTCCAGTTACCATTGAAGAACTAAACATTCGCAAAACTGGAAGAATGTTCAATGGAGATGTTATGGTTATCTATAGTACATATCTTGATAAAGTCCACAAAGCACGACAAATACTACGTGCAGATTTGGCAGATGCCGAAGGAATAATGACAATCACATTGTCCATACCAACTGACCTTATTGAACAACATAGCCAAAAAATATCACCAGGAAAAGCAATATCTATTACAACTTTTAAAGTTCTTCCCAAAACAAATTATGACCGCAGTGATTGTGATTGGATTCTACTGCTAACTGAACTAAGCACCGTACAAAACATACCAACAATTTGCAAAGAATACAAATTCATTCCAGATACTACAATAAAACAGCTTACAGCAAATACAGAAACATATCCAATTGGAACGATTGCAGCAGTTGTGACAGCTACACGGAAAGTTGGTTTCCAATATACATTGCAAATTAAAGATGGAAATTTCGATGACAATAGAGCAACGGTAACATAAATTACTTTGCAATGTTTTTATATTGCTAGTTGCATCCTACATTTCAATTCAGTTTCAAAAAAAAAAAAAAAAAAAACTTTCTGTGTTCTTTTACAGTTGCAATTATTTGAAACATTTGCACCGCTCTATGATGAAATTGAGCAACAATTGCAAAAAGGCCATCTACCAATTATGTTATTCAAAAACATAAAAAACAGGAAAGAACTGAAGGACAGAACACTTCGAACAACGCAAGCTACATTCATCACAAAATTGAATGCAGAAGAACTCAGAAAATTGAACCCTCCAACATTCTTTGTAAGTACAAATGAAACAGTACCTCTACTATTCAATATGCAATTGTTTCTCCATCTGTTTCTATTTTGACATATACTACTTGTGCTCGTCTATGAACAGATAAAAGGAACATTGACAATTGCAAGCATTTACTCTACGCCATTTGAACCAGTTTGTGTTGAATGCAATTCACCAATACCAGCCTCTACAATGATAGAGGAGAATACAGTTGATTGCCTAAAGTGCAATAAAAAATCGTCCCTTTCCTATTCACAGTGTCTTAATTGCATAATCAAGTCCAACAACACCAATTTGCAATGTTGCATCCGAAGCAAATTCCTATAGAAATAGTTACTTCCCAACCTAGCAGATATGTCTTTTCAAGACTATGTTAAAAGGAAACAAGCAACAATGTATATGCTACATGATTTCAAAATCAATGGTACATTTACAATCAAGGAAGACAACGAGATACAATCTGTTGACAGCAACGGAAGCCCTACCAAGGCTAGGTATACTTATATTTACTCTTCATCTTTCAACAAAAAATCAAATATATGCAATTTAACTTATGTTATCCAAAATAGCAAGATTTGTACTAATTTTTCCCTTTTCTTTGCAGCACCAGCACTTATTCAAACATTGGCTACAACAAAATCACATAGTAATCCAGAAATCAGTGCAAATTTGACTCGGCCAACAGAAGTCCAAGATATGCTCAATGTCTGCCACCTTTGTTCATCCACCTCAATCGATGATTAATGAGCTAGTCTACTACAAGTTTGCATTTTAGTTTAAGATATTTTATTTTAGATAAATTGTAGGAATAGTTTTAGTTATTTTGTTTTATTGAGTACCTATTTAAACCCCTTTCATGCATTTAGAAACGGGTCCTGGATTTGTAATATTTTTTGACTTGGAGATTACATTTTTGTACTACATTTACTTCTATATTCTTCTATAAAGGGTCACATCTGGTGATTCTGTGCGGAATTATTTTTTAACAGTTTCATTTCTGTACCTCGGAGTTGATTTTGCATTGTAATTGCTGCATTCTATCTATTCACTGTTAATTTCTTTTGTCATATGATATTCTCTTTTAAATTTGCTAATTTTCGAGGCTTCAACATTTTTGGGACTAGAAGGAGGGGCAAAGCTATGAATGGCAGACAAATCTAAATCTGAAAGCCCTTCTAAGAGCAGATCAATTATAGAATTGCACATAACATCTTCAGAGTTGTTTCTAATTTTATGCTTCCTTAGCTTATAAGTTCATTCTTTTTTTGCAGATTCTTATATTCAGTATTAATAGTAATGCACCAAATTCTATGTCTAAACACTATACTAAGACTAAAATTAGTTGTATGTTCCCTGCTCTTCGCCTTTGTTATTTGACCATGCTTCATCATGACCGTATTTTTCCGTCATGCTCAATACAAAATAATGAAAAAAACAATACACACTCTGTGTTTTTTTTGTTTAAAAAAAAATAAAGACTAAAAAAAATTACATACCGTCTTTCGCACTCTGATATGCTTTCAAAATAAAAACATTGCAGTCTGTTACAATAGCCTCTTGGGATTCTTACTTTGTATATGCCACGCATATTAAAACATAAAACAAAAACTATATAAAATGAAACTAAACTAAAATTTGTAGGGCCTATTACAAATGCGCTTTGTATATATCTAAAACAATACAACAAACCAAATGTTGCAAAACATTTTGTCGCGCCATAAAAACATTAAAAATTTTCATTTGCGCATATACCAACGGACCTGAAAATAAATTAAATCCGCTTCATAGACTGCATCAGGTCCGAAACATAATATTACAAAGCAGCCAATACAAAAAGTTTTGATGCCGATTGTTAATCGGACCCGAGTTCAACTATTAACCGCTGCCTATAATATGCATCGGCTCTGGTTCCTTTCACTGTTCAATTGGGCCACAAAGAAAACACTCCTGATACGTTTCAACTTGCTATACAATATGACAATGCTACGTAGTCTTGTGGACCCACGGACCCTGGCTTACGTAGAGGCCCATTCTTATATGAAATAGCATGCGATGAACTCATCGCATCAGGTCATTACAAAAGGTTGTCGATTATATGAATTAATTCCAATTGCAATGAAGGCATTGGAGCCTCCATCATCAACAAGACACTGTACTTGTACACACAATACAACACAATATTTTTTAAGTTAAATTGAAAATTAAAAAAATTATAAATATTTTGTTAGCCCCCTATGAATTTTTTGATAGTTGGTTTGTTTTATTGTCCAGGGTACACAGAGTGATGAATTCACTCTATTTTCCATAATCGCAGTCACTGCTATTCGAAACACAGAGAAGGAAATTACAGCAGTAGCTCAGTGAAACAGTAGAGACAGATTAAGAAGATTAAGGCATGTTAATTCAATATTTGAGACCTAATTCCGTGATCAAAGGAAAAGACACAGTTTGAACATAAAGAGCAAATCAATCAAGCCATATCTGCTCTCAGCATCAGCAGTACATTTTCTTAGAACAATATGCCCTAATGGAGGTATGGAAACCCAGAAGACCTTCATTCACCTTACTTGCTTCAAAAGACAAAACAGAGTGCCTTACAGTCAGAAAGGACTCCAAAGAAACATATTAGGTCGCTATCGACCTGACACAGACCTCGAACCAGATCACCAAGTACAGTGCATTGCTATTAAGAAGAGTGGGCATAAGCACCATCTCCCACTCTGTCTTAATGAATCGATTTAATGTGTATCACCTACTCCTGCTATCCATTTTTCCTATAAATAACCCCAGTGAACATTTTGTAAATGGTTGAATTGTGTTATTGCGGTTGTAGTTGTAGGCATTCATCTTTGACTACTAGAAACAATTTTGGGAGAGGGTAGCAGAGTAGTTTGTAAAGTAGTACGTTGGGAGGAGAAAGTTGAGACTGTAATCAGCTATTTGAGCTCAATGTATGTGACTGGTTTAGTATCAATTAATCAAGCAATTTCACAGATTCCTGGTCTATTACTACGGGTGATGTTATTCTTATCCCATTGTTATTTACATTTTTCATGTTGTTCATTGGTCTTCTAGTACGCATCAGAAATATAGCATAGGTAAACTCATGTGGTTTAACCACCGTAGCAGATGTTATTTCCTGCTAGCTGATCTGTGAACTCGGAGCTTGCTACTTGGATGTTTCTTGCTGGTGTCAAAGCACGGAAGGTTAAAGCTCCTTCTCTAATCTATAGACCCTAGTTTTGTGTCAAATCTTGCCTATGTTTTTCTCTTAAAGCATGCTAAAGCAGACCTCGAGTTAAATGACCTCTGGTCCAATCTATAAGCTGCCCCCTAGTGACTTCATTGAAAGTTGCCTTTGAGTATGTCCAAGTAGGTCTCTGAACTGTTTCAGAAGACGCAGTGAGCTTCTTTGCAAAAACATGGATCCAGACATTGATAGAGATACAAATCTAGATACTTTTTGTGATCAATTAAATGGAATAGCACACATGTTTGGAAAAGTGTTGGAGATGTATATGGCTAATCTGAATGCAAATGATCATTACTTAGAACAACCCATGCATTTTCCAGAGCAAGAGAAAACTCCAGACACAGATAATGAGCAGCACATGTATGATGCTCAAGAATCTGTGGAAGATGAGGAGGAAGGTAATCGGGAGGTGCCTGATGGCTCAGCCCTGTCTTGCACTATGCTGACAAAAAAATATCACAGCCTGATAGTGAAAGCTAACAGGGAGTGTTGTATTGAGGGAACAAGTGACCACATAGAAGATGCAGAGTCTGACGTAGAACAAGAACCAACACGCATGGAGGCTACTCCTCTAGCTGATTATTCTTCTCAGATTCCACTAGAAGAGTGGCACCCTGATCATGCAGTCCACCTCTGAAATCTTCCACGGATCAGACACCCTCGCTCATTCATCTGTGGAATTTGATGATAGTCGACCTATCTATCATACTGATGAATAAAGTTATCAAATCCTAGTGATAGATGAAGATTCACTGAGTCTTCACTCTGTTACACCTCTGATCATCGGTCATAGTCTCACGGGGCTCGGCACATCGGAGCAGACTACATCAAAGCTCCGAGAGGAAACAACTGCAATATACGATGATTCCTCTAGTTCAGAAGATGAAGCAGACACACTCTCAAGAGAGAGTCTTCCCCTTGATCCAGTGTAAGAAGGAGAAATCCTAATTGAAGCCTACCTCTCAAATATTCATAACCAACTATCTTATCATGATCCTTATGTTCATTTCCTGCAAACATTTGAAGAAGGATCAAAGTTCTTGTTGAGCAGCATGTTGCAAACAGAAAGAAGACTTTTCGAAGCTGTTGTTGGAGAACAGAAAGAGTGGGAGCAGCCCTGCCTAACCAGCCTGCTCAGGGAATTAAGCAAGAAAGACCAGTCATGGGATCACTTGATAGAATGGTTGCATTGGAACACAATGTTTGTAAGCTAGACTTATTAACATTCCAGTTAGCGTAGGGTAGGTAGGGAAAGATCAATAAAGCTCAGTCTATGAGCATTTATTCATGTGTTTTCAATTTCTACAAAGTTTTTAGTCCGTGAGCAGTTTTGTCTTTATGCCACGGTCTGCACCAAGCCAAAAAGTCTAATGCTGGCTTGACTGTTTTTCAATTTCTGTCTTAGAATGTAGAAAAGAAATCTGTTAGAGAAACACAGAGAAGCCCATTACAGCAGTAGCTTAGTGAAACAACAGAGACAAATTAAGAGCATTAAGGCCTGTTAATTGAATATTTGAGACCTAATCCCGTGATCAAAAGAAAAGACGCACTTTGAAGATAAAAAGAAAATGAATCAAGCCATATCTTCTCTCAGCATCAGCAGTACATTTTTTTAGAACAGTAAGCCCTTAGCAGAAGTTTCTACGCCTCCCCCAGTCCCGAAAGGCCATTCCACCGATAGAAAGCTTCCAAAGACTGTCAGGGCGGCAATAATGGAGGTATGGAAACCCAGAAGACCTTCAGTCACCTTACTTGCTTCAAAAGACAAAACAGAGTCCCTTACAGTCAGAAAGGACTCCAAAGAAACATCTTAGGTCGTTATCGACCTGACAAACACCTCGAACCAGATCACTAAGTACATCGCATTGCTACTAAGAAGAGTAGGCATAAGCACCATCCCCCACTCTGTCTTAATGAATCGATTTAATGAGTATCACCTACCCCTGCTATCCATTTTTCCTATAAAGAACCCCAGAGAACATTTTGTAAATGGTTGGATTGTGTTATTGCCGTTGTAATTGTAGGGATTCATTTTTTACTGTTAGAAACAGTCAAAGTGCAGTATGTCTGCAAAAGACTTAATATATGTATATTTAAGAAATATAGCTTTTTCATTTGACGTTTACAAATGTTTTCAGATTTCATACATATATGTTCAATGAATAGAGCCTGAGTTTACAATCTGACATTATATATATAAATGTTATAAATCTAAATGACCTCTGGTCCGATCTATAAGCTGCCCTCTAGTGACTTCATTGAAAGCTGCATTTAACTATGTCCAAGCAGGTCTGGAGTTAAATGACCTCTGACCTGATCTATAGGCAGAAATTGGGTTCCTTTCCTTTTTTCACCCTCACCCTTATTGTTCCAATCCACCATCTATCTAAAATATCCTTTAGTATAGATGACTTGCCCTTTGAAAGCCTTGGCTAGTTCTTGACAGATCCCTCTCTGAGTCCAGGAAGGCTAGATCCTAGGGCCCCAAACTAGTTATGATATTGTCTCATGTTTTGGTCTTGCCAATCTGGCCAAAACATGGGAACCCCAACATATTTTTTCTTAAAAATTGAATTAAAAATAAAAAAGTTATAAAATAAATTCCACCTTTTATTTTAGTACTAAAAATATTATTAGTACTAAGTTAGAAATAAAAATATTATTAGTACTAATTTATAAAAAGCAATCATTGATAGGCAATAGGCAGTAGTTACTCTGTCATGCTCATATTGATGCCAAAAATAAGCTAGGCATATGTAACAGATCTAATCTACACAACAAATGCATATGCTCATGGGTCGTCCTAGTAATTATCAGTTGGTTACCATCATCAACACAAAAGTTGTTTTATTATAATTTAGATAGATTTAAACTACCACTATATAGCACATAAATTTCTAATTTTTACTTTGATTTAATTATATTTAAACTAAATTAAGCAATTTTCTAGATAATTTACACATTATAAACTTCTTTGACAATGTTCCTAGCTCATTGTTCAACTGTGTCAACCAGCTTTTCCAGATAATTGCTACATTACGCACTTGTTTCCAATTCCTCAATTATACCTAAGTATATATCTCATTACCTAGACTCACAAGCAAAATACCTCAATTTACCATTTACTAAAAAACCTAAATTGATTAGATTGTAAACCTTAACACTTTAAACTAAACTAAGCAGCAACTTTATTAGAAAGCAAATGTTGAAATTCAAATTGCAACGTTTCTATATTTGCATTAAGCAACAGGTAGTAGCTACTCTGCCATACTTATATTGACGCCAAAAACAAGCTAAGCATATGTAGCAGATCCAATTGGTTACCATCATCAAGACAAAAGTTGTTTCACTATAATTTAGCTAGATTTAAACAACTACTATATAGCACATAAATTCTTGTTTTTTACTTTAATTTAGCTATATTTAAACTAAACTAAGCGAAAACTTTATTACAAAGACAATCCTCATAGACATCCTTTAATTCAAATGGCAACATTTAGCAAATCCTCATAGACATGCTCAAACACAAATTGCAACAATTATTTCTAATTTAATTTAACTATACTTTATTACAAAACAAATCTTCATAAACATCCTCAAATTCAAATTGTAACATCTCTATGATTACATTAAGCAACATGTAATAGCCATAATAGTTATCCATAGACATTTTCCAACCATCACATCACAACATTGCTATATGTAAATTAAGCTTTGGTGTCGCCATTTGTAGCCTTGTTAGAAACCGCCGTAATTATCATTGTAACTCATTAACACAAGAAGCAAGATGATGAGAAAAAGTTGTTTATGAAAAAAATAAGAAAATTCGTTGAATTATTTCATAGAAGATAATAAATAAATTTAGATTTTTAATATAATTTTTAATTTCATAAATATGATATATATTTAAGTATTTATATGAATTTATCTTATATTTTTATTTAAGTTTATCTATAAATAATTTGAAAATAAGAAATATGACTTTCATAAAATAAATTAATATCGATTTTTTAAAATTATTATTATATTCAAGTTATATTTATGTTTCAAAAGATTTCAAATTTTTTTTGTTTATTATTATTTTTACTCCAAAGTTCATATTAATTATATAGTTTTAATTATGGATCTATATAAATATAATATAAGTTAAAATATAATTTTGAGCATTTAAAAATAATTTTAAATTATATAAATAGATAGGCAGAAATGAATATTAATTAAAATATTTTTAATATAATACGTAGGTAAGTTTAAAATAAATTTTGGATATTTGAAAATACTCAAAATTCGAAAATAAATATTAATTAAATGTTTTTTAATATATAGATAATAGTGATATTTAAATTAAAAGGAAATAATCTCTAGTTGACCTCAATATATGTTTGTGATTTTTTGGGAAGATTTATGTTTAAACTATGAATCATATAAGCCTCCAAGATAACTAAACTTTAATTAAATTTAAAAATAATTTTAATAATAATATTTATAATTAAATATATTGTTTTCTATCCAAAAGATTAAACCTGGAAATACCTTAACATGATCTCAATTCAAATAAATTAAAAATATTAAAAAATCATATTTAAAAAAATAGTTTACTATTGAATGCACGTGCATAAAGTCCGCAATTTACTCTCCAATGATGGGTGATAAAAATATATATATTTTTTATATTAATTTTTAAAGATCATATATTGAATGTAATTGGAGCTCGCAACTACAAATACTATTAAAGGCCAAGATTAGGCAAGATATAGTCAAAGCATAGTTAAACAAGGAAAGAAGCCTAGATAATGGTAGGATGGATGAAAAATTACTAGAGATGGTGTAAATGGTGCTAATGTTTAGTGAAGGAGTGACTTGCAAGGAACACTTGAAGTGTTTTGGTCCAACTAATTTGCTTTTGAAATCCGTGGAGAAATGTTGCATGGAGCATACATAGTTGTAAGGCCTCAAGAGCAATGCTCGACATACATGCAATGCAACTCGAAACATGGAGTTATCAAGTTGTGAATGCACCACTTAGAGAGATACCGGGGTGACAAACTAGTATCCTCGTCGTACGGGGGAATGTGAGAACTTAGATGAGAAGGTTGATGAATGGGACCAAGTCAATCTCTCGAAGTCAAGTTTAAGTGGGGGGGTTGTTAGGTTGTTCAAGTAACCTCGACTCCTGCTATTGGTAGTATTCCAACTCCAAGTATACAAGAACCCATGGTTTTTTCCCATATTCATCACTAATGCACTTATTTAAAGGCTAGAAAACGTGCTGAATTGTCTTCGTGGCCACTAAGAACTAGACAACAATGCCTTTAGACACCACCATATGTTTGCATGCTTTGTGATCCTAAGAATACTTTCCTCTTCATAGAATATAATAGACAAAATCACAGGAGGTGGGTCAATTTGGTGTCTAGATTGGCTGCCATGACTCAACATTGATTATTATTATTATCATTGGTATAATTTTCCGTTTTTAAAGGTAAGAATGATGTTGTTGGATTATAACAATAATCATTAAGATGCATCGAAGCTCATTATGCTATTAATGGAGTTTTTATCATAGGTAAAGAAAATTATAATCATTCCCTCAACTAGCCAAAATAATTTCAATTGATGTTAGAATTCAAAGCAAGGTTATGTATAGCTATACACTAAGTTATTTGGTAATCAACATTTACAATAACAACTTTAAAAACAACATAATTAGTGACTTCATAAAAATAATAATGTTATTAATGATGATAATGGAAAAGGTTTTATTTTAGCAAGACATTAAAAATATATTATAATTAGTAATTGAGGATAGAGTTTAATGAGTAAATAGTTTATCATGAAAGAATTCACCATATACACCCTCATTTTGATGATCGACAAATTTCAATAATAATATATAGAATACATTTAAATTTATGATTTAACCATTAATTTGATCAATGATAATGATTTGAAACTATTATCTTTTAATAATGATGATAGAGAAGATAATTTTACTTTCCACAAAGATACAAATTGTGATTTATAAATTTTTAATAAAGAAAAAAAAATTAAAATTTAATACATTAAACATAAAATAATTGAATTTATTTATTATTATTATTTTACATATGACTAGACACTTTTCATTATGACACTAAAAAGATTATATAGTCCAAAATGTCTTCGTTGTTCGTTTCTTGCATGAAGAGAAACTAGAGCAAATTCGTGGAGATTCAAAATTTTGAGGTTTTTGAGACATCTCATGATTAGTTTATCACATAAACTTAAAAACATAAGATGCAATTGATTTTTCAGTCGCTACATATGGCGGATTTACAAGATGACAAACATCATAGAAGATAAAGACAAGGACAAATTAACTATGGATCACAGTTGTCATCAGGGAGTTTACCACCCACTGGGTACATGTTCCATTTATTCGCGATGTAGGGTCCGTTGTGACCAAAGAACAACCCCCTTTATTTAATATTAGTAATAATACTAAATAAACGGAGACCCTTAGTTAAAAAATCCAAAAAAAATCAATTAGGATTTGTTTTCCTTTTTCAAATAAAACTTTATATCATAAACTTAGGGAAATTCCTTAGAAAAACCTTAAGAAACACTTAAGTTTATGATAGATTACAATAAACTTTTTTCTTTAATCGAAATAGCGCATCCATCGCAAATAGTAGATATCTTTTGTAAACCGAAATTGCGATTTTACATATTGCGATTACGCGATCCCAAAAAGTCTATACCTACGTAAATCGCAACGCAGAGCAGCGTAAAATGTGTTAAATGAATACTTTTTGATTTGCGATATTTGCGATTTGCGCTTTTGCGCTATTTGCACTTGTGCTTTCGCGCTATTTGCAAAATTGCGATGGTTACGTTTTGAGAAAATTGCGATATTAGATATTGCGGAAGAAATCGCATCGAAATGTCGCATTCATAAAAGCGCGTTGTTCAAAGAAAATCTTTTCCATAAATCAATATCCGTTTTGCGCTTTAATGATTGGATTAAATGAATGGATTGTCAATTAATGGTAAAAATGGGATTTTGTTTTGATTGAAAGGTCGTTTCACGTTAAAATAATATATTTCATCCGCCTTTGCATTTAAAATTATCTCATCACCTTTCTCATGCCATTACTCTCATTTAACTCGTGAAACCGCAGCGCGAAGGAGCAAACGACTATACAAAGCGTTCGCGTAACATTATGGGTAAGAAAGAGAAGACTTCAAATCCCCCGAAAATAGAGAAATGACTTCACCGTATGCGTACAATCGCTTGCAATAAGGATGCCGATATAACCACCGGGAAGGAATGTATAATTTTCTAAGAAGAAAATCCCGTGGTGATGCAAGTTGCGCTACAAGCAAGCTCCGCAATTCATCCGAGGCAACCCCAAAGAACCGGCTTGTTCATTTCTGCATAGGATAGCCAGAAGACCAAGAATCCTTCCGTATAGACATGGTGAAATGGGTGCCGGACAACACCGATATTTCGCATAAAAAATTTAGAACTCCAAATCAAGAGCTAAACGGTCGTTCAATGAGGAAGACGAGGTCGATGTATCATTTTCCGAACCTCGTGCGACTTATAATAAACAATTCATGGAGAATTTTGCCAAAGAACATGCAAATTTGTCAGAATGCACACAGGAATGGACCAAAAGAGATGAACCATTGAAGAAAAACAAACACGGTATGTACAAACATCGGTTCACTTACCTCTCCATATTGTTTTGTTGCTACCATGTTATGGTGCTTTTTGCAAAAGCCCGACATAAATATGATCTTGCCCGAATGGCTCCCTTTGTTGAATGCTGCCGTGACTGTACAATTGTAGACTGGCCAAAACCTTGTCTCGACACCTCGACTCACCGGCTATTTTCCATTATCGGTCTAAAAGAAGTGTTTCTCAAAGGATTTATCCGCCTTTATTTATCCGCCTATGTCATGGACGCTTATCCGTTTTTGTTTCTAAATTCCCGTGATGGGTTGCATGGACAATCCACGATCCTTTGCCTATTCATGTGTATCATAAGGAACCGTGGGAGTCTAAGTTTTTCCTTACTTTACAAAATTTGCCATGCATAATGTCGCCATTGCATTGCACATTGCATAATAAGGATGCCCCAAGTTTATCCCTGCAAATGAGGTCGACATTCTCCCTATCGCGAGATGGTTTGGAGAAGAGTTGTTCACTTATGTTAGGGTTTTTGGAAGTTCGCTTCCCCCATGTTTTACCCCTATATGTTTCGGATAAACTTGTAGTCGCAGGAGATTGCTTATCGCCCGTGGCCAAGGAGGTTTGACAAAGGAATTAAAAGAGAAGAAGAAAGGCATTTGGCCACAATTTCCCATAAACTCGGAACATTTTCATCGTTTGATGTTGGCTTACGCATTCAAAGAGGTAAGCAACATTACATGCTTGCTAAATCGTTCAAGTTTTCGAGAAGGTTATTTGAGACCCAAACAATGTTGTTAAAAATTTTACCAATGCAATCGCAGGTAAGGGAATTTTCCTAGGAATCAGATCTTTTTGATGATATGTTCCAAACAAAAGGTTCATTTAAAGAAGTTTTGAATTCTACCAGAAATGCGCTTATCTCCAGGAATTTCAGAATTTAACTTTGCGTAGAGAGAAGACTAACTACTATTCCTTTGGAAAATCTACGCTTGGAACCCGCAAGGGAACAAACTTCTAGCGTTAGTCTTAACGACAGCTTCCGAGTACAGATAAATCTAAGTCAAAATCTCGAAAAAGAGACTTCCGAACGTTCTAATAAGTCTAATGAAGAGGAAGATAAAATTGAAGAATCAAAGGAAAGATGATTCTACCAATCGAAATAGCTTCCTCAACAACAAATTTTGACTTCTCACAGATAAATCCTCCTCCTACCAATGTACAAAGAACAATGTACCACCATTGAATTAGACAAAGAATGGGAAAGCTTTAATCAATCGATTAATGTAGAAGGACATAATATACGTACCCCCGTACGTACAACCAAAGTTTTGAGCACAGGAATAAGTAGCACAAACTCGCTGCAACCGAGCACATACCTATCACACCCTCCTCCTCGAAATTGTACTTAATGAGGACATTCCTCCCCTCTAGATGTATTCTACGTACTGGGAAATACAAAGCAAAAGAGTGAAGAAACAAAGGAAAAGAGAAAGTTAGAAGGTGCACCGGGCATCGCGTAACAACTAGAGGTTCCCGTGGAAGGATCCTACCACAAGAGCCTACCGATAATCTTGCTAAGTTATCTCAAATTACAGGTGCCTATGCTTCTGCAACTATTGACAAAGCATTTGAGATACAACTCTTATTAAATGAAAAGAAGAACAGATAAAAGCTCGCAACAAAGAATTGCAACAGTACAAAGCAATAACAGCTACGTATGAAACTTGAAAAGTTACAAAGCAACAATTTCAAGAAATGCAAATTGGACATCAAAAAAGTTTGGTCGATAAAGAGAAACAAATACGTATTATCCAAGATCAAAGACACGTAATGATCCTAAGCTTTCCGCAGTTTATTTCGTAAACTATCTCTTTAAACAATCAACTACCGCAACAAGAAGAAGTATTATGCCAAAAAATCTTGCAATGGAATTCTTTTGCCAAGAGAGTGATAAGATCACAAATCATGTCGTAGATTTACGACATGATTATGATTTAATTAATGAAAAGATTACCCATTATTGGTATGGCAAAAAACAAGAAGAAGAAAAGTCGGTGCACCAATTATTAATGAAAACCATAAAGAAATACTTTCAATAACCGGGATGCACAAATCGTAAGGGCGTAGAAAGCAAAGCAGAGGAGGCGACTACGTTAAAGAACAAGCCTTACCGATTGTGTAAATGATAATTTGCACAAAGCTAGCTCTAATTTCGTAACCGTTCCAGGATATCTCCCACAGTGCACATCAACCGGCAACGAATGGGGCAAAAGGTAGAAGAAAGAGCAAAATCAATCCAAGGGTTGACAAGATTAAACTCGGACTTTATTGGACATACTTAGTGAAACCACACAAGACAAAGACGCTTAATCGTATCATCACCCGCTCGAGAAGATTGCGCCTACACTTGCCGATTCGGCCTTTCAGACAACAGAAATCAAGCCTGGCCAACCACATCTTCTCAAAACAATGCTAGATGCCTCGCAAGTTTAAAAATCAATTTCATAAGTAGTTAGTTAATAGTATTTATTTTTAGATTTAGTTTTAGTTTTACCGTATTTTTGCCTAGGAAAAGGATGGTCATTTAAACCGAATCCTTAATTTTTGTAATAGACTATTTTTAGATTTAGCTAAGTAGTATTTAAACCCTTCTCATGCATTTAGAGAGGGGTCCCGGATTTTATTATTTTTGACTTGGAGATTACATTTCGTACTCCACTGCTTATATATATTTTTTTAAAGGATCACAACCGGTGATTTTATGCGTAATTATCTTTAAAGTGGTCCATTTTTGTACCTTGGATTTGATTTTGCATCGAATTACCGGATTAGAGTATCGCATTTCATTTGAAAGCTTTCAAGATGAATAAGGTATTTCTATCTCGTTCACCGTTGATTTCTTTTGTCTTATGATATTCGCTTTAAAAATTTGCTATCATTTACATATTTGTTCTCATAACGTTTCTTTATATATATCATTATTTTTTAGTATAATTGAAATACTTTCATAAGTATATGTAGATGATATATTATGATGAATGCAATATGCTAATACAACTCGTTTAATTTCTTAAACAGTTATCTTTATTTGTTTTCGCACATTTCGATTTAAATGATAATACATTTTTATGGTTATTGTTCAAACGGAATAATCCTCAAGTTGTATTCACATATGATCGTCTCTGGATTAGTGTTAAAATTTCTTTATCGCATTTAGTTTAAATTAGATAGTTTTATTTTGGTCAATTTATTCTCACTCTCACTCATCCAAATCAACCCATCACCAACCCATTAGTTATAAGGAAATTGGTGCTTTAAATCCGCCGAGCTAATTACCAAAACAAAAGAGCCTGCCCTAAGGTCCCGACCTATGGTTTTCCCCTAATGTTTGAAGCAGAGATTTTCTAGGCTTCAACATTTTTGGCGCTGAAGAGGGCATGAGCTATGAATGGCAGGCAAATCTTTACCTACAAGCCATTTCCGAGAGCAAAACACCCTCATCAACTTCTTCAATTTCTTCGAAATACAAAATCCTATAGAAGGAATTGAGAAGAATATTCCGTACACCCACTACCAAAATCTCAAAACAATCGACGACCAAAATCCCAGCTCGAAGTTCAAGATTTAATCCATAAATTGAAAGGATTCTCATTATCTCTATGAGTCCGAAATATCTCGAAGGTAGTGTAACTTCAAAATTTGTTCCTTCAAAACCTCTTACTAGGCTTCAAAGTGAAAAACTTTGGTATTTCTCCGAAAGAATTCCCTTTACCTAGTAGAGTCAAAACAAGAAAAACTCAATCGGAATCAAGTGATATAAGTTCTTCATCTCATATTCAATCACCCGTTTCCAAAACCCCAACTCAACAAAGTGCGTAGTTCCCACATCATCTCGCTTCAATCATCATCAATCTCAACATCATCTATTCCAAAACCTCTATTCACACCACCAAACTCTACTACTCCTTCAATAGTTGTTACAATAATGGCTAGACCATGGGCTACCTGTGGGTCGTCAACATGTCCGCACCTTTACATGACGATCGACAATCCCTGAAAATGGCTTCCAAAGTTCACCCGTATCTTAACATTTAAGTCAAGAACACATCAATAATTTTATGCCGTAAATTTGAATGGAGTCATTGAAGAAGATGTTGTAGTCGCACTATTCCCTTTATACTCTTCAAGGGCAGCAGGATCCCGGTATTTTTCATTACCTTCAGGATCCATAACAAGTTGGGTCATTTTTGCAGATTTTCCAACCAAATTTGGATACATCAATAGCTACTTTAATCAACGCATCTCTCAAATTTGAAGCGTTAACCCAAGGAGCCCATTAAAGATTTTAACGCTAGATTCAACAAACTCTTGAATAAAATCCACACGTATTCAAGACCTAGTGAACAAGTTAGAAGTGAATGGTACATAACCGCTTTACCCTCAAACATAGCAATTTTTGTGTATAGAGCCGCAAAACCCGCGTTAGCCGAAAATATGAAAGAGGCTATTGCAAGAGAGAACGAATTATTTCTATATAGAAAAGAAAAAATGCTATTGAGGAAAAGAAATCCAAGAAAGTCACTTCAAAGATGATTCAAAGAAAAAGGTCAAAGACCCATACGACATGGAAGGTTTACGTAAAGTTCTTAAAACCATGTCAAATGAAATGGTTAAAATTAAAAAACAAGTAGCCGAAACTTCTACCAAAAACCATTCCGAAATTTCGAAGAAACCAAGTTGAATCTAAATCCTCCTAATTCAATCTCTAATGCAAGAATCGAAGAAGAAGATACATCTTTAGGTATCGTATGAGGAAGATGAGAATGAAGAAATAGCTTCGAATTGTATGGAATGATTTTATTCTCCTAATTCTCGATAGTGAGGTTGAACAAGAAGCTATGCCTTCTTTTGCCACTAAGAGTAAATCTACAAAATGGAGCCCGTACAAACAGCTCTAAAAATAAAATTCTCATAACTCCAAGTACCAAAGACAAATCCCCCGTAAAGAAAGCTTCTCCGTTACCTACTCAAAATCACCCATCTTCTTCTAATCCTCCTACATCGACAACAAAGACTTTAGTGGTGTCGTATCCTATGGAGTATAACATTGTTGAAGACATGAAAAAGATTAAAGCCAACATTTCCCTACATGAACTCAAAAGCGCAAACTAAAACACCACAAGCAGTAAGTTGCTATTAAAAGAATTAAATGCTACACCAATTGCTCCTTTACCAAGTGGTGTAGTTGCAAAAGCAAGAAAAGGAACGGGTAAACCACCGTACAAAGTAGATGCTACCGATACCGTGCTCACCTGAGAAAGATCGAAACTTTACCTCCTTTTCTTTTGATCATGAAATGTACAACAAAAATGTGCATAATTGTTTAATTGATTCTCCGAGCATCCTCTAATATAATGCCTACTAAGCCAGGCAATTGAATATTGAACCATACGTAACCCAGTCATATTGTTCACTCGATCGCTCTAAAGTTCAAGTTGTAGGAGAAATCAATCTCGGGCTTACTATCGACTAGCTTCCGATCCTAGGATTGTCCAAAGAATTGATATTTTGATTGCGTATATTTCTTACCTCTATGGATTAATTTTAAGCAGGACTCGAATCGCGAAAACTTAAATGGTTATATCGCAACCGATTATTTACATATGTGGCTTCCCTACAAAGGGAAACCAAATCAAATCAAAAGTTGAACGAGAAAAACATATGACGCACACTATCACCGAATTTGAACAACCTAATGAGTTCGTGGCATTCAACAACAATATTTCGAAGATATTCTCAATACATTTCCTTGGAAACTTCAAAGCACCTCAATCACCTTTTTCGTAAATACTTTTGTTTCTCAAATAGAAAATTTTCACAACCCGATTCTTCCAGAATTGTAAATATTTCTAATGTAATTGTAGATAAGCCAATAGATAAATCTTTATTTTGTCATTATATTTTGATGGATCAAAATCTAGTGATGGAGTTGGAGTAGGGTGCATCTTAATTGATCCAGATGGAGAAAACCATGCTATCATGTAGGTTAGAATTTGAGTGTAACAATACCTAGAACATGAAGCCTTGATTCAAGGACTTTATAAAGCTATAGGGTTAGATGTTAAATACTTGAAAGTCTTTGGTGATCCCGAAATTGTCATAAAACAAATTAGAATACTATTCATTGCCTTTCAGACATCTTAAACACTATCAAACTCTAGTGCAAGATCTTACCACTCATTTTTTAGTATTCAATATTTCTCATATTCCTAGGAATCAAAATACATCACCTCGACTTGTTAGTTAATGTTGCATCTTAAACTCCTTCCCTCAAGATTGCAAGACCGATAGGTTTTCCGTAGAATTGATTTTTCCCCCATCCGTCCCGCATAATGTCACAAATTGGAGAGTATTCTATCATGATCAAGATATTTTAAATTTCATGACTTCGCAGAAATCATACGATGAATAAATTATTGATGAGGATGATCATGATTTACAAATTGCCCTCAAAAGGTAATGAAAAATCTCATTCCAAATCATGGTTAAATTAGAGGATTTAGTATGATATTAAAGACAAATAGACTAAGAAAGTCACTAGCGTGCACCAAAGTTCCACTTTGAATTTGAATTAGTAAATCTTGGTTCGATTCTAAACCTCAAAACGTTAGTTTAGGACTCAATTTAACACGTAGGAAAGGAATGCTTTCATTAAACTTCTTAACAAATATAAAAAACGTTTTTGTCACTGAATTATGATGATTTAAAAACGTATGATACTTGTTATTCAACACACAATTCCAATGCTTCCCCGATATTAAACCCGTTCAACAAAAGTTAAGGAAAGTTCATCCAAATTCCTCAAGGACAAATCAAACGTAACTTAATAAACTCTTAAAAGCTAAAATCATTTTTTCCTATAAGGCACTCCAATTGGGTTTCCAATATGGTACCTATAAGGAAGAAGAGCCAGATATAAGAATCGTATTGGATTTTAGAAACTTAAACAAAGCATGTTTAAAAGACACAATTTCTCATTGCCAACCATGGAACAGACATACTTCAAAATAGCCGGTTCGAACTTATGTCCTTTCTTGATGGATTTTCGTGCTATAATCAAGTTTTAATTCATCCAGATGACAGATTGAAAACAACTTTCGAACCAAATGGGGAACTTATGCTTATTAGAAATGCCTTTTGGTCTAATAAATGCAAAGAGCAACTTTCCAAAGAGCCATGGACATAGCATTTAAAGGTCTGATCAATAACCGATTGTTGTTTATCTGATGACATGCACGCATTTTCAAAAGAGAGCCAATCATTTACATGATTTAAAGCAAATATTTGAAAGATGTAGAAAGTTTGGTATTTCCTTAAATCCAAAGAAATCTTTCTTTGCTTGGACGAAGGAAAACTCTTAGGATTTGTTGTGTCAAAAGATGTATATATATTGATCCGTATAGAGTGAAATAAATTTCTTATATTTCTTTACCTCATAACAAAAAATCCATGCAATCATTTCTTAGGTGACCACTTTGTAAAAAGATTCATTCCCGATTTTTCTCAAATCGTTTTACCTATACAAAATATGATCAAGAAGAATTCAAAGATTCAAATGGGAGCATAAAGAGAAAGAAGCCTTTGCGAATCAAACAAGCGATCATTAATGCACCATCATTGAATACCCCCGATTTTTCTAAATATTTTATTTTGTATACTTTCTGCCACCGAAACATCTCATGTCGTCGTTTTAACATTGTACCAATGACTTAAAATCAAGCACCAATTTCTTCTTTAGCTCAACCGCAAGGAGCCTTGTTTAATTATTCCGATGTTGAACAAACATTTGCCGTGTTTAACCAATCAAACATTCTTTGTAATCTTTTCTCTTGAAAAAGACATACAAAATCATTGTCCCATTCTCTCAAGTAGTGAGACAATTATTGATTCAAAAAGAAGTAGGAGAAAAAGAGAGCTAATCAAGTTACAAACTTTGCAAGAATATGATATTGACATAAACCTTCTAAGATTGTTAGAGGACAAGGTTTTTGCAAACATTATTGGCGAGCTCATAACATACCGTAAAATCAAGATTCAAATCAAGATATTCATAAGTCACAGAAAGATCAACTTATGTCTACCTCATCTATTACTTGAAAATGGGTATGCTCCTTTCTAATCTCAGCTATAAGAACAAAACGTGCTTTAAGATTAAAGGCTATTAAATATGAGATCATTGATAATGTGTTATTCGTAAAGAATTATAATTCAATCCTATTAAGATGTCTTCAAAAGATCAAGCCGAAAAGGTGTTACAGAATTGCATGGGATGGACCAGCAAAAGGTCATTTGGAGGTGATACCACAAATTTCACAAAATAATTGTGGCCGGGTTATTACCGGCCTACCCTTTTAAAGATACGCATGATTATGTGAGGAAGTGCAAAATTTGTCAAAATGCTAGTGGAAGACAAAAGAAACCAAACTTTTCCTTTCGCAACCGTAAATATTGAGCAACCATTTGAGCAATGGGGGCTTGACATTATTGGTGAGACAATACCTCATTCTTCAAAATAGCACAAATAAATCCTTACCGCAAATCGATTACTTTACAAAATGGGTAGAAGCAACTTTGAAGGTAGCCAATTCTCGATGCAATTATTGATTTCATAGATCAATTCATCACAAATCCACCTAACGCTCTTGTCTTTGATAATGCATCTTATTTTTCCGGGAAACGTACGTATGGAATTTGGTACCAAAAGAGGTTTTAAATTGAAATATTCAGCAAATTATTATCCACAAGGTAATGGTTTGGCCGAATCCACTAACAAAAATCTTATCAAAATTAAAATGACCATTGATCAAAATCAAAAAGAATTGGCACAAGTATTTAATCTTGCACTATGGACTGATCGTATTACTCTAAAAGCTTCAATAGGAACTTCACCTTTCAATTTAGTTTATGGAAAAGAAGTCAGGATACTCATCAAATTTAGCTCTTCCATCATTAGCCCTAGTGCAACTTATCAAGAAAATCCTTCTTCATCCATTCAATTGAGATATGATCAAATCCTTAAACTATAAGAAGATAGAGATCAAGCAAAAATTATTCATGAAAAAACATCAACAACTTGTAAAATCTTCTTTGATGCAAGTTCTACCGGCTCAAAAATTTTGTCAATTGATGATCTTGTCTTCAAATGGGATAAAGCACACGAAGAAAAAGGTAAACATACCAAATTTCATAAAATGTGGCTTGGACCATTTCGATCGTTGAAAAGATAGGCTCAAATACATTCATACTCCAAGATCTTAACAGTAAGAGAGAATCTCTTCTTGTAAATGGGCTTATTTTGAAGAAATTCCTTTTCATATGAGATAACCCTTCTTAAACCGTACATATTCCCTTTCGCGTAGTTTTTAATTGTTTTCGTTAAATAAAGGTTAATAAGTCTATAATCGATCGTTTACTATTTAGGAAAATTTCTTAGGAAAAAATATTATAAATATTTATTTTCAGGTAAATAAGAATTTTTAAAGAGATGATCACGCTTTTTGGATAGTTTAAAATAAGATGTTAAACTTTGAAAGATTATTCCAATCATTTGCATGATCTTTTAAAACTTGAGGAGAATGTAAATCATAAGTTTATTGAGCAGAAAGGTTATCTATAAAAGTAAATATTTTTTAAAGTCTTGGTACTCAAGAAACCCGAAAATTGTCATCCATCGATTCTTAAGGATAAAACTATTTCACCCCATCCATTTAAGTTGCGATTTTTTATAATGTAATTCTAAGAAATTATATGAAAATTTAAGAGATAAGAGATCTCATTATGAGCCGCCTTACCATGTTCATAAGAAGTAATGAAACCGACATTACCAATACCGCATACCAAAACAAAATGATAATGACTTATAAATATAAGACAAGGGGTCTTATCACGAACTACCTTGTTCATTTAATTATAACTAGTGAATGACATTGTTATTAATCGGCTACCAAACTTAACAATGGCTTTAAAAATAAAAAACAAGTAAAAAACAAAAACATGAGATAATAGGTCTTATGAATTTATCTTTTAAAAAGTCATAATTTTAGTTGGATTAAACAATAAATGGTTAATGGTTTAAAGGTAACCCCGTTGAGATTATGAACGTTTGCAAGCAAGATAGGCAATACCTATGACAATAGAGTATATTATAAAACCAAAACTTGGAGAAATCCACTTACTTCATTACTAATACCAATCAAAGCTTAAGATAACCCAAAAAATGTTTTTGTTCTTAAGGAATTAGAAAGAAATTGTGAATGATTTTTATTTCTTTTTCATAATTAGATTTTATTTAAAATATCCTAAGATAGTTTTCATTATCTTTAAAAACTTTATTTACTAGAAATATAGTGTTCATTTTATTTTTTCGTAGATAACTGTTTTCGTTGAATCACCAATTGTTGTGACTGTTAACAACCCGCCTTTTTTATTTAATATTAGTAATAATACTAAATAAATGGAGACCCTTAGTTAAAAAATTCAAAAAAAATCAATTAGGATTTGTTTTCCTTTTCAAATAAAACTTTATATCATAAACTTAGGGAAATTCCTTAGAAAAACCTTGAGAAACACTTAAGTTTATGATAAATTACAATAAATTTTTTTCTTTAATCGAAATAGCGCATCCATCGCAAATAGTAGATATCTTTTTTGTAAAACCGAAATTGCGATTTCGACATATTGTGATAACTCGATCCCAAAAGCCTATACCTACGTAAATCGCATCGCGTAAATGTGTTAAATGAATATTTTTTATTTGCAATATTGCGATTTGCGTTTTGCTATTTGCAAAATTGTGATGGTTACGTTTGAGAAAATTGCGATATTGCGATATTGCGCAAAGAAATCGCGCAGACGCAATGTCAGCAGATTCATAAAAGCACGTTGTTCAAAGAAAATCTTTCCATAAATCAACATCTCCGTTTTGCGCTTTAATGATCGATTAAATGAATGGATTGTCAATTAATGGTAAAAATGAGATTTTGTTTTGATTGAAAGGTCGTTTCACGTTAAAATAATATATTTCATCCGCATTTGCATTTAAAACTATCTCATCACCTTTCTCATGCCATTACTCTCATTTAACTCGTAAACCGCAGCGCGAAGGAGCAAACGACTATACAAAGGCCCACAGAACATTATGGGTAAGAAAGAGAAGACTTCAAATCTTCGAAAAACAACGCAGAAATGGTTTAACGTATACGTACACGTTTGCAATAAGGATGCCGTATAACCACATGGGAATGAATGATAATTTTCTTGAAGAAGAAAATCATGGTGATGCAAGTTGCGGCTACAAAGCAGGATCTAGTAATTCATCCGCAACTCTTAAAGAACCCGTTCGTTCATTTCGCATGATAGCGGCAAGACCAAGAATCCTTCCGTATACAGATGGTGAAATGGGTGCCGGACAACACCGATATTTCGCACAGTAATTTAGAACTCCAAATCAAGAGCTCAACGGTCGTTCACTACGGAAGATTTGAGGCCGATGTATCATTTTTTAACCTCGTACTTTATAATAAACAATTCATGGAGAATTTTGCCAAAGAATATGCAAATTTGCTTCCGAATGCACAGGAATGGACCAAAAGGAGATGAACTCGTTGAAGAAAAAAACAAATACGGTATGTACGCATCGGTTCACTTACCTCTCCATATTGTTTTGCCATCGCCATGTTATGCGTTTTGGAAAGCCCGACATAACATGATCTTACCTCCGAATGACTTCTTTGTTGAATGCCGTTGTTAATTCTACAATTGTAGACTCGGGCCAAAATCTTGTCCTACAATTTGACCACCGCTATTTTCCATTATCGGTCTAAACGAAGTGTTTCTGTATCGGATTTATCCGCGCCTTTTTTATTTATCTCACGTTTTCATGGACGCTATCCGTTTTGTTTCTAAATTCCCCGTGATGGGTTGGCAATGGACAATCCATAATCCTTTGCCTATTCATGTGTATCATAAGGAACTGTGGGAGTCTAAGTTTGTCCCTCATTTTTACAAAATTTGCCATGGTATAATGCTGCCATTGTACAAAAAATATTGCATAATAAGAATGCCCCAGGGTTATCCCCGAAACAGAGGGTCGACATTCTCCCGTCGCGAGATGGTTTGGAGAAGAGTTGTTCACTTATGTTAGGGTTTTTGAAGTTCTCGCTTCCCCCATGTTTTACCCCTATATGGCCCGATAAAACTTGTAGCTCGCCAGGAGATTGCTTATCGACTCCGTGGCCAAGGAAGCCTGACAAAGGAATTAAAAGAGAAGAAAAAAAGGCATTTGGCCACAATTTCTCATAAACTCGTGGAACATTTTCACTGCTTCGATGTTGGCTACGCATTCAAAGAGGTAAGCAACATTACATGCTTACAATCGTTCAAGTTTTCGAGAAGGTTATTGACCAAATAATGTTGTTAAAAATTTTACCAATGCAATCGCAGTAAGGGAATTTTCCGGGGAACAAGATCTTTTTGATGATATGTTCCAAACAAAAGGTTCATTTAAAGAAGTTTTGAATTCAAATTTCAAATGCAATTATCTCCAGAGGAATTTCAGAATTTAAACTTTACAACGAGAGAGAGAAGACTAACTACTATTCCTTTGGAAAATCTACGCTTGGAACCCGCAAGGGAACAAACTCCTGAAGCCGTTAGTCTTAACGATAGTTCGAGTATAGATAAATCTAAGTCAAAATCCGAAAAAAGAGACTTCGAACGTTCTAATAAGTCTAATGAAGAGGAAGATAAAATTGAAGAATCAAGCAAGATTTCGCTCAATCGAAAGAGCTTCCTCAACAACAAATTTTGACTTCTCAAATAGACAAATCCTCCTCCTACCAATGTACAACAAGCCAAATACCATTGAATTAGACAAAGAATGGGAAAGCTTTAATCAATTGATTAATGTAGAAGGACAATATACCGACCCATGTACAGACAACCAAAGTTTTGAGCACAGGATAAGTAGCATAGTCACAGCAACCGAGCACATACCTATCACACCCTCCTCTCGGAATTGTACTTAATGTAGAGGAAATTCCTCCTCTAGATGTATTCTACGTACCGAAATACAAAGTTGTAGTGAAGAAACAAAGGAAAAAGAGAAAGTTAGAAGGTGCAATTGCTACCCCCCCGAAGTAACAACTAGATGTCTCGTGGAAGGATCCTACCACAGAAAGCCTACTAATAATCTTGCTAAGTTATCTCAAATTACAGGGCTTATGCTTATGCAACTATTGACAAAGCATTTGAGATACAACTCTTATTAAATGAAAAAGAAGAACAGATAAAAGCCCGCAACAAAGAATTGCAACAAGTACAAGCCAATAATGAAGCACAGATGAAACTTGAAAAGTTAAGCAAAGAAAATTTCAAGAAATGCAAATTGACATCAAAAAAGTTTACCGATAAAGAGAAACAAATAATAGACATTCAAGATCAAGACAAAGATGATCCTAAGCTTCCGCAGTTTATTTCGAAACTATCTCTTTAAACAATCAACTACCGCAACAAGAAGAAGTATTATGCCAAAAAATCTTGCAATGGAATTCTTTTTGCCAAGAGAGAGTGATAAGATCACAAATCATGTCGTAGATTTACGAAATGATTATGATTTAATTAATGAAAAGATTACCGATTATTTGGTATGGCAAAAAACAAGAAGGAAGAAAATGTATCGTCAATTATTAATGAAAACCATAAAGAAATACTTTTCAATAACTAGGATGCACACAAATCGAAGGCGTAGAAAGCAGCAGAGGAGGCGCGAAGGCAACAAAGAACAACATTTTACTTATTGTGTAAATGATAATTTGCACAAAGCTAATTTAATCTCGAAATCGGTTTCCAGGATATCTCCCATGTGCACATCAATCACAAACGAATGGGGGCAAAAAGGCAAGAAAGAGCAAAATCAATCCAAGGGCCGACAAGATTAAACTCGGGACTCTATCGACATACTTAGTGAAACCACACACGCGTTGCGTTTAATTTTATCATCACCCCGCCGAGAAGATTGCGCTTACACTTGTCGATTCCGCCTTTTCACAGATGCTTGAAATCTCGAATTCAAATAACCACATCTTCTCAAAACAATGCTAGACTCCCCGCAAGTTTAAAGATCAATTTCATAAGTAGTTAGTTAATAGTCTTTATTTTTTAAATTTAGTTTTAGTTTTACCGTATTTTTGCCTAGGAAAATGACTCGTCATTTAAACCGAATCCTTAATTTTTGTAATAGACTATTTTTAGATTTAGCTAAGTAGTATTTAAACCCTTCTCATGCATTTAGAGAGGGGTCCCGTATTTTATTATTTTTGACTTGGAGATTACATTTCCGTACTCCACCGGCTTATATATATTTTTTAAAGGATCACATCCTGATTTTATGCAAAATTATCTTTAAAGTGTTGCATTTCTTCGTACCTTGGATTTGATTTTGCATCAAAATTACCGAATTAGAGTATCGCATTTCATTTGAAAGCTTTCAAGATGAATAAGGTATTTCTATCTCCGTTCACCGTTGATTTCTTTTTGTCTTATGATATTCGCTTTAAAATTTGCTATCATTTACATATATTTGCTCTCATAACGTTTTATATATATCATTTTTTAGTATAATTGAAATGTTATCTTTCATAAGTATATGTAGATGATATATTATGATGAATGCAATATGCTAATACAACTTTGTTTAATTTCTTAAACATAGTTATCTTTATTTGTTTCTGCACATTTCGATTTAAATGATAATACATTTTTATGGTTATTGTTCAAACGGAATAATCAAGTTGTATTCACATATGATTGCCCGGTAAGTGTTAAAATTTTCACGTATTTAGTTTAAATTAGATAGTTTTATTTTGGTCACTTTATTCTCACTCTCACTCATCCAAATCAATCCATCACCAACCCATTAGTTATATGAAAACCGGTCCTTTCAACCTACCAGAGCCACCATACCAAACGAAAAAGGAGTCATTCTAAGGTCCCGACCGGTGGTTTTCCCCAATGTTTGGAAGCAGAGATTTTTCAGGCTTCAACATGTCCTCAGCTGAATTAGGGGTTGGTCTACTAAGTTGTGAGCTTCCCTTTCATTGTATTCTTGAATGAGGCATAACCATCGGGATTTCTAGAACTTGAAGCTCCATCATGTAGCTCTAAAACCATTGGGATTTCTCAAACTCAAAGCTCCATCATGTAGCCTTCGGCTTAGAATAATGATAGAGTTCCATGAGACGTAGTAATATTTCATCTTAAAGGAGTCTTCGTAGCGTCTTCTCTTTTCGAATAACATGCATTGAGGATTTGTAGAGATGTCCAACCTATTTCAAGGCAAGCAGTTTCACATATTCCACCAAGTCAAAGCTTTCAACCTAGAAAATGGTGGACTTTCCATTTATTATTTTTATGAAGATATGAAATGTTTTCTTTTCTAGCCCATCTTTGACCATAAAAAAGGTGGGAAAATTATAGGGGATGCGCCAATTTTTATAAATTAATATAAAAAAGGGACTTGACTAGAGTGCTTCTTGAGGTCTCAGATTAGAAAGATTTCACCTTCAATGTGGAATTGTGCACCCCATAAAGTGACATTAATGATGTACCATGACATGTAGCACAATAATATAGTTGTCTTTCACATTTTTTGGCTCCTCCTTCCGTTGTTCCTTTACATCTCTCAATGCAATTGCTAGTTTTAAATTTTTATTGGGTGTTTGTTGCATAAATTGAAGTTCTTCTTAGGATTTTCTAACTTTTTAACATGATAATCTATTTGTTTTGACTTAGATATCTTATTTGTTTCACATTCAAGGATTATTATTTATTTTTAAATTCCAATATGCCTTTGATCCTGGAATGATCGCAGAACATAGCATTTATGGAGTTATTACTTATGACTACAAACACTATAATGATAGGAAGAAGTCTATTTAAGGGGGCAATGTAGCAAACAAAAAATGATGTTACTGCCAAGTAAGGAACCCCGAGGGATAAGAAGGTAAATTTACATTATTAACATTTACTCATTACAAATAAGTAAAGTATTGGAAATACAATTAATTAAAAAGCCAAAAATATGCGGTCTTTGCCATATTGGGCACTTAATATTTTGTTATTTCCTTAGTTGTATCCTTATATGGATTATTATTATTGAGAGCAACTAGAGTATTTATACTACCCACCTACTCCAACAATTAATGTTTTTAAGTAGCGTTTGGAAATTAACTTGCTCTAAGGTCAAATCTAGGACATTCTTTAATTTGATGAATGATGAAGTGATCTTATTTATAAATTATTTTAATGAACGATTAATTGATCTTATTTATAAATTTATGTCGTTTATGAGTAAGGGAATGTAGCGTCAACAAATTATTGACAAAAAAGAAAAGAAAAATTTGTCATGTAAAGAAATCAACTCCCTAATTGCTTATGTGTTGTGTATGAGAGGGGAAGAAAACAAATATCCCAAGGGAAACTACAAACCAAAACTAAATTAATTGAAAGCGACATGTCTAATTGGGAATGGTTCAACCGAGATTGCTCGAGATAAAGATTCTTATTACAATTATTCATGCAACAAGCACCATATAACTATTTTTTCTTCGATATATCAATGCTATAACTACTCTTTCTTCGATATATTAATGCCTCTGGAAGAAGCAACAAACTTATAGTTAACATGATTTAATGCTAACTCTTCCCTCGTTACATATAAAATCATCATTCACACTATTAATACCTATGATTGTATTCATTTTACAAATTATTATAGCAACAATAGGTATTGGCAATAACAATTTTTTTGTAAGTAAGTAAGAATTATTGTTGAATTTCCACGATTTGGGTCTAGGTTAAAACGTAGAATCACTCAATGCTACCAAATCAAGAATCTCAACAATAACTACTTTGCACAAAAATATAAAAATAGCAAAAAGAATCACATATGCACAAGTATAGATAAATTTTTAAAAATTTGTACAATAATGTACAATAAACCAATCTTCATTATATTAAACCAATTTAATAATGCAACAATCGTAGGGCTCCCTTGCATATGGGATAAGATACATCGACAAATCCCGCCGCTTCTCCGGTGCACAATCACGTACCTTATGTCGTATCTCATCGTGCGACCTTCTCTCCCCGTTTTTGCTCTCTACTTGCCCCTTAGCCCTTCAAAGAACAACACATAGAGTCTCCGTGATGATTGCCTCCTATCACTATTGCAAGTCACTTATGCCTCAATGAACACAACCCCAATCCAATATGCTCTTCTAGGGCCGGCCAATACCCGAGCTCCAACTGGCAATCTAGCAACATTGTCCATCGAAGTGCCGCACATTAGGCTCCAATCTTTACCCAATAATGCAACAATCAATTTCCTTATCGTATGTTGCTCTAGGCTACTTTGCGCTATCAACACGTTGCCCTCCAACAACCAATGATGCCCAATACACCCACCGCAAGATATGCTCCTAGAAGGGAATTTCAACCATCACGAAAAGTCCTCCTTATACAAATTGATCCAAAACTAATCCAATAACACGGATCCAACACCTCTAAGAAGGCACTAAAGCACGTGCCTTTAGCTACTATTTAGGGTCTATTCCTCTCGCTCGTCAAACTCGACATGGTTAGGGCAAAACCATAATCACTTTCCAACCCTGACCGCCCGCATTTTATACTCGCAGCTACGTTTGTCCCCTCCTCGAGGCCGTGGTAGTTTGCCGCAATTTCGGGTTGTCGGCCCTAAAACAACCCTTAGCACTCCTTCAATTCGATCGCGGCAAAACTTCATATCTTCTCCACAGTATGCGACAACCTTGTTTGGGGATAATCCACTCATAAATCAACCCTTAAAACACCTCGACCTTGACCCCCATACCTCGGTCCTCCTTCTCTCGTAATTCCGCTCGTCAAAAAAATAAGCCCTAACAACCTTCTTTCCCACGTTGTTTCCCTCCTTGTGCCTCGTAGCCAAGACACAATTTTTATTCCTTCACGAGAGCTTCTCTTGTGATGTGTTGTTCCCTTTGGATGTCATAAATGACACTAACATCACCTTGCATTTATATCTTAAACAAGGGCTTCCTCAAATGTCATCATAGGGCTTGAAAATTTGTCACATGACTTATTATCATCAAGCCGACCCTAATTCTTCTTGTGCAAACCTACTCTAAACTTAAAAAATTCATAACTTCATTTCTACAATTCGGAATCGATATTTTCATTGCATCGTATCTTCGCCTCAACGAGAGATATCATCCTCATCCATCACATGTCGAAATGTATCCATGGTTTTGGCCCAAATCACGATGGGTGCAAAAACCCCAAGCTTCGGGTTCCGTTTCTCCAAGCCCACAAGCGACCCTTGTGGTGCTCCACCCTCCAAACCCCGAACCTCGGGACTGAGTACCTCCTAAGCTACTAAAAAATAAATATTTATAATATTATAATTTTACATAAAATATATGCATGGAGAAACATGATTGAACTCGTGTCTAGGATGAGTTCGTTCTTTCGCAAAAAACTTTCCCCGTCATGAAGTAAAACTTAAGAGAGACCATCTTCCCTTGGGTGGGAAACCAAATGGTCTCTCCGAGAGTTTTAAGACCAATTTTAGACAACATAAAGTAGAAAAAGTAGATATTCAAACACCGAGAGGATGAAGGGCAAATATAAACTCAGTGGAAAACAAAGAAGTAATGGAGGTTGAGTAAGCTCTTCTCGGGAATAATTAACAATCCCGGCCATGATGGGCTCCGGTTGCATTGAGCCTCGATCGCTCTAAGCCTTGTCATGTCGGCCTTTGTCATGGCGTTCTTTGTCCCGTTAGTCAAGATATTATAAGGGGTCATCATAGTCGACTAGTAACCATGAATGGTGCTCCCACTCAACGATCACTATCCCCATGTAGGTATTTGCCTTCTTCCGAGAGGTTTCACCCTTGGAGGTGTTTGCATTAGATGTCCGGTTAGCCACATTTTGCGCTCGCAACTCATGGTCGGAAGAGTCATGAATACCCGATATCTTTGCTTATTTTTCCGAGTTCCTATGTGTTTAGGGCCGTAAGGCTCTGCTACTTGGTGGATCGAGTTTGCAACTTCTCGAGCCTTTTGGCAAATTGGAGGAAGTCAGAGGGGGGAAGGACGAGGAAATGGGATCTTTTCTCCAGATAAGTTTCTTAGTAGTCGTTCGAGTGTGAACCAAATGTGATTTTTGTAGCATCGAAAGTGCTCTAACTCTCGAATTTGGTGTAGAGGCTTAGAAACTAGTATTCCAAAGAACCTTGTAAAGAACCGTTTGTGGAAATTCCATCGCATTTTGTTTTATTTGAAAATTAATTATTTTAATGGGGACCCCAAGTTTAAACTTAGGGAAATTAAATAATTAAAGAGTATTAAATAAAACAAGACAGTGAACCTTCCAGAGGACACATCAAGTCAAGTTATGATCTTAGCCGTTGATTAGACATCTAATCGGAACCGTTGATATGTCAACAAGAAGACTATAAAGGAAGACTTAAGGGTCATTTGGAAAACACATGGAGACACCGAATTGATTCGAGACCGAAATTTCTTAGGGCATGGTTTACCGAGAATTTCGAATTAGAGACTCCGAGTAGTGAGGGAGAGATAACATCCGCAGGAGAAAAGATTTTCTTAGTCCGTGGAGCTTCAATTAGAGAGAGGCAAAGGTGATCTAGCCTAGCCGCCGTTGACGAAAGGGGTTGACGTAGTGTCCGCGTAAGCTCACGTGCTGGGGCCGCAGGCAAAGGCAGGTTTTTGAATTTTGCTAGTGGAATAGTTTCGCAGGCTCAGATCCGGAAAATGCCACCCGGAGGTTGTTCCTTATCATACACAAACAGGCAAAATGACTTGGAGGAGGGCTAACACCGAGCTTGGAAGTGGGTGATGCAAAGGCTACAAGTTCCGTCGGATCTCGCGCACCCCCGTTCAGGGAAATTTTTCCTTCATCTGATCGCAGACTTAGTGATTGGAGTGAGGTATTTCTCACATATTCTTCACGTATTTCTCCCCGTAACTAAATAACCCTTGAGGGTATTCAATAATGTATTCGTACATTGCTACCGCATAACAATAAAACCTCAAATCATAAACTAGTTTTCTCGCATTGGGTTTTTTTCCAAGGACTTAGTCCAAAATAAATGTGTCATGTGTGAATGATTTCCTTGTCTAATTTCCTTGTTTATGAATCAATTTTAGTGTAGGTCGCTTTAGTAGTTGCTTCAATAATTCAGACATGAATTAATTATGTAATGTAATTTGCTTAATAGGAGAAGTGCAATTCTTGCTTTTGCATTAGGATTCATTAGATCTCGTTAGGATATAGGAATTTTCACAAGTTCATGTTTGCAATTAGACTTTCCACCCCTTTCGAACTTCTACCTAGTCCCATAGACGACTTCGCTAAGTAGGTCTTCCCACCCAATGACCATTGCCTAGTTCTGTACGTTCTTGTGCTTCCATGGCAACAACCAAGTGGCAAATATAGGGGTATCTTTGTCAAGTTGTTCTCTTCGACCATGCCAAGAGGGGAGATGTTGACACCCATGTTCTCTTCCTTCTCTTGGCTTGTCCCCTTTTATGCACTATGACTCGTCAAACAATAAAATTCTCCGCCCTTGGCTTCAAGTGTCTTGGAATCGCGATGCCTTGCGAAAACCACTAATTGAATGAGGGAGTGAACGTCCTATTGAGTCCTAATGTCGTAATTCATGTTCTAAGCTAGGAGTAAATGCGTTGTCTGATTGATCACCACCTTCCTCTCTCGCATTGAATGAGACCAACTAAGCGCTTAAGGAATGATTGCCACCTAATCCCGATCATAAATAACTTAGGGAAATGCCGGCATGAGGAGCCGAACAACATTATCTAAAATTTTTCCATTTATTTAACAAAACAACAAATTAAATATATTTTAGTTAATTTTCTCTAACAAATTTGTTTTTTAAACCACACCGATTGGTTTGAAAAGCGTTGACAATGTTCTATCGTATGTGATTATTACCAAAAAAATTATAAATATTTACAATAAATCACAAAAAAACAAAACTATAAAAAAATAAGGCAAAACGTAGTCTAACTAGACCCGTTTTTTTGCCTTGAAAATCATTGAAATTCGTGCAAGATTTTAAGAAAATTCTCGCAAGGATTTTGTAAATCCAGACATAGTTAAGAAACTTCAATATTTTGGGTGTCCGTAGAGGTTTTCGATGTCTTGAATCCATTTCCACCACTAAAAACATGATTCAAACATTGCTATAGCAAGATTAAAAAAAAAAAAAATTGCCCGAATTCCGACTAATTTTGAATGTCCCGACAATCTCCTAACTAAATAAACAACTCTAAAAATAAAAATAACTTATTTAAAAAAATATCATCCCTATACTTAAATTGAAATGCTATATCCTAACATAATACTCTTATTGAATACATCAACTTCGAGACATCTTAACACAACTCTCATGCATTGCATTGATTAAACTTAGAAACTTTGAAGAGCCATTCTTAAAATTAGAAGTAAGTGAACACTGTACAAATTAATTGAATGAATGATATTTTAACCTTTACCAGACTAAAAATAATCTATTAGAATATAGCCTCCCTATTTTTTGTTTTTTTGCTTTTGCTTAAAGCTGAACAACTATATGTTCTACGCTGTAAATCCTTAATCCCTAAACCCTGTCAAATTTTGATCATCTGGCTGATAAAAGTTTGAACGCAAAGAAGCCTCGGAATATGAATCCAGCAGCAGGCTAAGAGGGGCGCCATTATAATTGATGTACATACCATCGCATTTCTGATCATCCGCCGTATCCAACTTAAAGGTAGCTTCGATACATATATCTTCCTTTGTGCAGATTTGAAAGCAATATATGTTACATGTTCTTGAGGCTTACTTCAGTTTTCCTACCACAGGGCATTCGGTATCTGAATTCGAGCAATTTTCTATGCAGGTTTTAACTACATGTATCATCTGAAAGATTAGTATACTTGGGCTCCTCATAGATCCTCAGTTATCCTACAGTCGGCACTTGGGTATACTAGCTAGGGTATTATCCGGCCATTTGGAATAGTTAAGGGCTTAGACCACATCAGACTCAGATTTGGAGGTAGATTTGGAAGGAATTTTATCTTTGTGTTGCTTCTGTTATTCGCTTTGACAATATGATAACATGTTATTGATCGGTTTCGCCCATTAGGGCTTTAGTTCAATGTTGTAATCGAATATAGATTTATGGGGGAAGAAGGAGCTATTTTAAGGTTCACCAGGTTAAAGATAGTTTATGTGAGATTGTTTATTTATCTGGTTATTTGACCTTTTTCTTATTAATGTAAAGTTGCTACCAGTTTTTTAGGGACAAACCCGTGGTCAAATAGATTATTCTAAATACTAACTACCAACCTATCTGTGGTTTAAAAACTATCTTGCTTTCCTCCCACAGATTCTGTAATGCTTTAACTTTGGAATGCCTTTCACATGAACGGTATGAATGGTATAGGATAAGAGTTTAGCTCTATTTGTTTGTCGTTTGAATTTTTTTTTGAAATTTGCATGCTGAAAGAACAATATCAGTTCTTTTAAATGAATTATAAATGGCCCCAAATTGTAAACTAAACCCCTTTGGTTTCAGAATTGTCATTCAATATGGCTCCGGAGCACGCTTCGTCTAATGGAGGAAAGTCCTCAAACAAGAAAAAGCGAAAGTTCTGGGTAGTTCAGAGAAACATCAGTTTACACTTGAACAGGAAATGGATGCACAGTTTGATAGACCTGGCAAGAAACGCCATGTGTTCACAGCAGGAAAGCGAACAGGTATATGCTTTTCCTTGCATTTTAGGTTCTGCTGGTGGCATTTTCAAAATTTGTAGATCTGAACTGGCAATTGGTATTGATGTGTTGAAAAAATAATTCCCCTTATTGTCAATGGACCTCTTCCTTTCTTTTATTTGAACATTATACTTATTCATTGGTAGAAATATCAATGGCTAAGGCATATATAGCCTCAGTGATCACATCACCTTTAGATGCAGTATTCTACATGATAGAATGCAGAGAGGCTTTCTAGTAGCTGAGTGACGGGGCCCCAGTCTCAGGTTGCTGCTTCTAGGTTCTAACAGGCAGTTCACACGAAATAATTTTACTTTCACATGAGAGTTCATTAATGCAATACCATTTGTAGATGCTCAATTCAGGCAGCTGAGGCTCAATTGGTTAGGCCCTGTTTGCCGCAGTCTGTCCTTTTTTCGTTTGAATATCATATATTGTTGTTTTGAATGCAAGGTTTTTCTTTCTCAGCATTCATGCACCTCCTTGTTATGGTCTTCTACTCAACTCCGCAGCTTCCCCACGTCATAATAGTCTCGTCAAATTCCATCTCTATTGCTTTTGTAACAGTAATGTAATTGAATAGGAATCTCTCTCACGATGCCTCTACGAATGGCAGCTGCGGCCAGGGTTCAACCCTAGCCACACCCTCTCTCTCTTGTCCTTTTTGAGCTCTTTCAATCCTCTATGCACTTCGCAATGGCGGCAGCAGGGTCCATGTGTCCTTCTGCAGGTCTTTGAGCTGTGGGCCGCTTTGATTGGGCCCCTCTAGTGCACTGTGAGGTTCAAGGTTGGTCTTTTTGGTATTCCAAGTCGTCATCCTTTTCAAGGATGTTTTGAAAGAGCCTTCTGGCCGCTCTCCTTCTTTCTCCCCCCTCCCCTTTAATGGAAGAAAAAAGCTCATGCTTTAAACCATTCCCATGTGGCCGCATGCAGATGAAGATATAGATTTCTTAGATCCAATAGTTTGGCTGCATCAATGGGTTTTTGGCCTTGATTAGTTGATCTACATGGATGGATCTCAAAATCTTGGATACCTGTGATTAGAAAAGATGTTTTTTTTTCAGCCATGTGCAAAGGGTTTCTTTGTTGTTGAGTTTGCATTGTAGAAAACAAGGGGTATGATTCTTAATTTAGGCCCTTGGTTTGGGGAAACCCAGTTCTGTACATGAACCTGCTCTCCTTTCAATCCTTTTACTGATGCTCTTTTCCACCCCTTGTTTGGTGAGACTCCTAAATCTTGCTTTGCATTTTTGGGGTTTACCATCTTCAAGCCATTGGTTCAGCTCGTGGAAAGTTCTATTTTGTGCCGCGAAACTGAGAGGCATAGCATTACAACATATGCCAGAATATGTGTGGAAATGATTTTTAGCAAAGGCTTTCCAGCAGAAATTTGCTTCATAGGCAAAAGCTATTCATGGTCTCAGAAGTTGGACCATGAGAGAGCTTTTGCGTTGTAGAGCTTGTTTTCAGACAGGACATATTTAGCACAATGCCTCAAAAGGCCTAGGAAGATTAGGAAGCCTTAACATAAATCAACTTGGTGGGTCAGTTCTAAAGAAGATCATTTGATTGTTTTGCATTCTAGTGGGATTGCCATCACAAGCAGGTCCTCGGATCCAACTACATCGAGTACATCAAAGAAAGGGAAGCTCAAACCCAGAGAAAGTGGAGCTTGTCTCTCTTGATTCAGGGCAGGAAACACAGAGTCAGTTAAGTCCACCACCAACGCAAGTTGGGCAGATCAGGTTGAAGAAGTTGAGGCACTAATACAAGTAGAACCATCAGAGCAAGACATTTTAGGATTGACAGGAATAGCAAGGACTCCGACAAATGCAAAGAAGTGTGGGAGAAAGTAGGAAAGAAGAAAAATTTCCATACATCCCAACCAATGGTGACAAAGTTGGGCCTGCAATCCAGTATAATGACGTATTTGGTTTTGTCTTTTGTTATGCAAGTAGCTTGTGCCAATATACTCATGCAAAAAATTGTGGAGTGTAGTTCTTCTGGGTATTTGTCAGAGTACGCTAGTAAATTTTGAGTTGGGTCTGTTAAGCCTTTGGATTCAGACTATGGAAATTTCTTTTTATCTTTTCACTTTGTACCTCTGCTGCAGCATTTTTATCAATATAAATTTATCAGTTTCGTTAAAAAAAAGTCAATGTAATTGCCTAACTCATAGAATTTCTATATGCACACAAATGCATGAGTCGTTTGATATGGAACCTTTCCCTTAATATTTTAGTTTCACTGTTATTAATTGGCTGGGATTCAAAATATGCTTAAAGAGTTGGCAGCATTTGAGATTGGGCCTCTTTTCCAAAAACATATTGCAAATTGCATTTTTGTGATGTATTCGCGCATGTAACTGTAGAAGCCATTTTTGAGAATTAACTACAGCCAATAAAGTCATTGGATGTACATATAGTGCACAGATACTATATTAAGACAATGCCATGGCCCATGGTTGCCAGGCAATGCTTGATTTATGACCAAATTTGAAGTTTGAATACTTAATGATTGTAGTCACTAGTGGTATGTTTATTTCCTCTGAGTTTTACCTTAACATAGGGCTAATGCAATGGTTTTGGTTCAAGTAACGAAGGCATGGTTCATTTAGGAAGGTTGTCCAATAATTTTAGCCTTGTCACTGCACACAAAACGTGGTATTTACAAAAGTTGAATTTCAGGAATGATGTGTAGTTAGACCAAGTGACTTTCCCATAGTCTTTGACACAGGTGATAGTTAGAATTACTGATAAATCGCCATGTATACGAGAAAATTCCTTGTAAACTCTAAAATATAAATAATGGAATAGGTAGTCATTCTGCTGAACTTATATGATATTAACATTTAACTAATATATTGGATCTGCAACAGCTTTGCATTGCTCTAATGGTGTGTTTCTTTTTTAACAGTATGTAAGTCAAACCATCAGCAACAAGATATTGAGAGAGGCTCAAAGGCAGCAAAAGGAAATCGATAATGAGAGGTATCTAGTTGATTTTTGTTTAGAAGTGCTGCCAATCTCGAAATTTCTTCTGGTTAGAATTTTCCAGTATTGGTACTTTTCTTTTCAGGGATGAAGAAGCTGGTTTAGCATCTGCCAAAAAGCATTTTCTTTAGTTGCAGAGGAGGCCAAATCTGGACAGTGACGAGATGACTTTGATGGGTTTTCTGAAAGTCAAAGTCAGTATGAAGAGTATGAAGTAAGTTGACTAACCATCCATATCTGGAAGTATGAAGAAAGTATCAGTAACCATCAATCCCTTGTTTGATCTCTTAAGATTGGCCACATCATCATATTCCAAAGACTTTATATTTTAGGTTGATAACTAAAAGCTGAATATATCAAAGTTAAGTTTGTTCGGGTGAGTTGGTTCAATTATACCAATAGAAGTGGAATGTGGCAATTCAAAATTGACGCTTAAGAATCCACTTTTCTTCACACTAGAGCATTTATTAGAAACATTCTTTTAAATTTGCTTTATCATTTTCCTGACATGTTCTTACTGATGGCATCTAATTAGGAGGTACCTGAGGAGGATGAAAAGGTATTGGCCGCATTTATGTCTGAGAATGTTGGCCCTCAGCGTACTTTAGCTGATCTTATTATAGAGAGAATCCGAGAGAAAAATGCTGCAGTTGCTTCAGGCTGAGAATACAATGCCCACTTGTTAGTGTGTCAACATTTCTATTTTTGTCTGTCTTTCACATTGGTTGCTCTGTCAAATATACTGAATAGAAATATCAACAGTAGTGCATGATAGGTCGTAGATTTTTGGTTAAACTGGTTAAACAAATGTTTCAACTGTGTTGTTTTACAATGAATAATTATGTTTGGAATAATCAACAGGTTTAAATCTTCGATTATCTTATGCAGTAAGAATATTGTACATTTAGTGTACAAATGGATCAGTGTACAAATCAATTATACTATCATGCCAATCAATTGTAGTAACATGCAGCAAGTAGTTGACACAATTATATTCTTCCAGCATTGCTAGCTATAGTACTGCTACATGGGCAAGTTTTATCCTTTTAAATGTTGTGTTGGATAACAGGATGTTCATGGTGTTGTGCATTATATTTCCCATATTATAGATGTGTTTCATGTTTGGGGTTTCTTTGATTATTGATAATTAGTTTTCTGAAATGTATATCTATTGTGTGAAGTTGTATATCAGGAAATGCTAAAACAAATGTTTAGAGAACAATTTTCTCCAATGCAGTGTCAAATTAAATGTGTTGCAACTTGCAAAGCTTTTCAAAACTGTAATAGACTGCAACTTGCACTTGGTGATTATTGCCAACATGCATCCTAAGAACATCAGATACGGCTCAGGCTTATGGATCAGGTCAGAGTTGAAGTGTGTGCTACTAATTGTCCATGTCAGTCTGTTGTAGATTTGCGGGAGTCGATGTTACTGGACAATCACCCTTAGTTATAATCTATGGTCCATTTATGAACACTAGCCCAATATGTAGGCTTCCAATCATTTGGAAACTCTTCAGTAGCATCTCTGTGTTTCCAGGTTTCTAAGTGCAGTTCATTGCCAGGATTATCTCACCATAAAGGATTTCATTCAAGGTTTAAAGCTGAACCCCCTAACCACTTTTATGGTACTATTGTTGTGGTCTATGGTTCATGCTATTGCTGCAACTACTCTCAGCTAGGGCTTTGCCAAATTTATAAAGAAATTTTCATGTAGTCATGAACTCTATGTTTGGTGGGCAAGGGCTTTTGATGGTTTGGGCGTGCTCCTTCCCTGTATCCTATGACAGGGGACAAGGTGGGGGTGCTCCCTTGCTCACAAGGACATTTGGGTGTCCTCGATCACCATTAGGGGAAGCTAGGTTCTTTTTCAACAGTGTCTTCTATATATATATATATATATATGTTTTTTTTTTTTTTTTTTTTGAAGAAAGAAAATGCTGTGGTACCTGATGTTGTTGGCTTAGCTCTATTGATACTATATCAAAACCTCAAATGCGCAATTGCATCATTTTGTAGAGACAAAACATCATCAGCTGTAATAACCCGCTGGTGGTCCGTAAGAGGGCAGGCTTCCACCCCTGCCAGATGCCTTTGGGCCTTGGGTCATTAATTTGTTTACTCATGTCTGCTAAAGAAGATGAGCTCTTAGCTAAAGCAGTAGTTCTAGGTCATACTCCAGAAAAAATATGCTATATTATACTATAATATCATATATATTGTAATATAGTGTTGCTTATGTATAAATATTAAATATAAAAATACATCAGTAGCCTGTATCTTGCAACGCTCCTGGTTACCCAAAATGGGACAATAAATACTGAATATGCAAAATAATAATATAGATCATGAATTGCATTGTAACTCCTAAGAAACAAGAGAATGTTTCTCAGTAACCCCAAAATGTATAATATCAGATAATTATATACATCTGTGTTTTTGAACAAGTAATATAATATCCTATTTATACTAATTTCTCAATTACTCCCCATGTAGTCCCAACTTCTCTGGGCATCCTACTATTTACTTATACACGTCTCATTGCTAAAAATGGTTTTTGTTGGGTCTTGGGGTCACTCACACAAACTTTTAGAAACTAAAGGGTCATACCTGTGTGCCATTATGTCTTACTTGACAATACACATTTTCACATTTTGAATATAGAAGAAGGGTTTGAAGGCCACAAATAATTTCTTTACAAGACTAGTATTTGTTCCCTTAAAAAGTAAAAAACAGCGGATTAAAAGATAACTTTTTTAAGATTGAAGATGCAAAATATTTGCAAACATGCAGTTTTTACCCCCTTACAAGTTTTGTCAAGGAAGTGTCCCACAGGGTGGGGAATGCATTTCTTCCCTTGCCATCAAAGGGGGATGGGACAATGGGGAATTTTCCCCTTTCATCTTTTTCAATATAAGGTTGGGTTGTGTACTCTGATGTCCGTTGGGTCACCACTTCCACATTTCTCAACCGTCACCAACAAGTGGGGGATGGTGTGAAGATGCGTGGGTGCTCCTTGACCTTTTGGGATGTACAGATGTCCCTCAAAACTGTTGTGTTGCACTGTTCGCATCTCTTAACCTTTTTAGGGATATTTGCATGCTCCTTCACAGTTAAGGGACCTTTGCAGGTCCCTGATTGTCGAGGATTCTGGGGGACACCCTTTGATGGACATATGCAATTTCCTCAATGGTTGAGGGACCTGCAGATGCTTTCGATGTGTGTTCGCAGGCCTCTGTCCAAAGAAAATTCATCACAGTGACCAGTCACTTTAACATGACTTTAACAAATATAAAGAATAATAATTTAAACTTCTATTTTACATTTAAACTTACATGGCCCATCCTACAAGAGGGATAACAAGATAAAAAGCCTTTGAAAACCCTACCTCTTCACTTTTGAGCTTTCTTGACTGAGATGAGGAGCTTCGAGTTTGATATGAAATGTTAAAATACATATTTTTTTTACATTCTTTAGGGTGTTGCCTCCTGTGCCATTCTATTAATGCTTGAATCTGGAAATGTTAACGCTTGAAACTGGAAGAGTTCCAGAGTTAACTAGGTCATGTACAGTGTCACTTCTGTATGTACAGTATGCACTTTGGGTTCATTAATGCTAACCACAGGGGGTTCCCTATGTGATCTGATCAGAAAAACTGAACATTGTCTGCCAAAACCACTTCAAGTCCAAACATTAGATATTTCAGTCAAATTTCTTTGGTTTCCTTGCAAATCTGCTGTAAAGCACCTCAAAATCTGTGCTGGAAAAGTGAAAATTTGTGTGCAAAACTCAAAAACAGTGAAGTAAAATTCAGAAATATTGTTAATGACTGTAGTGCCTTAAATTCTGTCGGTTATGGAGTCAAATAGACTGGAAAGTTGAGGCTGATTGAGTGGGGTGATTTCTGTGGTCAATCAGCTCAGAAAATTCAAGTAATCAGCAATTAAACATCCTTTAACTCAAGATTAAGCTCCCAAAGCAGATGATACCTTTATTAGGGAGGTAATTCAGATATGGATAATGGTATTATGGTAACAAATCATAAAAATTCGGAGTTAAAATTGGTGGTTTCAAGGAAGTACCCTGTATTCTCAATAGAGCATAGACGGTATTGGGATGTTACAGCTTGGCTGCTGGACATATGCCAACAAACTAAACCTGCCAGCTTCTTCCATGCTGCACAAATACTCTTGGAAATTAAAAAAAAATTCTTTACGGGATAGTTATGTGGAGTCCAAACGGAACCCTTGGTTTTACCAACTTGCTGGGCTCAAAGCAATCTGTGCAGCAACAAAACCTGCAAAGGAGAAGAACCCTCCAGACATCTAACCACTCATTTAGCTGCCAAAAAAATGATTCCCTGCATCGCAACGTATAAACCAAGGCCTTCCTCATCTTTGGGCATAATCAGTTACCAGTGGAGAGTTCTTTCATGAATTAGAAGATATTTGGATTGACATTTAATGCTTGATGAAGCATCTTATGTTAAATACCTTCCTATGCTAACATAAGATGTGAAAATATATTAAAGTGAATATAACAGAAATATGTTCTATCACATTCTTCATGGAATTCATTCCTCAATTTCAATGATGGCAGTGTCTTGAAATGGCTACTAGAATTCAAACACATTACCAAACAACTGTCCTAAAAATGGCTTTTATTTTAGAACTGATTCTTTAATGTTTTCCCTAACATTTTGTGTTTTTTTCTTCTTGATTTCTCTTAAAAAATCTTTTTGAACTTCTTTTGCAGAATGCAGGTCTAGAGTCAAACATAAATAGTGGGATGTGGAATGCATTTCTAGGGTCAAATATAAAAATATATCGTAGAATGCATTTCGACTTTCAAGTTGTTTGAGCTTTGCATCACTTACATTATGTGGTCCTACATGCTGTTTTTGGTAACCAAGGTGTGTTTTTGGGTAAGCCGTTTGAAGACATAACAGAGGAAACTTCTTTATCAACATGCTGCATTTGCTATTTGGTATTCACATTCATTTGTGCAGGCTAACCTGCTACAGTGCTGACCATTTAAGGTCCACTGTGGTAAACCTAATCAGGCTGCTAATTCTCTAGTCTGAGATTGCAAGAGGTCTTCATTACCATCTAAATATCTTATTAAGTTTTATTTGAATTTTCCTAAGAATTTGTATGTTTTCATCACTTAGCCATGTATGTATTAGCACCTAATGGGTTTTTAGAACGGATGCCTGCAAGCCTGCTGAAATCCCATAGCAGATTTTTGGTGTTGCAGTCTTCAAAGAAGTTACTTCTGGTAGCTATTTGATTCATGCCTTAGGTCTGAAACAAAATGATGTGAATCATTGAGCCGTACAAACTCTTGAAATTGTTCTTATAATAGAATAAAATGTGGTAACATATATATAAAATGATACAAGTGATATATCATAAAAGAGACATGGGAGTAGAAAGAGGAAAAGCATGTATGATCAAAATTATGAGAAGATGAAAGAGGAAAATTTGAAAACTTAAAGAGAGTATCGAAGCATTTAGAATAGTATTGATAGAAAGGGTTGCCTTAAAGAGGTGTAGTTAGAAGGGAAGCGGATTTTGGAAAATAAGGAAAACATCATGGGAAATAGAAGTCGATGCATGACAGAAAGATATGATTCTAAACATATTATCAATTGGACATTTTTGAGCATGGAGTTAGTTTCTGTAGTTCCTATGTATTTTTCACTTTTAAACGGTAATATTTTATGGTATAACTTTATTGGAAATAATCTGCCTCTTAAATCATTAGGAAGCTGGTCACTTTTTGCTAAACATTTGCTTGTTTCTTACTTGCTCTGATAAATATGTTAATACCTGATATATAGGAACAGTTTCAGCTACTCAACCAGTATTTTGATATTGTGCAGAAGAAACGACCCATTCCCCCACTGGATAATGTAACTATTGATGTTTATAAAGGGTACTGTAAATTTTCCATTGACTAAACTGTTATTTTATATGGCTTTTTGGGTATCAGCTTTTCAATGAAACTTTCTTTCTGCCATGAATATATGTTTTTTGATTTCCAGTTGTCATTATGAATAAAAAAGAAACATTTTGGCAATCACAGAGTGGGTAATCTGCTTAGTCGATACACTTGTGGTAAAGTTCCAAAGGCTTTGAAGGTTGTGCCATCGCTGTCTCTCTGGGAGGAGGTGTTATATCTCACAGAACCAGAGAAATGGTCACCAAATGCAATGTACCAAGTAACACGTATATTTGTATCTAATCTAAATGCAAAGATGGCCCAGCGCTTCTGCAACCTTGTCCTACTTCCACGACTTAGGGAAGACATCATTAAAAATAAGCGACTTCATTTTGCATTGTACCAAGCCTTGAAAAAGTCAATGTATAAGCCACCAGCCTTCTTTAAAGGCATTCTGTTGCCTCTCTGTCAGGTATGTGTCAAATATTTCTGCAAAAGAATCTCTATATATGAAATTGGGCTGTGTAGAGTTTGAACAGCATGTGGATTCATTTAGGACAAATGTTTCTTGTAACGTATTAAATTCCGAGAAATATTTTTTGAAAGTGAAATACATTAAATTTTTCAAAATCAAAACATACAAGACTTAAGTTCCAAAAAAATTTAAAAACTTGTTACAAAATTGTCAGTTCCATTTCTTTCCAAGTTCCCACTCCTTTTCTTCTCTTCCTTGTTTCGTGCCTTCCAGTTGAATGCATTCTTTGCTTCTGATTGTATCAGACTTGGTTATGTCAAATTGGTCATAACTCGCAAGTTATATATAGGTTTGTTTTAGGTAAATATGTGGTGGGGTGAGGGGCATGATGCTAACACCGTATGTTGGCAGTGTCAGTCACAGCATTTAACAGTTGTTTCCCTATCCGAACCATTGTTTAAAAAATATGTGAAAACCTTATTTCACCAAGAAATTCAAACAAACATATGTTAAATTTTTTTTAAACAAATAAACACCATTTACCGAAGGACAAGTCCACCACTTAACCAGGCTCATGGGCCTCCTATCATCCAAAGCTGATATGTCTGCAAAATCATCTAATCCAACAACAAAACAGGCAAATTCCTCCCTTACATGAGATTGTAAATAAGCTGGAAACAACCTTTGAAAGGCTTTCTTCACTCCATTGGCCACCTTCTTGTCCTTATGTGGGGTGTTCCTCTTTCCATTGCCTTGAGCAATGAATTCTTCATCATAGAAGTTTGGATTCAGGGCATGTGCCAAAGTGTGCAATAGAGTATTGAAGCCATTCCACCTTGTAATAATGACGAACCTCACTTGCTCAACAAAATAAAAAATCCACAAAAGAAGAGTGGGAGCTTTTTGTGTAATAATTTCCACGGTTTTCTCAACCATGGTATCCATGCCATCATAGACATCTCCTGAGAATGGTTTATCTGTGTTTGCATCTTAGAGAGATCAAATGCAGACAACGTGAACTTGAGAAAGAAATCAATTTTGCTCCACCAATCTTCATAAATCAACACTCTCCTCACCATACTCCCCTTCTCTAAATTTTCCAGTCTCCACTCGGCCCAAGTTGCACCCACAAGTATACTCGTTAATGTAGTTTTAACTTCAACAATGGGACGTAACATGATGCAGTTTGAGGCATACCTTGTCTCAACAACTTTGAGCAACTTCAATTTGGAGTATTCTCAATATATTCAAACAAACATATGTTAATTGTTTTTAAACAAATAAACACCATTTACCGAAGGACAAGTCCACCACTTAACCCGGCTCATGGTCCTCCTATCATCCAAAGCTGATATGTCTGCAAAGTCATCTAATCCAACAACAAAACAGGCAAATTCCTCCCTTACATGAGATTGTAAATAAGCTGGAAACAAACTTTGAAAGGCTTTCTTCACTCCATTGGCCACCTTCTTGTCCTTATGTGGGGTGTTCCTCTTTCCATTGCCTTGAGCAATGAATTATTCATCATAGAAGTTTGGATTCAGGGCATGTGCCAAAGTGTGCAATAGAGTGTTGAAGCCATTCCACCTTGTAATAATGACGAACCTCACTTGCTCAACAAAATAAAAAATCCACAAAAAAAGAGTGGGAGCTTTTTGTGTAATAATTTCCACGTTTTTCTCAACCATGGTATCCATGCCATCATAGACATCTACCAAGAATGGTTTATCTGTGTTTGCATCTTAGAGAGATCAAATGCAGACAACGTGAACTTGAGAAAGAAATCAATTTTGCTCCACCAATCTTCATAAATCAACACCCTCCTCACCATACTCCCCTTCTCTAAATTTTCCAGTCTCCACTCGGCCCAAGTTGCACCCACAAGTATACTCGTTAATGTAGTTTTAACTTCAACAACGGGACGTAACATGATGAAGTTTGAGGCATACCTTGTCTCAACAACTTTGAGCAACTTCAATTTGGAGTATTCTCAATATATTGCTTGAGATTGGTGGTTGTTGGTGATGAATTTTATAATCTCTCGAGCTTTCCCTATGACCTCCTTAATCCATTCCTTTTTTGCCTCAATCTCTTCTAAAATCAGATTCAAATTGTGGACAATGCAAGAGTCCAAAATATGTTTTTATATCTACTCTCTTGTATCTTTGCAAACAGATGTATTATCTGTGATAACTTGCACCACATTTTCTGGCCTTGTTCAATAGCAACAATGAAAATTTCAGCAATGAATTTACTATCCTTTACCTCACCCGAACAATTTTATGCGTTTATGAACATGGCTTCTTTTGGTGATGATGCAATGGCATTGATCAATGGCCTATGCCTTGTATCAGTCCAACCATCTGAGATAATGGAAAACCTTGTGCTACCCCATGAGTTATGAATTGTTTTCAAAACATCATCAAGAAGTTTCCTCTCTTTCTTGAGCAAAATGGATATGCCAATAGATTGAATGAAGATGCTTGAAAAAACAAACCTGTCATTGCCTTGAGTGGCCTGAGGCAATATGAATTGAAGAGCAAAGGGCCACTTTAGGGTATTTATCATGCCTTGATGTTGAATCAACCATGATGTGAACCCAATGAAGAAAGGAAACCAATTTGAAAATACTCTCAAGGGACATGGAATGGGAGTGAAGTTTCACTTGGGTTTGTAAAATTGGACAACTAGGTCCAAACTCCGGGTTGAATGTCGACATTTTACATAATGATGACAGATTCTCGAGAGGTGTAAGATTGATCTAAAGATCATCTTGATCGGATGAGCAGAACATGTACTTTGAATTTATTCCACTTATGTGCTAGGTCGGCCTAGAATTAAATATAGACTTAAATGTCTTAAAGGGCGTGTCACACACCCCCAAAGATTCCTATATATGGAGAGACTTAGAGTTCATTTGACACACATTTGTGTGGACGAATTCTCTCTTTCTGGATAGCGTTGGAGCTGCGTAATATATGGACTGTTCTTTGTTTGGGTTGTTCTAGGTTATGTGTGACACACTTGGCTGAATGACCTATTGGAGACTTTGCTGGTAGAAGCATCCTGCTGATCGCAGTAACGCCACCATTTTCATTCTGCTTAGGTCACCCCATTCCATCTATTGAAGATGTTCATCTTCACACAGGCCCTAATCTGA